>VXAK01021021.1:685-16523 GCA_013399435.1 Arenaria interpres
CCCAAATGCAATTAGAGTCTGCAAGAACCTATTACTGCTTTTGATGCTGGTTCCTTATCATGAAATAAACTCGTTACATTCAAATAGTAAGGAATATTACTCTGAATTCAGGGGTCCAAGTAGATAGTTCTAACAAAGTTCAAACCACACAGGGGAACTAATTGTCCAGCTATCAGAACTGTTTCAGTCTTAGACTGTACTAAGCAGATACCAATGCAGGGAACAAGAACACTACATTAAATCCTTGGTTTATTTTTTTTAATGCTGCAGGGAGGGGTCAAGAAGAAAACACTGTTTCAATCAATCCTACAACACTGCTTTCAAAACCTATTTGCAGCGGGAAAACCAAGTGGTGAAGCTTTTTGCTTCCTTTGCAGTACCTATGTAGTTTTTAAGTAGTGAAGAAATTAAAAGCTACACAGATATTCCTTGCTAATCATTCCACCATTACTGGAATACATCTTCAAGTGACTTGGCTTGTTCTTCCCACCATTTCCATAGACAACATTTCTGGGGAGACCTTCTCAGGTTGTTTTAGAAGGATTAAGACCAACCTATTTCACATAACCAGTATGTCTGTATGCAGAAAAGAATTAAGCAGCTCTCTGCTAAATAAATAAAGTCTAAAAACTGAATTATGTCAGGGTTATAAATAAAGGCCTGCAGTCCAACATATGTTTTAACACTTCTCAGTAAAGTTGCCAGCGCCAGCACAGAAAACGAAGCCTGCCTAACAACAGGCTTGCTTTTGTCATTGATTTTTCACAGATCCCCTCAAGGGTAATTGGCAGACACCCAACAGTTCACAGAGCATAAAAATCAACATCAGTTGCCTTGTAGAGCTATGTTCATCTTACTCTGTTATACCAGCCTACCTAGAACAGAGAGCTTCACCATACCACTGGAACGTAGACCTCAAGAAGCACCACTACCAGTACAAGACTAGACAAACTCTGGCTCATCTCAACTCACTGTTACACTGAAAAGTAAATAAAAGCATCTTCACTTCCTAGTTTGTCAAGAAATTCACAGGCCCACCAGAAAGATTTTTATCTTTGGTCGGGTGCTTTAACAGAATGTTTACTTGAATTATTTCCTTCAATCATCTTAATTTAAATTTGGGTGATTCTTCTGATTATAACTACTTCCATTTAGTAAGTTTCAACCAAAAACAGTAGAAGCAACAAAGTATGTTTTATCCAAAACAGAAATTAACTGGTAAAATATTTCCCACCAATTTCAAGACTTGGTCTTTTCATCCTATTGTCATAATTCTGCTCATCTGAATGGAAAAAATCCAGGGAAGGTCTGTTTGTCTTAAGTGGTCTTCGGACTTACCTCTAAAGAACAAAAGTTCTCAGGAAATGCAGGGTTCTTTCCATTCTCTACAACCCTGTGGTAAAAGGAAACAAGTCATCAAAGTCCTCTATTGCCATGTGTCTGAAATCCTGTATAAAGGACTCCTTCTAGGTTTCAGTCACCCTAAAAAAAAAAACCAACCTCAGGCCAACAAAAAAGATCCTTGAAAGTGAAATTACACATGTCCATACAACATAACAGCAGATAAACGCTTACACAGAAGGTAACCGTTATCTTGCCTACCAAAATTAGTAACCAAGACCATTATCTCTAATTCAGACACCTCCGACAAAAACATCAGTAAAACTACTAGATTAACCACTTCAAGGTTTCAGCTTTTAAAAACTGTAATTGAAACAGTATAAGGGAGACTGATATTTCACAGCAATTTCTCTCCTTTCTATAGACAGCTGATTATTCCATTCTCCTTTAATATTGATCTCTTTTGGTGACAGAGTCCTTTGGACATTTTGCACACAGTTGTTGGCTTATTACACACTCAGAAAGTATTTCACCAGCATAATACAAAATAAGCTACTCTTTAAGTCATAGCTTAATGACTTTTTCTTCAGTACTGTTTTCCCTAGCTCTTCGGTCTGACATTAAAAGCAGGCTTGGAGAAGTCAAGTGACTGAAAAAAATTACTGAGAAGCTGACAAACCACCACAGCCAGTGAATCAAACCATGGTACAAGGTAAACAATAATTTCAACTAGCTTGATTTCAAACCACTCAGTCTTTTTCTCCTGGTGATTTTTCTAAAAGCTTGATCTAACAGTACTGGTTACAAAAGCCAAACAAAACAAATGCTGTATCTTTTAGCATACTTTAGGGTAAACTAAAACCTACTCCATTTTAACCCCACCCAGCTCAATTACTTCAAAAGATTATGAGATTGATCGCTAAACTGAGTTACACAGAAGCCTGGATTTCTGTGGAGGAGGTAGAAGCGTGTCTGCCAATTAGACTAGTAATTTAGCCAAGAAGAATGAACAGCATAAGTTTAGCTACACAATTGTTACAAACATTACACCACCTTAAAGAACACTAAAATTTTAAAGTAATCCCAGAGTGTCTCAAAGCACCTTTCTAGGAGAAGTGAAAGAGCATTTCTCTAAATAGTAGAGACACAGCTTTCAGGAAGCATGACTATACTTCTTGGCTTTAGTATTGTGAAGCGTTTGGAACCAAACCAAGAATGATCTAGGTACTATGACTGCAGCCATAGTTTTAGGCAACCAAACGAAATTACCACAGTTTCTCATCCTCTAAGACAAACTGACCGGAACCGACAGCTTGATGATGACAGCAACAGTATCACATGAAATGTGAAACACATCCACTAACAAAAAGTCTGAGTTTCCAATATTCTTCTGTAACAAGTAACACGGGAACTTCAGTTAGATTGCAAAAAAAAAAAAAAGAAAAATAATCCTTCCCTAAAGGCTAAGCCACCAGAAATTATATAAACAGTAGTGTTAGAAGACCACAAGATTAGACGAGATTCACACAACAATCTATTGCACAATCCGCCGTGTAGAGAACAGCTTGTCTTCTCCTAAGCTGGTGCGTACATAATTTTGTGTGAACACACTGTGCACCTCATTGTCCACATAGTGCAGCTCAAGGACAAAACGGCTCAACAGGATGAGAGATGGGCAACCAGGCTAGTTGTAAAAAGGTAAGCTGTAACCCTTTAAGCACAAATATCTCAAAGGTAAGTTTTTAGTCAAAGGGAAAGCAGGATACTGAGACATAAAATGAAAAAAAGAAAGCTGCTTTAATGGAGATTTAAACACCAGAGAATAAATGCAACAAACACAGACCAAAAAGGATCTGGTAAAAAAAGTTTATAAAACTTCGGCCACAGATGACAGAACCTATAGCAAGAATTTAATTGGTAAAGGAACAAGTAAGGTAGTAGACATCACTTCTTTAAAGCTACTGAATCTTTACACTGTGAATTCTACATAACGAGTTCTCAGGTAATCACCAGGAACTTAAGAAAACCTGTATAGATATAAAAATCATGAAAGCAAGAAAAAAGAAGAAATTGAGGTACCTTGATATGATAATCACAGTACCATAGGAAACCAAACAGGAGGTAATAAGTTTCCTACAGGAATGACTTTTGGTTAGGAGATACTAAAATCTAAAAAAGGCTACATATAAGTTAATGAAATTAGTTTCAATTGGGGAAAGAAAAAAAAAGGCTACTTTTACATATAGCTATACGTAAACGGACAAAAGGGTATAAGAATGCCAGAGCCTCCACTGTGAACTAAGAAGATAAGTTTTGTCTATACCTGAATAGTAACTAAGGATATCTAAAAATTATGGAAAAAAATGCAGAAAGCAAAAGCAGAATTTCAATCAATAATGGTCACTTTTAGACAGGCAAAAAATGATGGAGAGGAAATAAAGGCATGGATTAATAAAAACACTTGTTAAAGGAGAATCTAGAACTACTTGGTACTGTAAAAAAAACAAGTTAAAGGCCATATACCAGCGTATACAAAATATGGATCAGAAAAAGTTAATCAGAAATAACTGATCGCCTTTCTACACAGTACAAGTAAGTTTCAAAATAAGGTAAAACAAACCACCTTTCATACAGTTCTACAGCTTAGCTGCCAAGTAGCATACAGTTCAAGTCACAGGTACTGAAAAACTTTAATAAAGTAAACAGTTTTCAAGCAGGCTTAAAATGAGGGAGAAACAAGACAGAAATAGAAGTCTTCACACCCTGAAATATTGATAATTGCACACGCCATGAGTTTGCCTGTTACTAAAGTAGACATAGGGCATGAGGTGTAAGAAATAATCAAGAGCTCTTTCATAATAAGTTAGCAGCTATCTTCTAAGCTATTTTTACTATTTCATGTGCTGTTTACTATTTCTATTGTAAGACACATTTCTCACGCCACTTTTGCAGGAAGTCTCTTGTACAGTACTCTCAGCATGGCTTTGGATGCATCAATCTCACAACAATAGAGGTTCAGAGCCTTTCTAGCTCCCCCCAGATCTTAATCAATTTTGAGAAGGATTAATATCCCATGTTCCTTCTTTCTGCCAGCCAAGAGGCTTATGGTCAACCTTGAAGAAGATTAATGTTCTAACCACATTGCCTGTCCTCCGTCAGTTTCCTCTGAATTACTGCTTAATATGCTTCAAGCAGGCATCATGAAAAACTGCTTTAGTACAATACTGCTAATACTCCTTTATACAGTTCTTGCACCTTGGTACATCTAAAGTTATGACATCCTATTTACTAACCTTCCACCATATATGATGGTTTTGTCATTTCCCGGACCTCCCAAAAAAGTACCCAATGCACTTTCACAGGCTAAAACAGAGCCTATGGTTTTGAAAGGTTTAAGATCTTGGATAAAATTAACTGTGTGTAATAAAGTGTATCAGATTTAAGAATATGACTACCCATTTAATCTTTGAAGAAATTTTTAAGTTTTTCACAAGAGAGTCTACTATCATTGCAGTCCTTTCTCAAGCAGGGAAGGTCTGGAAAAAGCAGGAAACAGAATAATCTTTTTCCAAAACAAAGCTGCAGGCTAAAAATAAAACCTGAATTTTATTTAGATCCATGTTTAAGGACGTTTACATACTAAATTCCTCCCCTATCCCATAATAATATTAATAGGTGCCATCAAGTATGGAAAGATTTATTTTCTTCTTGCCAATCAGCTCCAAATCACCCTCTCTAGATAAACTCTTCAGTCTCTAGCTAAACATTATAGCTCTAGTTGGCCAATAAAATCTAGACTCCACGCAGACACTTTTAAGAGTGTTTCTGAAATATGGGCTTCCCTTACAGAAGACTTGCCACCAGAAAAAGCCAGTAAAGAGCTAAATAATTAATTTTAAAACAAACACTGCAATAAACTTACTTCCTCTGCATACTAATACATTCTTCAGAATCAAGGGGTAAGAGAAGGTAGCACTAACAATTCAAGTCTAAGTAGCAGCATTTTTTATAAAATTCCTGGAATATAAAAATCTTAGTCCAGAGGAATTAAATCAGTTCCATCAGTTTATACTAACTTCATCAGACCAAAACCAAAATTAAGACTCTTCAAGACCACAAGATCAGGGATGGGACAAAGAAAGAAGATACAATATCAACAGTGAGAAATTTAAGACTGGGTACCACCACCTCTCGCTTCCACCACCAAGTCAGACAGTTCAACACCGAAGACCACGGTAATTACTACAGCCCCCCCTTTCATATCAATATTAAGTATTTAACAAGTATCGGACTGGCTGATTTTTGTAAGACCCTCTTAACACCTCACAAAAAATGGTTTTAAAGCACTTTCCGTTTCAGCTGCTAAAACAAGAATCCTCACACTCTTCAAGGAGCACAAATGAAAACCTCCCACTCCAAGCTGAATTCACATTGATATCCACTCTTCTCTGTATGACAGTCATATGATTCAGACCCCTAATAACTCAGTCTTATTTACTAAGTCAGCAGTAACTGTCAACAGGTGGTAGAGAGAGGAAGAGAGCCTACTGAACTCAATCCTTAAGTCAGACAGTTCATCGAGATCAGATTATCCATGCTAACTTTCTCCCTCTTGACAGATCAGGAGGCCAAGGGGGAAAAACCAAAAAAACCTTGTACTATATGCAAGACTTAGCACTTTTCTCTGCATTCAGCTGTACAGTATTAAAACACAGCCACTTCAAGTGCTAAATATTCTTTTGGACTGCATTAAAGTTGTCAGTGAAACTAAGAAACTTTATTACCAAGACAACATGCTAAAAACATTACTATTCATTTTGTTCTAAGTGCTAAACATAACTGTTCCCCTGCTCCCCGCCGTTGAAAGTTAAAATAGTCTTTAGAAACATGAAAAATATTTAATGCATTTAAATGTAAAATTTGAAAAGGAAAACGAAGGCAGTATTTCCTAACATGAAGAAAAGCAATCATTCCAGCTACAGAAGACGTTGTCTCACTCCCTGGAACATGGCAGCCGTTTCTGCTGCATGCACACCTGATACCTTACTGACCACGTTGCAGGGAACTAGTTCCCCCATCAAAATAATACATAAGTAATCAAACTGGGATTCTGACAAGTTTGCTTTCTATGCAAGTAAAAGCCGGCACTCCATAATAAAAGACCTGAATTTTAGGGAAAGGAAGCTTAGATTTATGAATGGCTCACCAGTCATTTAGACGTAGAAGATGAAACAGAAGCTTGGCAAGGTGCCTTTAAAAATTATACTGCTAATTTTCCACTTGGGTTAGCAACATTTCCAAAGTACCAAACTTTTCTGTTCTCTGGTTGAAGCAGTATGAAGACACAGAAAATAAGGCAGAGAATTAAGGCATGGGTCCAAAACAACCAGACTACTTTTATTTTGCAATGCTGTAAACATATGCATCCATAAAGCTGTATCATGATATGCTTTTGAAAGAAGCTTTGAACATGCTGAAGAAGCAAGCGCATTTCAATACCTACCTTGAAACCTGAAGACAAGGCTCTGAAGAATACATCATCACTAAAACACCATTCTCACTGTCCTTTGAATGGTTTCATACTGTATATCAAGTGTCCCCTCTGACATATAAAAAGGTTATTTTCCTTTGATGCGCAAGTACAGTAAAAATTTACCTACCACAGCAAGTTGTGTCCGTGATGCTACCGTATGAAACACTGCAGGCATCATGAGAGATTCTTCTACTTTCAGTTCCATCTCATTCTCTGCCGAGAAAGTGGTTTTGGGGATAGCTGGTGGACGTTCACACAAGATCATTTCTTTGTTGAATAAAAAAATTGGGTTGGTATCCTACACTCAAAAAGAAAACAAAACCAATCACTGAGTAATAGCAACATACTGTTCAGTCACCAGTGATTTCATCATGTCGGTGACACGTCTTAAGAACATGTTAAAATCTACATGTGTAAGTTGAATACATAAATATCCGTTTCTCAAGTGTAAGTTGAATACTTAAGTATCTGTTTCTCAAGCAAAGAAATCCAGCAAACAGTACACTACAGAAAAGTACTTAGAAAACCCTTAGTAAAACATCTTTTTCTTCCTCTATAAATGACAGTTTAGACAAAGAATGCTGTATGCACTTACTGTTCCAGCACTGTAACTACACACTCTTCTGTCTGGTGCCATACACTCTCCTCCATTGACAACCAGTACTTGGTGCTGAATGGCAATCTTATACTTTGTTTGAATTGCATGTTTCAGATCAGCCACACTGAAAAAATAAGACAGGAAGAGAAGATGACACTATCAGCATATTTGTGTCTCTAATTTTACATATTCCTGTAATGACAGGTAACTTGTCTGTGTCAAAGCAGAAATTTTTTTAAAGAGCTATTACTTTTTATTCTGCACAATGACATATTCCTAAGTTTAAGTGCTGTAATGTGTTGCATTCCTGATATCCAGCTAATAAGCTACCAGCTAAAAGACGACAGCCTCTGCATTACTGGGAAGCCATCAGCGATCTCTTTCCAAGATGACCCGACAGCATGCTGAAGTTCTGGATTAAGTCACATCAAGCATTTAGGATAATATCTGTAAAAGTTATATTATATTCTTTGAAGATATACTTTAAGAACAAACACCTGACTTACTGAAACCCTAGAGGACGACAACAAGAGTACTAACACTTCATTATGTATAACATAAGAACTGTTTCACCTAATCAATTCTGACTGATTTACTATACATGAAGTGCAGTACAGCACTTAACAGGAAATTAAAAAATCCACATATACAAACAAATCCATATAAACATTTCAGACACTTTTAACATGGAAACAGTAGACCAATAAACCATCCCTGTTTTCACCATCCTTATACCTTACACTGTGCATGATGACATCTTCACTTTACTGCTTATCTAAGATAGTTTTAGACTTTGTCTTGAAGGCATAGGCAAACACCAAACTAAAGAAGAATTTACGAATATGATACAGTAAGTATCAAAGACCCAAACTAATACACAGAATTAGAAGTTAAACTGTTCAACTGAGTCGTCTTGGATTTTGTGTAGTTCTGCTGTTGGAAAGATTTTTTCCCAAAGAACTATCCAACTGAGCAAAAAGTCAGCCCATACCAGACTATTAGGTGCCTGGTCAGATGCTGCACCTCACTCACCATGATTTAGGAACAGAATGTCCCAATGCACTAGACAGCATACAGGGGTGCTGACACACCTGCAAATGACCCACTAGATCCAGAATGGCTGAGAAGAAACACTATTTCATACCCAATAATACACTGTCGGTGGGCTTTGCAGAAGAGCTTACAAAACCAATCAGTGTAGGCAGTCTTAAGGCCCTTCCAAAGTTTCAAAATCCAAACTCACTTGTTGAGTCATGAAAATTACAAACAGGAATTCAGGAGAAAGGAAACAATGGATTTGAGCACAAAATCCATGGTAGCAGTCTTTCAAGCACAATTACTTGCAACTCATTCACCACTGATAAAACACGAAGACAGCAGGTAAGCTTGGCTCTTACCAGCCCCACGGTGTATGCGCTATCATCCTATTATACGTGATTTACTTACTAGATCAGAGAACAAGGGAAAAGAATATAAAACACCTGGTATATCTTCACCTCTCTAAAAGCATCTTTACATTTGCAAGATGCTTTTAATGTGCAGTGAAAAAACTACGAATATTAAAGTTGTTGGGACTCAACTGTGATTCTTTAACACTGCCCATGTTTCAGGCAGCTGGGCATTCAGAAGTACAGGTTTTACATATAAAATGCTGTAAAACATTTTGGAGCCTTACAACATAGGACAGAACCAACTTTTACCCATCCCGGACATGAGCCAAAACCTATATGCTAGTTCTTTAGCATCCAATCCAAAAATATTGCAGAGCACACATCTTTTTCAGGATGAGTACACAATGACAGGAGAAAGAGCAATCTGCAGAATTTCTTCTATGATGCCAGTCAGTTAAATATAAGCCTTTTACAGAGGAATCCTAAATAAAAACACCATCCAATAAAGGTCACAGACGACCAGAAGTCATTCTGACAGTTTTTCCACAAAGCACCAAACACCACCAGACTCCAAGAAGAGCAGCTCATCCTCTGTCACCGCCCCAGACAGTAAATAACCTCTCCATTCTTTCATGTCACCTCAAACACACACAATCACCTGCAAGGTACTAAAAACACTCATCCAAAACCCCCCCAAAATTCACACAAATACATGAAAACCTAGAAGTTGGACATACTAAAAAACAGCTGAGTGTCGTCTCTCCAGCACTCAGTACAGAAGTAGCGTATACACTCTTCTTTTTTTTCTTAATTTAAAATACAACCAACATGCAATTTATTTCCTTTCTTACTTTTGTACAGCAAGTTCTGTGTCAAAGGTAAGGGTAGTTCCAGTGTTGACAAGAAATACATATAGCTTCATGATGATTTCTTTAGGTCTCTGAAGTTTGTAACTTCCACTGCTAAAATCATTTAGAAACTGAAAAAAAAATTCAAATGTTAGTTTCGCATACGTGTTACGAAAGATACATACGTGCTTTTGAAAAAATACTTTGAGATATATAGTGGGTGAATACATTAGCACTCATATTCCACAGTTCCTTATCCATTACTAAACATACAGATGCTCCTCTGACCTGAAACATGGGCAAGGTAGGTCTCTACATATGCACATGGTTAGGAGAACACATGAAAATATACACAGAGGAGAATTAAAAAGAAAAGCAAGACAACTTTCAGTTGCAGAGGCCACCATCTCAGATCATTACCTGGCTTTTCTCAGTTATAAAGTGCATTTTTAAAGTCCCAGATATGGTTATTTCCAGACATCTTTTCTAGATTTTACAAGCATGCATGATCTATGCTGTAAGTATTAATTACTCAACAGCTACAAAGCCTATCTGCTCACTACTACCCCTATCCATAGTTTTTTTCACTCAGACATATGGAAGTATTAGCAAGAAATAAAAATTAAAATAAATGGCTAAGATGATTTAGATTTTCTTGGTTTATCTCTCCATAATTAAAATAATAGTTTAAAAAATATTCTCCTCCATTTTCAGCACTAGTAAATCTGTAGCTAATATCTTTGTAACTAATAGCAAATATGGAGTAATCAAGAAAGTACAGTGCAACACACTGGATGCATTTTCAGTCCTGTGCCCTACAAGCATCTGAATGAGTGACTACAAGCACATGTTTTTCCACTGTATGTAAAAGATGAAAAACATTGAACTGCTTTGTAAAATGTTGAGATCTAATCTGAGATTTTAATCACTGAAATACTCCATGCTTTTGAGTCTATTTCTCTTCTTCTCCATAGGAGCTCAGAAGTTTATGAGCAATTTCCTCCACACTGACAAAGCTGCTGCAGAAGTGCAAGTAGCACTGCAGTCACTAATGACCTGAAATTTTTTGATGTGGAAGGAGTTATGAAAAGTTAAGCTGTAAGTTTTAGCCACTCAACAATATCCTTCTTTCATTATAAAAATTAATTTTTGTATTAAATTACTTCACAAGAAACATAGGAAGCCCCTCTTTCCCTGAAAGATGAAGAGGATACACGCAAGGTCTATGCAGTTAATTGTATTATTCTAAAATAAGTCTGAATTTTCATTTATTTCTTTATCTACACAGAGGAGAAGCTGACAAACCATAGAGAAAAATAACAAAAACACCATTAAAATGGGTAGTGGAAGAGGTTTTACCAGAACCAGAATAATAATTCCAGAAAGTCAAAAGAGCTTTCTTTCAAGAATGTGGCTTTCCACACATTTTTCAAGCATTGGTTATAGTATATAAACCATTTAAAACATGCATTTTCACAACAAGGCTTCAGAAACAGAACCATAGCAAATACAGAAGTCCCAGTTAAATAATTTGAATTTATTCTTGTCGTACTTATACTTGAACTCCACTGTACTCAGTGGTACCAGTTCCAATTTATATTGGAAAAAGAATATACTCTAGAAACAAAGTAATTGGACAAAAACTGCTAAACACCAAGAACAAGCTAGTAATAATTTGATTAATTCTAAAACCTAGGTCAAAGAATTTAGTAATAGTCTCATGCACACAGAGAGACTTCTTTTCACAAAGGGTCTCTCTGTGACTGTGGTCCAGGTACAATTAGAAACGTTAAATAACATAATGCTTAAGGCAAGCACCATGGAGCACCCAACAAAAAAAAAAGCTCTTCTCCACCTAAGCACAGAAAATGATTATACAGCATTTAGTTTTCACATGAATGTTATCTTCCAAGCTGAAGTGATATTTAAGAGAGAATCTGTCCAGTTATGTCATGTAAAATTTTAATCAAACATTTCCCTCTCCACACTTTAACACTAAAGCTAACTATCTAAGATACAGCAAGAAAAAACATTATCAAGATAAAAAAATACTATTACAGCATCTGCTACACATGCATCAGTAGGCTTAAACTTTTTAATTTCAAGCAAAGAAAGAATTACCTTCAGGCACTATATGAAGCTATTATCTTCTTCAAATTCAAGAGGAGAATAAATACACACATTCGCTTTACTTGATTTTTGGCAATGGAGTAGCATGGCTGTTCAAAGCCAGATAAGATCTGCAAAGAAAAGATACAGAATGCTATTACAGGTATTATTAAAATGAAATAATTTTATGCCCATCGTTACATCTGTCTGAGAAATCAGTGTATGTCAATGCCAGAAAGAATAATTAGGTGTTCAAAACCCGCCTGGACAAGTTCCCGTGCAACCTGCTCTAGGTGGACTTGCTTTGGCAGGGAGGGTTGGACTAGATGATCTCCAGAGGTCCCTTTCCAACCCCGTATCATTCTGTGATTCTGAGGTATTATTAATTTTTTTTAATTAGCAATGCTATCCAGTTACAAGTTTGCTCAAAACAGCTACATACCTGAATATTTTTGCCTATAAGTTTGGTTTAAAATAACTGTTAAGTTATATTCTTCAGTATCTGCAAGGAGGCAAATTTAGTTCACTAACAAGAACTGCTTGTACTTCCATTAACTGCAAGTATTTTTCAAAACTGGCACAGAATTCTGATACGAGAGAAATACAGGAAGTCATAACAAAATACAATTTATCTAAGAAAATCCTGTGTAAAAAGGCACACATGCTACTGCTGTTGAATGGACAGCCTTATCCTACAGCTGTACCCAATCCATTCCTCCAGGAATAAGCATCACCTTCCCTACTTGAAACAAGGAAACCTTGCTTGTTAATCCATTCACCTTCTTCCAAAACATTTATTAAGATTTTCGGGGTTTGGTTTTCTTTGGTTTTTTGGTGTTTTTTTTTTTTTTAAATAAACTGAAGATGTTACCATTCCCAGCTGCTTGTCACTGGCATCCTTGCCAGGGGCTTCCTCTCCCCAAACTGCTGTTTAAACTATAATAATCAAAATGAGCCAGATCAGCACAGGTGGTCTTTTTAGGCTACCCTAGTTTATTTTCACTGCTGTCAGTGAAGTAGCAGCACCAAAGGAGAGGGAGCCCTTGGCAAGGAAGCTGGTGATGAGCAGTTGGGCTCAGGCCACTCAGGCAAGTGCACAATCAAACTCCAAACTGCGAACAAACATTATTTCTATCATGCTAATGCCCTAGCAAGATGAT
Organism: Arenaria interpres; assembly: GCA_013399435.1. NCBI lineage: Eukaryota > Metazoa > Chordata > Aves > Charadriiformes > Scolopacidae > Arenaria > Arenaria interpres. Next base: position 13,666 of record VXAK01021021.1, read on the forward strand.
CAGGCACTATAAAGGGTGATAATCCATTTCTAAAAATAGATTTGCTGAAGCCTGAAAACTATTAGAATGTGTAAATCACTTTATACAACTCATCCTACTAACAGTGAATTAAAAACACTTCATCCTAAATTTGAAAATCTTATGATAAAGGAAAAAGTTACACAACTACCACACGTATTTTATGTGCATGGAACAGATAGCACTTTGTTAGGCTGCTATTTCAGCTATTATCTTCCTCCCTCCTGTCCTCTCCCTCTTTCCTCCTATGCAAAATGCACACATACCACCTTGTCAGAAGCAAAAGTGCAATAAAGGGGAAAAAAGCTATGTGTTTAAGTACTACCACTGGAAAACCAATAGCTAAACTGGAAGAGGACAGTTCAGTTATCAGCAGTCAGTAGTTGTACTTGAGCAAAATAAATTTATGAATACTTGCTTTACATCAAAGTAACGTACATGAACACGAACAACAAGAAACTGCTGAAACGCTTCTACCACGAAGATCACACCACTATAATCTCTATTCTTCTAACTTCTTTGCAACCATTAAGTAGTAAAAAAAAAAAAAAGTGTTGTTTCTTCCACCCAACATTTCAACAAACAATTCTGTGGGAACCAAACTACACTGACACAGGCAGGACAAATTTGTATTAGATTACTCTTTAAAGAAAAAAAAAAAAAAAGTAGAATTTACCGACTCCCAAGGTTGCCACAAATTTCAGCAAGTACTTTTAGGAACAGAGGAATCATGTGAAGCAAGGTTTCGGAGAAAACGTGCCTTTAAGGCCAAGCTCTCCTGCAGTTTCACTGGTGCCCAATAAAAGGCAGGCCGCAGCCCTCCCTTCAGCAGGAGCTATGCTGAGTGCCTCTCTCCAGCTGCCTGGTTTTCACAACACTGAAATAAACTGAATTTTGAAAGCTCTCCCTAGTTTCACATCTCCAAACAACATCTGGCTGAGTCCGGCCAACAAAGTCCAAGACTAGTTAAAGGGGGAGATCTTTAAAACTGGTCACAGTCGCCCAGGTCTCTTTTCTTTCAAAAGTCAGGATATAGCAGACTTACAAGCAAGGTCAGCTACACATCAAAAATTAGCCTTCAAGATTTTCCCAGTAGTCAAGAATATCACGATTCAGCAGTAACACAAGCTTTTAACATAAGCTTGGAGTGAAAGTCAGGTACTGTCAAGCTTCAGCAGAATATATCCATGAACACATACATTTTATTATTATTCTGTTTGTATTACTTCAATATGCCATTATGAGCATTTAAAGCTTTTTTAGCACTACACTGTTACACAGCGTTACAAGTTTCAAGCTTTTTAGTGTTATGTTGCTGAAATTAAACTAATTAATAGAGATTGAACAATTACAGAATTTGACAATTACTGAAGACAGAAAATTACTAACCCACACAGATTATTTGTTTGAACTGTGTGACCTGTTGCAGTAGATCCATGTTATCATGTAAACTAGATCCTTCCAATTACGGGATGGAAGTTTGTATGATCAACAGCCACGAATTATCAGTAACATCACTAAAAAACAGCTGAAAATTTGAAAGGAAATTTCTGTAGCAGCTGACAGAGAAGAAAGAAGATCACAGATATGAATATAAGAAAAAAATGACAAAAAAGAATAGCACGAAGTAGAAAAAGCTTCAAGGATTAATTCAGAAGATGTATATTTTGTTACACTAGCTAACAAAACACCAAAACCAGCTACGAATACGTTACACTGGTTGAAATGTCACTGCTCTACAATGTGTTTACATTACAATGTAATTACCACATCTGCTTCACTTCATGAAAGTAACCTTTTCCTATCCAACATAAACTCTTCAACAACCAAGTACTTTTGAAGTCACTGTTGATCAATACTTTCAATGCGTGTTGTTTAAAAGTTTTGAAATGTGTCTTATTTAGTTCAGAACATGTTCATGGTTACATCCGCAGAATGAATTGAGTGTCTATTTACAGACCTTTCCTTTTTGTAATTACAGTACAGGCGTCATGGGTTTCACAACATTCCACAAATAATCCTATGGCTACATTAATCAACCATTTCTGGTTGCCCTGCCCCATTATCCAATTCTGACTGCTCCATTGTTTCAGAGTATAATTCTTTCCAACTTCACAAACTCAAGCACTGAAATATGGCATTCAGGACAGGACAAAGACAGAAATCAACATTCATGCTGTTAGGGTTTAAACAGGGATTATTAGCTTCACTTTAAAGTCATTAAGTTTCTTCTACCGTATTCCAATATTTAAGTTCATGCACATGTTTTTGACATCTCAGTTCCCATGCCCCCTTTATAACCTGGATTACAAACTAAACTTAAGCAAACAAAGTTATTAATACATTTTTGACACTGTCCCACATGACATCCTGATCTCAAAATTGGAAAGTCATAGATCTGAATGATGGACCAGTCAGCGGATAAGGAACTGGCTGGATGGCTGCACTCAAACCGTTGTGGTCAACGGCTCAATGTCCAAATGGAAGCCAGTGACAAGTGCTGTTCCTCAGGGGTCGGTACTGGGACCAGTGCTGTTTAACATCTTTGTTGGAGACATGGACAGTGGGATACAGTGCACCTTCAGGAAGTTTGCCAACAACGCCAAGCCGTGCGGCACAGTCGACACACTGGAGGGAATGGATGCCATGCAGAAGGACCTGGACAGGCTTGACACGTCAGCCTGTGCAAACCTCCAAATGCAGGGTCCTGCACCTAGGACATGGCAATCCCAGGCACAAATAGACATTGGACAGAGAATGGCTGGAGAGCAACCCTGAGGAGAAGGGCTTGGGGCTGTTCATGGATGAGCAATGTGTGCTGGCAGCCCAGAAAGCCAATC
>VXAK01021021.1:26379-37060 GCA_013399435.1 Arenaria interpres
GCTGAGGTGGGGGGGGAGGAGACGCGGGGCCGAGGAGTCCTGGCGCAGCCGCCGCCGCCGATGTTTGTTATTGTCGTCAGCCGCTTCCGGCGGGGGTGCATGCCGGGAGAGGGCGGCCCGGAGGAGGAACCGCCGGGCGGAAGCGGCGGCGGCGCGCGGGGCCGGGGGAGGCGGAAGTCGCGCCCTCGCGCTCACCCCGGGAGACCCCGGAGACTGTTGAGGCGTCGTTCAGTGACCGGCGGCCGTTGAACCGGCTGGTGGGGGTGCCCGCCCTCAGGCCTCTCTCGGCTCGGGGCTACGGGCCGCCCAGGCCTTACCCCAGCCCGGGTACGGAGGCGAGCAGCAGCCCTCCTCCGCCTTTAACCGACGTGAAATCCATCCCGCCCCCGGCAGCGGAGGGCGGTGCCGGCTGCCCTCGCCGCCCAGGCCGGGCTCCGCTCGCTGCCTCCCCCTGAGGGCTGGACAGGCCCCTGTGGGGGCTTGCAGAGCTTTAGAGACAAAGGAGGCCTTGAGCGGTAGGGTAGGAACCGGCCTGTTAGTCCCGCCCTGACTAAATGAACGACGTACGCGTCCCTTTCAAGTTTCTCTTTTATTACAGGTTTCTTTAGAGGCTTAGCCCACTCCGCTTTCCTTTGAGATGAGAGTGTAGCCATGTGAATTGGAGAAGAGCAGATGGGAGAGAGGTGTGAGGAAACGCCCGTGTTTCACTCAGAAGCGCCATGTTTCACTCAGAACTCGGTCACGATGCTGGAGTTACGAACACCTGCAGCAAGGATCCATCCCTTGAGCACAGCGTATGGCTGGGTTGTACCTTCTCTGCTGCCTACTGTGACCTGTCCTTCCGTAACGTACATGATAGGCAGCTGATGATGGAACACAAGAAATCCAAAGCAAAATGTTGCGGCCAGAATACAAAGCAAGCAAGCACATTAGAAGAGGAATCTGAAAGAGAATGCAAGCGTCTCATTTTCAGGCTGCAGGAGAGATGCATTCATTAAAATAGCTAGATTCGTTATGTAAAGCATTTTCTTCCCCTCAACTAAGATTAACTTCATGCACAGCCCTTCACTTTTAATTTTATTTTTTACTTCAAGTTCATCAGCATGTAAGTCTACCGCTTCTCACAAGTTGAACCAAGTTTACAGTTTTCACAGTAAACTCTTAGTAGCGACTTCTGCCAAATTGAAAAGCTTCCTGCCTCTCTGGTCATGTAAAAACAATGTTGTATGGTCACAGCCTGTGCAGACACTTATTTGTTCTTGGAAAATGCCACTGCCATAGCCTTTTGAAAGTAAACACGGCTTCACTACCCCAGTTCTCACCTTATGGCACCTGCTAAATAAGTGCTCTCCGATTTTTCAACTTGCTGGGAGACGTGTCCTAATTACCCACATTCTGAAAGACATCTTCAGCACTTCAGACTACAACAGTGAATGGAGCTGAGAAGACATCGGCACTCTGATGAACAGACGTAATGGGAAATAGAATACAAGTTTCTAACAAAGCAAGTCGAGGCAGCTTTGTGTTATATAACACTGATTATGTCAAAGTGAAGTGTTATTTTAGCTCCACAGATGTAAACTTCTGCTTTTTGCATCCCCTAAAATGGTCTTCTCTTTCATAAATTCTTTAAACATAATGAAGGACTAATCTTTAGTTTGAAGGGAATGACATCCAGCTAGAACTTCACAGAACAAGTGCCATACATACTATAAACAGGGAGGCAAGCGAAAGGTAAAAAATAATTTTGAGGTTTAGTAAGCCTGAAGTATAGTGAGCCTCATTAAATTTGCCTTGAGGAGATAGTACTGAGAGTAACCTCTTGCAGTTTGAGGAGCTGAGAGTTCAGCAAGAGAAGCAGCAGCGACTGTTCAGACACTGAAGCTGCGGTGCCAACAGGGTTTGCAGTTTTCTGGCAAAGCACTTCTGCCACTCAAGCTCTCGGCAATTGCATAAAGTGAGGCTCCAGGCACTTAAGCACTGTTCACTTTTGTTACAGCACGTATGGGACAACTGTTGATTTGAGAGGCAGGACTGAAGCAGGAACTGGGGAGTAAGCAGAGCACTGGTAGCAGAGCAGGTTGGTCTGGCTGGTTCTTGTAACATTTCATTATGTTGTTCCCTCTCAAAGTGATCCAGAGCCACTTCATGCCAAGCAACTAATTACAGGGTTTTTTCATGAGCCTGTCTGAACAAAACCCAAAATTTAACAGTATATCTAGCTCTCCTATCCTGAAAAATCAGTATTTTATGAAGGTTACATTGCTCCAGGATATATGAAAAGAAAGCAGTAAGTCATGGTTGCTGACAATTCTTCACATTTTCAAAGTGTTGTACCAAATGTAGGTTAGTATTCTTTCAACATAATGTTTAGGATTCACCTGAATTTTTTTTTTACATTCTGTAAAATAGACAAGAAGATTCAAGGAGTTTTTCACTGTATGCTTTTAATTTTGGGTGCTAAATTTAGTATACCAAAGAATGTGTCTCTTTTAAACTACATGCACCTGTAGGCAGGGAGCAAAAAGAGCAGGCTGCTATGCAAGGGAAGGCAGGCTGGGAGCCAAGGCTGGCAGCAAGGCAGGCAAGGACACTGTCATGGGCAAAGGGGGAAGTCCCACAGTACTAGAGTGAGGTTTGGTGACAAAAACCCAGTTCAGCCACCAGTTCGGTGACTGATGGACGAGTCCACGGTGAGAAGGCAGGTCTGGGGTAGAGCCAGCACAGTGCAGCAGGATCGATGGGGTCACAGCTGCAGCCTAGCTCGAGAAAGGACCAAGGCCAAGGGCTGCAGCTTGAATGCAGCTCCTGAGCAAAAGGGAAGCAGCCCCTACACAGCGCTCTGACGGCAGCCTGACCAGTCCCATGGCCACACCATGTTGGACCTCACCTTGAGCAGGGGCAGCCAGGCCCCTTAGAGGGGCAGAAGGGGTCGCAGAGCCCATTAGTGCTTCCAGGGCTGTGGTGGATGCCATGAGTGGAAGTATATTTATATGCAAAGTCAAAACACAGTGTAAATACAGAATCCAATATGAAATAAATGGCTAAACCTATTTCTGTTACAGATTACGATCACCTTGTAGTCAATCTAAAAATTTATTTATCTGTTATGAGTATTTTTTCCTGAAATTATTGTCAAATTATATCCACCATAACACCTGAATATAGGTAGTCCATTCTGCCTTAGCTGTTGCATTCGTGACCACTTTTGGCTTACTGCAGTGACTCTCCTTCTTTTAATTTAAATATACACTTCTCAGTAGATTTTGTATATTAAACTAGATACTGTAAATGTGATTTACAATTAAAAATTCCAATTTCAAAACAGAATTATACATATAAAAAAATTAGAAACATGGTTGATTGGCTGCTAGAAACTAGGGAGGAAGTGGATTTCTTGATGTCAAGAGTGGCTTTTGAGACATGTTTGAGAAAAAAAAATAAAATTATTGAGTTCATTCAATTCCAAAAGAAAACTAAAAATTAGGAGGTGTGAGTTAGTCTGACCACTCCACTTTTGTCCAAAAACAAATGGGACGAGCCTGTGAAAACTCCTGTTTTATTTACAATGTATTTTAGGAAAGACATCAAGTGTGAATCTAAACTTTCAAGGAATATGGTGGCTAATTAGTATAATATTATTACCTCAACTGGGCAGTTTCACTGTCAGCCATTTAATTTGTTATGTGTTTTTCTCTGGGGATGTTTGTTCACATGTGGTTCCTCAATACCTCCCAGTTTTCTTCATTGCCCCAAATAAACTAAGCCTTCTCAGTTCTGATCTTAAGAGTTTATTCCCATAGTTCATCTCTAAAAACTCTCCGTCAAGCCCCTCTTAAGCTGATAACAACAGGTCAAAAAAATTATTGCAGTGTCAAAGAGAGAAGTAGCATATCAGTCTTTCGCTGTGATTGTAATCTGCCTTGTCAGTAATGGAGCAATACTGTCAGTATTTATTTAGTTCCAAATGTACTTGAAAAACCACACCTTCCTATTTTCTTTAGCTCTGCTTGCCATAAATTTTCCCTGGGTACTTTTGCTTCCCTCACGGTTGCTATCTTCTTCAACTTCCCTTCATTTTCTTGACTTTTTTTTTCTTTCATTTTTATTTTTTTTCATATTGGAAACAGCCACATTCACTTCCCTGCTAAACCAGACTGACGTTTTAAGCCCAAGTTCCTTCTCCTTTGAGGCTTTGTGGCATCTTGTAAAGTAATCTTGAACAAGTATTAATTTTCAATTGAATTAATTTTCCTACAACTAAACAGTTTAATCACTTTTAAAAATAGTAACTTTTTAAAGCACAAAGTATATATTACTGTTCTGAACTGGAATATGCAAAGTAAGCACCAGTTTCCAACAACACAAGTTCTCCTGCGTGTTAGAGAGAGCTACTTCAAGAACTTCAGTTATCCTTTAATGTAGCCTGGCAGTCCATAGCAAACACCAAGTACTGTGTCACCTCTTGCATCTTCTCTAGAGGACTGACTGGTCCATGAGCTCTCAGTAATTTGTTTTTGAATGGTCAGTGACTCAGGAGCAGCTGATGCCATTTTTAAAAGCATGCCACTCCCTCTGACCCCTTTATGGATCATTCCTAACTAGTGATTTTAACATTGTGTGGCTTCCCAGTATGTTTCAGTAATTCTGACTATACAGGTTTTGAATTCGTAAGTGATTTTTTGTCATTTATTGCCTAAGCTTCTTGCAGGAAGAGGATAGTTAGCTTCAATTTAACATCTAGGTCATAAGATCAGTTCTTGGTCCTGGGCAGAAATATGCAAAGGACATTTAAACCTCAGAAAAAATAGTCAGAATGGACATACCCTCAGAAACAGGTAAGAACAGAAGCTTTCAGGGGAAAACAGGCAGCCTGAATAATCCTATAAAAGTTCCCTGCTGCGTATTTTGAGAGAAGAGACCCCAGTTGTGGAATGTAGCAACTTTACCTTCCCACACCACCACTTCTCCACAACACACAGATGATACTGAACGCAACAAGGCCAAACAAAGTAATACATTGAAGACTACACAGAACAGCAGTAATATTACATTTATGGAAATGTATTACTGTATTAGCATTACTGAATATTTAATGTTACTGAAAACAGAGTACCCATTTTTTACTGCATAGCAGCTTTGATATTTATATTAAGCATTTAAGTTGTGTTCACATAGAATCATAGAATGGTTTGGGTTGGAAGGGACCTTAAAGATCATCTAGTTCCAACCCCCCTGCCATGGGCAGGTTCACCTCCCACTAGAGCAGGTTGCTCAAAGCCCCATCCAGCCTGACCTTGAACACCTCCAGGGATGGGGCATCCATGACTTCCGGGGGCAGCCTGTTCCAGTGTCTCACCACTCTGACTGTAAAGAATTTCTTTCTAGTATCTGAGCTAAATCTCCCCTTTTCCAGTTCAAAACCTTGTCCTGTCACTACACTTCCTGACAAAGAGTCCCTCCCCGGCTCTCCTGTAGGCTCCCTTCAGATNGCCATGTGCACATTGCCAGCTCATGTTAAGCTTCTAATCCACCAACACCCCCAAGTCCTTCTCCTCAGGGGTGCTCTCTAGCCCTTCTCCACCCAACCTGTATTTGTGCCTGGGTTTGCCACGTCCCAGGTGCAGGACCCTGCACTTGGCTTGGTTAAACTTCATGCGATTTGCACGAGCCCACCTCTCAAGCCTGTCCAGGTCCCTCTGGATGGCATCCCTTCCCTGGACCACATATATGGTCATAGCTTAAATGTTAAGTCTAATTCCTGCTAACAATAAAATTTATTACATAACCAGTCATTTCGGTTGAAGAAGTTATACCAGGAATTTATTTGACCTACATTGCTAGAAACGGATTTATTTTTCTTTTTACACTTACGGCACAGGATATACTGTCCCCATTTGCAAAATAACATTCTGAATATCTAGTGGTCTTTCTGTTCACAGATAACACACTCTGATCTTTTCATGATTTGTGTCAGTCACTCTCCTGGTTTGGTAACCACAAAGACAGAATTAATAAACCAAGGGGTACAGGCACACCTGTGAGGCTTCAGCTCCTCCCTTAGCCCTGGCAGTGAACTTTGCCTCTCACTGTAACGCCTGAAACAGTACGGGAAGCCAGATGGAAATGGCGCTGTTGTTCTGGAAACAGGGATGTTGGGGGTCTCCAGCTGAAACCCCAGCCACAAGCCAGCCAGCATCACAGCCGCCGGCCTGGAAACGTACCTCATCGGGCACTCCAGCGAGACAGACTCACATGCTTCTAGACTATGTCTGCTCTTTCGATGTTTAGATTTGAATGTGCAGTCTATTTTTTTAAAGGCAAGAAAAGTATGATTACATTTAATCTAAGGTGCTAATGCAGACATTATTTTATTACATTTTCTTAGTAAGGACTAATTGCCTTTTTTAAATAAGCGTGTAAATTCCCCTTTCCTCCCCAAGCTTTCTATCAAGACAAACTGGAAACTCTTCATTTAATATCTTTTACTAATTGTATTTAAATAAACTGCTAAGAGCCTTAAACCAAATATATAAAACCCACTTTGTGCTTTGTTAAAGTATCATCTATTAACATACTGAATTAACTTTTTGTCCTTTGTTGTAGTAACTTATAGCATCCAGCCCTTTTTGTTTCATTTTTATTCCTGAATGGAACAGAAACAAAACCATCGTTTTTTCAAGCTCCCAGAGTCTCAATTCAAAGAATTAGTCATTGACCTCAATTAACTGAATAAACTGAAATTGTGAACTAAGTAAACTGAAATGATGATTCTTTGCATCTCCAGTAGAGACAACACCTATCAAACATTCCTAAGTACCCAGGTACATTATTTTAAAAGATACTGTAGGAGTAGACTAATTTATTAGATTTTAAATCCTTTAAAAAAAAAAAAAGAAGAAAAAAGAATCTGACTATTCTGAATGCACTTGAATTCATTACTCATTCTTAGGAGCTTTTTTATATTCATTGATGAGATCAGGCGTGGGTGCTGGTAGAATCCTCTTTCAGAGCTTTGCAGCTTTGGAGTTTGCTCTGCACAGCTTTCCAATGCAGCATCTCAGACGACTGCTGGTTTGATTGCATCATTTCTGTTCTGTTTTAAAAGCACGTATAGATTGTTCAAAACAACATAGACCGGGAATTGTTTAAAGTGATGGAGATTGTGGTGGGCTATTTTGAAGTTAAGAATAGCCAAAGCTCTTAAACAATTATCTTTCTGAAATGCATTTCTGAAATGATTGCCTTTAACATATTTATAGTCCAATGTATGAAGGACACTAAAATGGAAACCAATATGTACAAATCTCTACTAATGAGAAATTACTCTCTTCTACTGAAACAAGCAAGTTAGAGATAATATACATCAATACCTACATAATTTTTTGGGCACAGGAAAGAAAGAAAAATACATCAAGACTGTGATACTCCCTCTCCCCTGACACAGACAACTGAGGAGAGGATTTTTTCCAGGAAGACTGGTTTGGGATTTTGCTTTTCTTCATTATACACTATACATGCAAAATCAGATTTGTGGCTGAAATTTTGCAGTGTTCTTGATTTAAAAGTGAAGAAATTAACTTCAGTGAGCAGTATGTATGTTGTTTCCTCAAATTTGTAATCCTAGTCAATTAAAATTTACTGGTTTAGATCCATTTCACAGAACCTTTCTGAGCAACATTAACTGTGTTCTCAGTCCTGTTTGCTGTGTTAACTGGATTGAACTGTTGGCATCATGAAGAAAAAGTGTGATATAGGCATCACATCAAACTATAGATTGAGCCTTTTATCTATTTGCCGTTTTTGAACATTGTCCTAACATTAGTACTCTCTCCATCCTCAGAAGTTTTTGTCTGCTGTCAATTCCTCCAAAAGAATACTCAATTTTCATCCACATTTTTCTTTGTATGTGTCTTTTCAGATCAATTTTGCTCATTACCTTTACCTCTGGAAAATTAGGCAAAAGGAATTGCCAAGTTTACATATGTCCCCTAATCGGAACAAAATATACCTCTTCTGAATGTGAGGAAAAAAAGGTATTGCTGGTCACTGAACAGTCACAAATCTCAACTGAAGAATTAGTTAATCTAGACAGATCTGCAGTAGGAATTGTTTTTTTCATCTTAGCTATAACAAATTATTATTTAAAGACAGAGATGGAGAAACTGTCATAAAAAATTTTGTTCACTATTTTCCTAAGCACTAACTCAACTTTGGAGCTTTCTTAGGATGCAGAAGAAGAGAAACCCCAAGTGCTTCTTAAAATCTGAGCCTGTTTAAGCTTGCTTTTGCATGATGCTCTCCAGAGACACATAGAAATTCAAGCATTTCCCACAATTATCTTTAATTCAGAAATACTCCAGACTACCATCTCAAAACCCCTTTGTGCTGCTTAATATTTTGTAAGGTACATTCTGGAGTGAATCAGGGCGTTTTGCAATTTCAGTGCAGGCAGCTAATCTTAGAATCGACACGCAGTGCTAATGCGCTATATGGGATTTCAGATCGTAGAAGTGAAGCGGAACTTGCTTTATGCAACTGTGTCTTTTATCAGTGACAGCGCAGCTGAAACATCATATGGCTCAGCCAAGGCTGCAGAACCAACCAGCGAAGGGGAAACACAATCAGCTAACCCAGCCTGAGCTCTGTCTGGGTACTGGCACTGGCAGCCCTGCAACCAGTTTAGGGCTAGCAGAGGCAAACCTTTGATGACAGGTTTTATGGTGACTTTCTGTCTAATGACAGGATTACAGTTCTGAAAGTCTATGATAAAAATCATCTCAAAATGCAGATGAAGATTGGCTAGAGGATCGCACAGGGGTACTCTGAAAAAAACATATCCATGTTCACACAGTATGTAGCAATAAGATGGAAGCAATTAAAGAAAATCAAAGAGCTAAATAGTACATGAAAACTCTTACAGATGTAAGGAATAGCTCAGCAGTGTGCTTAATATTGTTGTTAGAAAGAAAAAAGAGGAAGAAATGTTAAGAAGAAAAAAAAGTGAGGAGCAAGGGAAAGCAAGCCAGATCCTAACGTGGCATTAGGCATGGAAATGATACACTCTTTGGTGCTTGGTGACGAGAGCAGGCTCCGGAAAAAACCTTGTAAGATTAATTTGTGATTTCTGTTCAGCTGTGTTTTTGAAGTATTTCTGAATCCTCAGATAAACTATGCTGTGGTTTCACAGCAGATTTCGTATCTTTTTAACCATCCTGCCGTGGTGATTTGTCCCTAAGGACAATTTTTTATACTTCACTGAGCTGTAAAATATTTTTTTTTAATATTGAGTAGAAATAATTTGATCGCACTCCTCAAATAGTTTCTTGGGAAGTCTAAAGGCAGGGTCTAAGCTGTAAGAGTTAGACCACGGATTCTTGACATATCTGTGGTGTTACCAAATAGAATTATTGTTTTTCCTTTCAAACCTAAATGGGCAATTGATTTAGGTCCTGGAATTGTCTTTTCTAAACCACATCTATGTATCTAGGCTTATTCTGCTCACACTGTTTCCTGATAAAGCTAATATGCAACAGGGACGTTTGCTTGTGTAGGGGGCAGCAATAGCTTTATCCTTGCATGACGGTTCATTTAGAAAGCTACCCTGACCTGTCCTTTATCCACAACTGGTCCAAAAGATGCATACCGAGCAATAGTATGAAATATGATAGCCTCTCATTTGCTCTTTTTGTTGGGATTTAATTAACTTTCTCCTGCTCCCCCTGTCCTACCTGTGCTGGGCATATAAGCCAGCCGAAGTGGCATCTCATCTGATATATAATCCTTGTTCTTCAACCAGGTGCAAAGAAAAGTAAAGAAAGTCATCGTCTCATGTGTCTGTCCCCTCCCTCAGCCCCACCGTGATTATCAGAAACAGACAATCCAAACAGTATTCCACTAGTTTTTACTAGCTTTTAAGGAAAATGGCAGAGTAGTTCTGCTGCTGTTAGCTTTAGTTAATAGAAAAAGCATGTTTTCTTCTTTAAAAGAACTTCCGTGTTACACCACCTAGTTGAATAATGCAGTCTAGAATTACCGGACTCATGGATGCTGTGGTTTATTGTTGGCAGCACTATATTGCAGTACTTAAAACGCATCACTAGAGGTCATTGCTAGTCTTTACATTTTTAATCTGTCTGACAGCAAATGTTGGAGATCTCAGGAGTTTAATGACAGGAATTATTTTTTTCTCTTCTTCGATCATACACGGTGTGAAGTACATCTGGGATCCAAATCCCTCCTGATCTATGGTTTCATACATTCTTACACTTCCATTTTGGATTTTTTTTTCATTTTCTTTTAGGAAATAGGGGGCTTTTTATATTTTTTTTAGGAGTTTCTTTTTAAACCTTCAAATCTTTCACAGGTCATCAGAGGGTGGAATTAAGGTTGTTTCTATATTGGAATTACCTATTCACCTGAACAAAGAGTATGTTATTAGTTGGGTTTTTTTGCAAAGCTTTGTACATCTTTTTTTTTTAAAATCACCCCTTTATTAATATTTTTTATGTTAATAAATTGCCCGTATGTCATTTGGGGTTATTTAGCGTCAATATACTGCCTTTTACCCTTGGAATAACATTTACAAAGTAAACAGATAATGTATATTTTGCAGCAACCTTACATTCAAGAACAAGTATTAATGCCCCAAGTTAAGTTTATCATTTTGGGCCTGGTGCCG
>VXAK01021021.1:37181-88847 GCA_013399435.1 Arenaria interpres
AATAGAAAAAGCATGTTTTCTTCTTTAAAAGAACTTCCGTGTTACACCACCTAGTTGAATAATGCAGTCTAGAATTACCGGACTCATGGATGCTGTGGTTTATTGTTGGCAGCACTATATTGCAGTACTTAAAACGCATCACTAGAGGTCATTGCTAGTCTTTACATTTTTAATCTGTCTGACAGCAAATGTTGGAGATCTCAGGAGTTTAATGACAGGAATTATTTTTTTCTCTTCTTCGATCATACACGGTGTGAAGTACATCTGGGATCCAAATCCCTCCTGATCTATGGTTTCATACATTCTTACACTTCCATTTTGGATTTTTTTTTCATTTTCTTTTAGGAAATAGGGGGCTTTTTATATTTTTTTTAGGAGTTTCTTTTTAAACCTTCAAATCTTTCACAGGTCATCAGAGGGTGGAATTAAGGTTGTTTCTATATTGGAATTACCTATTCACCTGAACAAAGAGTATGTTATTAGTTGGGTTTTTTTGCAAAGCTTTGTACATCTTTTTTTTTAAAATCACCCCTTTATTAATATTTTTTATGTTAATAAATTGCCCGTATGTCATTTGGGGTTATTTAGCGTCAATATACTGCCTTTTACCCTTGGAATAACATTTACAAAGTAAACAGATAATGTATATTTTGCAGCAACCTTACATTCAAGAACAAGTATTAATGCCCCATGTTAAGTTTATCACTTTGGGCCTGGTGCCGTGGTTCCTTGAGGTTAATTTCAGCAGGGCTAACTACATTAATAACATCTCCAGCTATCTTTTAATCCTATTTCCTTTTGGATATGTAAGCGTAGTTCCTGCTTTTCTCATAATATCTTGTGCAGTTTTTGAATGTTGCGAAATGGAAACTGAATTTGATCATGTGGCTGTGGCAAGTGCACGTAAGTAAAAACAACAGTTTCACTTTGAAAAATAACAAATATTTTGTAGAAAAGCTGATCAGATATTCTCAGTGCAATATTATTAATCAAAATTAGAAACATGGGTGTTTCTGAAGAGTAAGGCTTAAACATAATAGCTATGAATATGGCTCTGTTCCTCACTAGGCAAGCTGAGTGTGCTCACTGAAATACCTTACAAGTGCCCTAGAGAGCATGACTCAAACGGGTCATGTTTGCTGTCTTGTTATTTTATGTAGGAAAGAGGGAAAATTCATGGGAAAATATGGAATGTATTTAATGCATGTTCTTATTTTGGCAAATCAGAGTTTTAGTTGGTTTTATTTGGGTTTTTTTAGCACTACGTCCTAATGTTTTTCTTCACGAGATATATTTACCTATTTCTTTTGTTTAGTTGTATTGAGATATTTTGACTGTGCTTTCTTCTAGCCCACAATTCTCTTAAAGCCCTGACACAACTGGACTTACAGTGCCTGTTCCTTCCACCATCTTCTTTGATGGCATTGTTTTTCAAAGCTCTGTATTTCCTCTCCATTTCATATTTCCTTGCTAGACATGCATGTTCAGCTGTACAAACTTTTTCAAGGCTGAGTAACTATAGAGACAGAAGAAAACCTTGACTATTAAAACCTTAGGAATTAGTCTCTGATTAAAAGTTTTCAAATTAAGTTGGAAAAAAATAGTGTTTAATTCCTCTGTGTAATCACCAAACACTTGCAGAAAGTTTTTTGGACACTAGATGACAGTGGAAGATAGTAATTGCAGACAGGATTATGTATAAGTAGAGCATAATTGGAAACACAGATTCAGTTAAGGTTACACATCATGATCATTGATACACCACTAATGTTATTTCTGGAGTTAAACATTTTGCATGTACAAGGAAATATTATTGACCTTGTCAGTTTGACTTAATTTTCTTCTAGTTTTGGTATTTAGAATGTTAATGCCCTAATTTTCTTTCTTTTCTCAGAAGGTTATGTGGTGTTTAATTCAAAGATTGATGGGATTTCTGGTTTTCTGACACAGCTAAAAACCAAACTTGTGCAGCAGAATGATAATGGGATCATTGCTCTAGAATGGCAGGACCCATACTCCATTTTCATCTCATATTAGACTTGAGAGAAGATGTTGATAACAGAAAAAAATATTTATGTGGATGTTAAAGAAAAATTATTTTTATTCCTCATTACCATAGCTTTATAAGACCAGAGATCTTGCTTATGGGTATTTCTGGAAATCACATCTTCCAAGTAAAGTGAGCCCATGCTTTGGCTCGTGGTTATTTCAAAATTAGCTGTCTATCTCTGTGAAATGATCCAGTATCTGGAGTCTTGGATGTTGAAGGTCTATATCAGTTCCTGATAAGGTACTATACAGTTATTTCCAATTTCTCTTTTCTTGCATCCAGCTCACAACTAGACCTAACAGGGTTGGATAAATGTAAGGTGTACTCTGGCAAAATATCTGCTTTTGAATTCTTTATCTGTAGATCTTCAAGTCTAAAAAAAATGTTCCATTGTGCATGTAAGGAAAGAAAACAGATTTTCACATCACTGACAGTCTCATCATTTAGGACTTTGAAAACTAGATTAAAACAGGTATTTTATCTATGAATTCACATGCAGCAAAGCTCTGAAGTCTGAAGAAGCATTTGTCTAAATTATTCTTGCCTTAAGCCATTGCTGTTCATGCAATCAACAATAAACCCAGTGAAATAACAAATGACTAAAAGTACACTTTTTTATGAGCATCTCTTGAAGGAGAAAAATAAAGATGGTCAGCAATTAGAAATACGATAGAGCCCACAAACTGGCAACATATTTGTATTTCGAAGGGAAACAAAAAGAGTAATGTAAATATACAGATATAAAAGAAATATGCTGTTCACAATAAAAACGGAGAAGTTATACAAATCTATCGGAATGGGTCCAGGACACTGTATTTTAGATGGATGAGACAGCCTACCAGAATTTTAATTTAAAAATCATTATGCCTTCTGGCAACTGGAGACAATATGTTTTGGAAAGCACAGTCTTAGTTAACAATCTTTGTTACAAACACTGAAAAAAAAACCTACTCCAGAGGTTTGATCACAAAGGCTTTTCCAGGTCCCGTATGAGAACCCTTTCTCTGAGAGGCAGGTGACAGATTTAGCCTGCAAAGGGGAAGCTGGAAATACTATTTTCTGTCTTATTAAAAAGTGATAGATTTACACTCAAGGTATATTCCAACAATACTGAGATTTTTATGTCTAGAGACAATGACAAAGAGCAGAATTACCTTAGATTTCTTCAGTAAGTCTACATCAAGAACATACAAATGAAAGCACACCTTTTTTTAACATACCATATGATTTAATTGGTTTCAGAATGGAATAGTATAGAGAATACAAAGGAGTAGTATGAGTTGTCTTGATAGTACAGAGAGCTCTTAATGTCTGACAAGAAGTTCCTGCTGTAGCACAACAAATAATCCCAAAGTGATGGGTGAATTGCTTCATTACTGTCACACTCAGGTATATGATAGTAAACTCTGATAAAAATGCTGATTTATAAATGGAGCTAGAAGAAAAACCAAAGAGAGGGCTGATTGTTTTCAGTCAAAGAAACTTTAAGGCAGAATGAAATCTGTAAAACCAATTTCTGTCTCTGAAAAGGAAAAGAAAGTAAACGAACACAGAGATAGGTTTCCAAGCCACATGCTATTTCACAAGTGTGTGAGGAGCACTTACAGAAGCCCTCCCAGGGAGCGTCAAGGGTCTGGCTGTATTCAGAGGTAACCTTGCACCAAGCTGTGGGAGGGAATGGAGATTAGGCAGAGGATTTGCACCTGTTTAAGAGAAGGTCTGTCCCTGTGACACTGTCAGCTGCACCTCAGCACTTACAGGCAGTATGTTGGTAGTTTGAAAATCAGTCCCAAAATATGGCCAGTCATAAGTGCACTTCTCCCCACCGCTTTAGAAATAGAACTGCTATTGTGTCACCATAGTAAACAAATATTTTTTTGAAGCTGTTTGTCAGTCCTCATTCCCCAATTGTTTTTCTAGGTGTCTAGAAGAAAACAACTCTTTTCAGTGTAGGTCTCAGCCTGGAGATTGAACCTGGTTCTGGTGCACGTAACGGCGAAACATCAAAGCCTGCTCTCATGGCAGCAAGGGTAGCTGAGGCTGAAATGCTGTTGCTTCAGGGCTACATACAGCCACAATCACTGGGTGGATAGCAAATAATTTGTGTTAGGGATTTTTTGCTTGGGATTAATTGCCTTTTGGTCAAAATATTGCATTTCAACATCAGTTTTATATCATAGACTTAAAGAAAAAAACCTAAAACTGTTCAACAGAGTCATGCTTTGGGCCAGGAAAAATTCCCTGGGAAATGAAAATACAATGCAGCTGGTTTGTGTGATCATTTAGTAAAGATTCAAGTGAAGACTTTCCTGACATACTGCTGTTGTAGATGTAGGAGCAAGTTAGATACAGAACAAGAAATGTTTTATAGATAATGTCTAAAATAATGCTAAGCTCAAAACTGGTTTTTATCCACACTTTTTAAAGCATTCATAATCTCCTACTGACAGAGCAGAAAACTTGCTATTGCACGGTCATACATCCTTTCCTTTCTACAGTTTTATCATTAGATAGCAAGAGCTTTCTGACCTCTGACGTATGGTACAGTAACACTGTGTCCAGTGGCATTATTTTCTCAAACATGCATTATCAGAGAGATTTTCAGACTCTAATTTATAAAAAACTGCTACAGCCATTACTATTGAACAAACAAGTGGGGAAAACAGCATTTGTTCATTCATTTTGGGTGTCGGAAATCATTGTGGGTGTTTCTCTCCAGACTCTTCTCCCACCGTTATTTCCATGAAAAGGGAACCAAATGTTTCTAACCCGTAGGGAATCTAAAAAAAGAAAATTTTGCACAAAGTCAAAATACTTGTTCTTGCTTTCATCTATTCATGTTGTTTTTATTAGCTGAATATGTTTTTCTGTTAGGGATTTGTGATGTGCAACAATTGTTACAGCTCAGAACTGAAACAACTATTTTGAAGAAACTGGCCTAAACTGTTGGGTTTTTCTTGCTAATTTACACAATATAACCTATAACTCGAACTTTGCTAGCTCAGCAGTGGTAGCATTGTAGGTATTTAGATCAAGGAGAAATAGCTTTCAGTTTTGTTTCTCTTGTTTTACCAGTCTTTGCCCTTTGCTGTCAAAGGCAGGTGTGATCGATTGTCAGACGTAAGAAAGGATCTGGGCCAAGCAGTACTACTGCAAGCTTATGAAACAAAACTATAATTTCATATAAATTTAAAGTTTCAAACAACCATACTAGATCTCAATTCTAAGGTGACAAATGTGCCAGGAACTTGCTTGAACTACTCAGATATAAAGAGAGCACAAGGAAGGCTCTCATGGACGTGGATCTTTAATGTCATGATGGCCTGAAATGTTGTTAATATTTTCCTTTCTTGAAACTGTATAAATGTGTTACAGTATTGTGCAATACAAGATTAGCAGCGATTGACAATTCTGTGATGCATGAGTCAATTTGTAGTTTGAAATTCAAATTACAGTATGTAGTTATGCTGAGTTGGATACAAGCTTAGTGAGGTCATTTGTAAGTAGCGAGAGACTTACGCATATGCCCCAAGAAGTCTTATTTGTCTAATTTATTCATGAGCAGCTATTCCTAACCACACATTAATAGAAATCATCTTCCAAATAAGCCTTTATTGAATAAAGTATTCCAGGAAATGCCTGCTATTAATCTCATATTCTTAAATTTTCATTTTGTAGTAGATAGCGTATAATGGGAGTAATATAGATGTAACACAACATATAGAGATAGAAATGCTGAATTTAATCAGTATAATCAAAAATCTGAATGAACAGTCTAAATCAAATAGCCTGTATTGCCTATCAATCTGATCTAGTTACTAAAGAAAATGTCAGCAGCCTTTCAGAGGTCTAAAACATTCAATTGATTTTAACAGATACAAGATAAATATATCACATTTTGCAAGCCATGAATATATATATTATTTTTTTTATGCCAAGATGGACTTTTTTTCCTCCTAAGAACTAATACAGACCTCAACAAATAAAAGCTTACCATAAAATTAGCGTTTTGTGTTGGAAGAAGAAAGACTTTGCGCTATGATCGTGTTGATACTGTGGTATTTTATTGAAGTCAATTTGGATGCAATGTAAAGAAGGAAACAGTCTGAGGTGAACATGCAGATGAAAATGTTGAATTGGAAAGAGAACGCTGACCATTTCACTGTAATTATAGAACACAGTGGAGGTTTCAGAAGTCATTTTCTCTGCATTCTTGCAAGTATTTCTAACAGTGGGTTGTGAGGTATATATCTTTAAATTGTATCACTTGTTATAAACTGTAAAAGTAAGATCTTATCTGGAAACACTCCAGAAATTTTCATGAGTCACAGTTAACAATGAGAAATTATTAGTTCTAATTTGACATTTAGTCAAAACAGGTGCGCTAAATGACCAAACCTATCTAAAATAAACATCTTTGTCTTGAGATAATTCCAGTCAGTATGATTAAGGGCATCCATGTGCATTTATTTTCTATGTGTGAATAACCATGACAATATTTATTATTCACAGTCTAAAGTCAGTGGTGTTTTCAGTCCACAGCTCTTATCATCACCGGCCCAAAGCTGGCACCTCGGTGCCCGTTGCAGCATAGACCCCATCTGGGTTGTACATTCTGGGCCTATGTACTCTGGCTATCAAAGCAAACTTAAATTTGAAAAAAAACGCTTAAAAGTGTGTACATAAAAAAAAATTATGAAAGGAAAACAGTTTTGTGGAGCCCTTGAACACTGATAATCTCAAAATAGAGACCAGGCATTCCCAGTGTAACCCTCCACCTGGGTCTGAAGAGGATCTGTGCATTCAAAAGCACACTGGAGCTGAGACCCCATTACCTGATTCAGTTCTCAGGACTGTTAAGGGAGGGTATTGATGAATTTGTAAATATTCACAATATTTTCCTTTTCCCACAGAGGATGTCATGGCAGTTAAATGTATGTATTTAGCATAAGTTTGGAAAGAAAACAATAAAGGATTCATTAGTATAAGAATACTGAACTAGCATCACGACTGAACTGAATACTTTTGATAAGTAGGAAGGTCTAAAATCCCTTAATCCATTTTTTTCGTATGATCTCTTTCCCATTAAATTTCTGACAGTGAACTTGAAACCTTCTGGTTTGTATGGTACTTGTTTGTTGAATTTAATGTTGTCTCCTAAATGTTTATAGAGTTGATGATTGTCCAAATTATACCTTGTAGAGAAAATACAAAATACTGCTCAAGACCTGAACCCTGTTTTCAGTTCAGTATTTGTGCTTGACCTCTGAGGTCGTAAACTGTTCCTAACAGTAGGGTATGAGAGACAGCACCTATTATCTTTCTAATAAATAAATCTGACTGCTTTTCATTGAGGAATTACTTTAGCCTTACTACTGGTTACATGAGTATGCTGAAAGTATCTTAACAGTAAGGCAGCCTTTCCAGCACATAAAGGATTAAGAAAGCATAGTGTGTTTCTCACTTTCTGAACATGCATAAATTGATAAAATAGGTTTTCATGCTGTGTATTAAAGGCAGAGATGTTTAGTAATGTGCAGATACAACAATCAATGTTTCATGATAGTTATGTCATCAGTGTATATTTGCACATCCTGGTAGTGGTCAGTGCCAGCAAGGACTCTAATTATTCTTCTAAGTGTCAGTAAAAAAGGACTTGGATGCTGTGTAGTTTCACAGAACCCTTATTCTTTGACAACAGGGCAAAATGCTTTGCTAAATTCTCTGTACAACACCTTCCTGAGGATCAGTTCTGAGGTACCATTCCTTCTTTCCTCTCTTTTCTGTATCAGTACGCATTTTTAAAACTTTCAGAAGACAGAAGGATCACGAGACATGGAAATATGCAAGCCCCTCATTTTGATTAGTTCTTTATCTCTTATCAAAGAAGGTCCCCTGGTTCTAATATTGTGGAATAGTCACCAGATGAGCATCAGGCTCTTGGAGCTGATGTGTAATTGAATCTTCCTGAAACAGTAGGGTGAAGTCCTTAGTGCAATTAGTGGGGATTAACCGTGTGTTTTAATAAGGTCAAGATTACATCTTATGAACACCTATATCCGTAAATGATAGTATAACGCAGTATAATAGTGCCTGCATCATAGTTTTAAAAATGCAGGAGATGCACAAACCCCTTCAACTCAGAGACAGACTAATTGTAAGCATAGTACACAGATTGCCAATAGGGCATGCCTAAAGGGATGATATAGATGTTAAGGGAAGTATCACTAAATGGCACAGGCTTCAGCCCTGCAATTGTTACATTTAACTAATAGATCACCACTGCCAAAGTGTGTCACCAGGCAATGAGTTGCAAAAAGTAGCCAGATGATTGTGATCTCTCTAATGCTGGGGTAGCTGAAGGCAGTGTTTAATCCGTTTTCAGCAATTTTAAGAAGGCATTTATTGCTTTCATTGACCTTATCAGAACGACTAAATATAGCCATTTATAACTTTCCTGGGAGAGAACAGAGATCCCCTCTGCTTAACCTGAGCTTAGAATCACAGAATAATTTAGGTTAGAAGGCAGTTCTGGCATCCAGTCCACTCCCACCTCCCCAGCCTAAGTTGCAGGGCCAACTTCCGTATTAGATAAAGTTGCTCAGGGCCTTATCCAGTCAACTTTTGGAAATCTACAAGAACAGAGATTTCACAACATCTTTGAGCAACATGTTCCAGTGCTTAACTACTCCCATTTTATTTTTTTTTTCCTTATAGCTGTCAGAATTTCTCCTGATGCAGCTTGTGGTTGTTGCCTGTCATCCTGTACACTTCATAGAGAAGCTGGAGTGAGTCTTCTATAGCCTGCAGTTAGGTAGCTGAAGACCACAGTTATGCCTCCTCAGCTACAGTCTTCTCCAGGCTGAAATAATCCACCTTCTTTAGCCTTTCCTCATATGCTGTGCTACAGCACAGCTTAAATATCTTAGAGCCTTTCTGCTGGACTTTCTCCAGTGTCTTGATCTCTCTTTTGTATTGGGGAGGAGGACACAGAAGAGGATGTTGTAGGTCAGACTTCCTCGCAAATGCTGACTAGAAAGCAATAATCACTTTCCTTGACTTCTTCATACACTCTTGCTAATGCAGCCATATCACCTACTTTGTTGTCTACCAGCATCCCAAACTATTTTCTGTAGGGCAGCTCCCCAGTGAACCAGAGCCCAACTTCTGCTGCTGCCTAGGATAATTTTGTCCTAGGTGCTGGAATTCCCCTGTATCTTTGCTAAAATTCCTGAGGTTTCTCCTGTGAAAACTGTTCCTCACACCTGTCAAAGCCGCTCTGACATGCAGCCCTTTCTCCCAGCATATTGGCTACTTTTTCCAATTTGATGCCACCTGCAAGCTTCCTGAGGGTGCACTGTATGTATCCCATCATTCAGGTCATAAATGGAGATGTTTAACAATATCTGCTCCAGAACCGATTTCTGGACACGGTGCTTGGCAGTAGCCACAGTCAGGCTGCAAGCTGTGGACTCCACTTTGAGCCTGCAAGTCTCATCAGTTTTCTACTGGCTTTCATGTACACCTATCCAAACCCTCTCCCTCCAGTTTGTCTGTGAGGATGCTGTTGCAGATGGTGTTGAAGGCCTGGCTTAAGTCAAAATAAACAAAGTTGAATGTTTTCTTCCTTGTTCAAAGAATCAGTCACTTCCTCGTGGAAGGGAAGAAGGTTGGCCAGCTGACTTGGTAAAGCCCTACTGGCTACTCCTGGTCATCTTCTTCCTCCACATATGCCAGGAAATAGCTTCATGGCAGGCCTGCTCAAGAATATATTATTGGTAACAAACAGACAAATTAAGAAAAAGACTTTATCTCCAGCCTTCCCATGTTCTCAGAGAAGGCCTTTAATTGTTGAGTTTGTGTCTGTGATGACAAGAGTTTATAGAGCTACTACTCTGAATGATCTGAAAAAAGGAGTACAAAAATGTCTAAGCACATATGACATGAATTGCATCAAAGAATAACACTTTTATTGGGAGCTGTGCATCCTTTGTTACATACCAGTAATAAGGCCCAGTATTTGATTGAGAAATAAGAGAATTTTAAAAATATTGCATATTTTAAGTAGGTCAGCTCTAATTGAAATCCAGAAATAGTATCTCATCCTTGTACTGACACTTTATCAAATAACTTCCTGGATGATGGAAAATCAGAGAATTTTCAAGAGCAAATCAGACTTTTCTCCAAATTATGTATAAAAATACTCTAATTTTAATCTCAGTGTCTTGACAGGTCATGAAAATCAATGCAAGTAAGGAGTTTGGCTACAGACCACTTGCATTTTGTTTGCTAGATTTCATAAATAGAGCTTATTTTTCATGAGGCTAGAAACTGCACTATTAAAATGAGAAATTACAGTTTTAGAATTACAGCTGAACACATTTCTAACCGCTTGCTTCATAGTTCAGCAAAAGTGTTAATGCAGACTTCGGGAGCTGTGGATTGTCTTGTAAAACCTCTATTTGAACCGAGCCAGCTGCTTGTGTTTTAGCTTGTAAAACCTCTACTTGTACCAAGCCAGCTGCTCAGCAGTGAAGCTACACCATCAGCTGGGTTGGTATGGCAACAACAAGCGGTTGTTAACCTGAATAACCTTTCATTCAAACAGCAGCACCTTGGAACACAGCCAGCAAAAAAAGAAAAAAGCTGCTTTCCCCCAGGAGATTCACAATTCCCCAGTAATGGAAAATCAAAAAACATAGTGCAGTATGAAGAAAAGGCACATTCGGTGATTAGAGCCAAAGTCTTGACTTGGCAAGCTATGAGGAAAAATGTGTAAAAGTTGAAAAAATTGCTCGAATTACTGTAAGACCTAAAATTATGAGGAAAGGACAGCATTAGTTTTGGTGCTAAAGCAACTAGTGCACGGAGTCCCTCCTATGAAAGTGGTATCGGGCAAATAGGCCCCCTAAATCCCATAGCTAACACTTCCCAAACTGCTGCCTGCATGAAAGCACCTAAAGCCAGCTGGCAAGTTCAAAAGCAGCCACATCATGAGGAACAAAAAAATTGAACTGTAAAAGTGACAACTGGGTATCTTAATTTTTCACCCCTGAGCACCAATCCACTTAGAAGCATTTTTTTTCTCCCCTGAAGATATTCACCCTGCCACTGGTAAAGGTGTATGAAGCTCAGCTCAGTGGAAAATAGTTTGTTGGTATTGAAAGTCATGCTAAAATTGGTTTAGAGATGTCAAAATTTGGAACAGCTGAGAAACAGCTGTCTAAAAAGATTTTGTCTGCCCATGTATATAGTTTTGGGAAATGGATTGAACAAAGAAAAACTATTAAAAGGGGAAAATTATTTTTTAAAAATCTTTCTCCATTGTTTTTAACTAATATGTAAAATAAGTTGGATAGCTTCTTGTTCCAACCTCCTAAATGGATTTATTGAAAGATATTAGTACTAAACAAAACTGAAAATTGTAATTATTCAAATTTCAGCATTAAAGAAATGTGTGGAAAAAGCATTTTCAAATCTGTTCTTTTTTTAGAAAAATCCACTGTGAATGGGAGAGAATTTTTGATAAATAAGGAGAATATATTTTAGTAACACAGAGCTTGCAGAAAGGAGCACAGATAGGAGGGACAAGTGTGGAAGAAGCAGAGGAGAGTTAGTCTATACATCTATGGCTAGAGCATAAACCAAATATGTAGTGCTTTTTCAAATCATCACTGAAGAGATTTATGGTTACATCCATTCTGTAAACCATTGCTCATGCAATGCTCATGCCATTCCATGAGCAAACCAGAACTCTCTCCTTCAAAATTAATTGCTCAATCAAAACAAATTAAAAATCTCTGGTCCTCCTCCTGTATATGTTTGATTTAATAGTTATGAAACTGACCATTCACCTACATTTAAATTTTAGAGCAGAAAGTCAGACTTTTTTGAGTTAAAAAAGACTCCTAAAAAGAGAAGCCTAGCCGTTTTCAATTGGAACTAATTTTCAAAGTGGAAGTATTTAAGATTATCTTCGAGTAACAGCTTTTATATTTTTAATAAGAAATAAGTCTTCATAACAATTAGATGTACTATGTGATATTAGTGCGGTATTCAAATGTTTTCTCAGTGTCTGGTGAATACGTCTGGTGCTTGTTTAACGCAAGCTTGAGAGGACCTTAGAGCTGCAAGTCAGTGTGAGCAGAAAGAAACCATCTTAACTTTTTTATCCATCTTTTACTTGGTGCCAGGAGCTTGCTGCTATTTTGAAATATGTAGTCTTCAAGACAATTCAGTAATCATATCAAACAGCAGGAAAAATGGAACTTGCAGGAAAGCTGAGGAAACTAAACCCAAGTGAAACTACAGTTTTAAGCAAGGTAAAACCATAGCATTAAGAATTACTCATAAGTTTAGTACATATTTCTGGAAAGTCAAGATGGGACAATATCTACTCAACCATAACCTTTGTACAAAAAGATTCTTAGGAGAGAAGCCAGCACGAGCCAACGTTAACATCCATTTTACCAAATATACTCTATAAGGAAATTTTTGTGTTTTCAGTTGTTCAAACAGATTCATACATGGGGAGAAGTAGAGTGAGGGAACAAGGACCTGGGAATTCTTTGGTAATTTTGTTGAACTTTTTATGTGCATTTGTTTTCCAAATGCTTGCAGTGGAAACAAAGAATCGTGTTAGCTGTCTGCTTCTGCTGGATGATAAGTCATGAAGCAATGTGCAGTATGAACTTTAACATCATAAGATTTCAGAGTTGGTGTTTCATTAAAATTAATTGACAGTTCACAACTCTCATAAGGATTATTTCAGAAAGGGAAAGCAGATTTACAAGCACTTGTATCCAGCTCATCACAGCAAAGCAATATAATTTTTTTATGCTTACATTTCTTTGAACAGCTTCCTCAGCTACTGCTCCAATGTCATTGCTTGAGTTGCACCATTACAACTGTTTGTGGAGTTATGTGATAGACAAGAAACAGGGACGAGTTAAAAATAGCCTTTTTTCACTGCTGGTTTAATTTTCAGCCATGAATTTTCCCTTCCAGTTGATCACACTATATAAATAAGACAGTAGGACAGAAGCAAGGATCAGGGCTGGAAGCATCTTACTCTTTCATGGAAAGAAATGTGCTGGTAACTGTACTTGGAGCTTAGAGCTCCATTTGGCATCTGGAATGTGAAAGCATGGGAATTCCTGGATTCAAACACAGCTCCAGTTCTTGTACTTGGGAGTATAGTTACAATGTTTTCAGTCTGCTAATTTTCTCCACTGGTATTTTTCACCACTTGAGATCCGGCTATGCAGTCTGATCACCTTATTTACCCTCTCAGAATGTGACCAGGGAGAAATGCAGAGGAGATAGTGACTGGGTTTGTAGGTGACTGAAAAAAGGAAATCCCATTCCACAGAAAATTCCAAAATTAATTAACTTTAATTCCACATCAAATCCTCCCCTACCCCAACCAGAGGGAAATGCCATGGTACACTGAGGAGCTGTGTTAGATACTTGGCCAGCTGAGATAAGTTGATCTCTTGGAAGACCAAAAATGTGAATGAACAACAATTTTCATTAAATACAACAGCAGTTGACCTGGATGTATTGATTAGTATTGATAAAATAGAACATTCGAAGTGCTCCATATATATAAAATTCAAAGAAATTCCATTGCAATACGTCTTTTCCCATTAATTTTTTTTCAAATGAAACCTTATTGCTATTATTGAGAAAGAAAAGAGACTATTAAGAGAAGAAGTTAGTAAAGACCTTGTGATAGAGAAGTGAAATTCTCCTCTTGTTAGAAGAATAATATAGAGTAACAAATTAAGGGTTTTTTTAATGCCTTTCAAAATGCATAAACAAAATGTTCACACATAGTCTCTTCCATCTGCTTTAGCTATCTAAAGCATCACTAAGGTGTTTTTGTTTTTAAACTGCTTTGCTTATAAATTCTAGAAGAAAGAAGCATCATGTTGCATTCGATCCAAAAATCATCCAACATTTTAAGCATTTTCCCTTTTAGTGTCTGGCAAAGAGCAAAGCAAAGACCCAGATATCACTGGGGAGAAAACATATTCTCTACTTTGGCATCCAACAGTCCTGTCGAAGCCAAATTGCTCCCAGGCAGGCTAATGGCTGTTGTTACTTGCTTGAGGTGCCAAAACTGGTGTTTGGAGAACGATGTTAGAAAATGAAAAATTAATCAGCATACATTAGTTTTCCTTGTAGCTATCTATGGTATTAGAAACTGTGTGATATCATATGGCAGGCACCCGCACTAAATATTCTGTTTTGCATAAGTTC
Source organism: Arenaria interpres (assembly GCA_013399435.1). NCBI lineage: Eukaryota > Metazoa > Chordata > Aves > Charadriiformes > Scolopacidae > Arenaria > Arenaria interpres. Next base: position 51,496 of record VXAK01021021.1, read on the forward strand.
TCGTAACATTTCTGGTAAGCATCGAGTTAAGACTCTTTCATAAGAGTACAGTGGCAAAGGAAAGGACTAAAGGTATTACTCACACTTTTCCCCCATGCATTAACCCACAGAATATCCAATTTTCAATATCCCTCTTGCACTTCAGACCTGAGTGCAAGACCTATAGCAGTACCAAAGACCAAAGGCAGAGAAAAGGGTGTCTCTCCCAGGGAACACCTCACAATACTTAAGGTAGCTCCCTCAAAAGCACACTGTGGCTAGCATGTATCATTTACTGATTGTTGCCTCATCCTATCCTCAGACACCATGGGTATCAGGTGTGAAATATGTCTTGTTTTGTAGAACAAAATATTTTGTTCTCCTTTCCATTGTAGAGAAGGCAAAGTCAAAGAAACCCATCTTGTCATTGAAAAGTGTGTGGTTAGATCTGTGGTAACTAGCTCTAAGTAATTTTCTTTCAGAATCTGTTTCTTAAAAGTTAATCCATGGTTAGTAATTATGGCTTTCTTATCTGATTAGTTAATGAGAAGTCAGAAGTCATACATTCAAAATTCCTTAACTTTGCTAAGATAAGTCATTTTCTTCAACATTTAAATACTAACTCCCTTTTCATTTAAAACCCTGCTTAAGAGATCTATTCTGGAGCCTGGCATTGTCTCCTGACAGTGTTGAAAAAATACTTAAAAAGACATTGTTGTGGGTTGACCCCAGCCAGCAGCCAAGCACCCCCACAGCTGCTTGCTCACTCCCTTTCTCCCTCAGCAGGACAGGGGAGAGAGAAGAAGAGAAAAAGCAAGAAAATTCCTGGATTGAGATAAAGACATCTTAATAAGGGAAGGAAAAATAAAAGAACAAGTGATGCAAAGGTTCTCACTCCCTCGAGCAGACAGAGGCCCAGCGAGTATCTGAGCCATGGTCCCAAATCCCCACACCCTTTTTCCTCTACCTCAGTTTTTGTTGCTGAGCATCACGATATATGCTATGGACTATTCCTTTGGCCAGCTGGGGTCGGCTGTCCTGGCTGTGTCCACTCCCAGCGTTTTGCTAGCCCCCAGCCTGCTCGCTGGAGGAGCGGCGTGGGAAAAAGAGAAAGCCTTGATGCTGTGCAAACACTGCTCATCAACAGCTGAAATATTAGTGTGTTTTCAACGCTGTTCTAACCACAAATCCACGACACAGCAGCTTATGGGCTGCTATGAACAAACTTACTTCATCCCAACAAGACCCAGTGCGAGCGCTTTTCAGTGTGTGTAAGGACGACAGCCTTTGACAGTTCCTCCTTGACAATGCTGATGAAGAGAAGAATCAGCTCTTCCTGACAGCCCAGGGCTTCACACCGAAGAGCCCTACACTTTTGAAACTAATGACTGTACACCCTGTTCTGCCCCACCTGCACTGTGAAATTTGCTGTCATTAGCTCTGCAGCATACAGGTCTGCTGCAAGGTCAGGAAAAACTTCTGCTCGTATGGCATCAGATCCATCTGCTAAAAGATCTCTTTTTTCTTTTTAAGGATCATTTGCCACCTGTGGGAACTAGTCTCTATCTGAGATCGAGTCTGGGCTTAGCACCCAGACCCACACAGAGAACAAATATACAGCTTCTAGCCCTCGATGCTTTCAGTTTATGCAGAAATCAAGAGAAAGGTCAAGGAAAGAGAAAGACACTATTAATAGCCCCTGGGAAGAAGATATTTTTCTGCCTGTTTGCTCAGAGCACCTAATCTCATCCAACAGAAATGCTTTCTTACAAAGATGTTACTGAAAATACACCAAGTAATCCTTTTTTTACAGTGAACAAAGACAGCAGTGAATGTGAAATGTGATCAACAGCAAGAACTATCTTTTTTCAGACAATAGTTAAAAATAAAGGCATTTTTATGTTAGTGGTTTATTTTCATCTGGAGAGTTATTCTTCAACTGTAACACAATGCATTTTAATGAAAGTGTGCAATACAGAATACAGGATTTCATTTTACTTAAAGTGTTTTAATTACTGAAAATCTCCATTGTTAGAAATCTTTTAAAACACAAGAAAAATAATGTTTAGGGGAAAAAAAGGTTTTCAAAGACAAATAACTCAAATACTCTTCAAGATCAAAAAAAAAAATAAAAATCAGACTACCTCTTGATTAGAAAAGAGCAAAGAGGTCTTGAGGAAGGTCTGAGACCCTCCAAAGCACTACAGCAATTTTTATCTATCCTGATTTTATGTGTAAACATATGTAAGGCCAAGAGTACACGTTCTTATTGCACATGATGGAGCTGAACAGGATATGCTTTACCTGATCCACGCAAGTGACTGACAATGTCATCACGGGTAAAAAGGATTTCTCTATATCCATTCAGCACCTCTCTTGTTTTAAGTTGTGGCCGTGGTCTCTCGTACTCCTGCTGCTCCACTATGAAGACCTGGGCTCTGTCTTCTTAATATGATATCTTAGGTATTATGCATTAAATTAAAAAACTGTTTTCTGGATGTTGTTAGTGTAAAAATATACCCATTTCATATGGTTAATGCAATTACATTTCCAACTGGCTGTGCTATTTTTGAAGAAGACTAGGAATACGTAGCAAAGAGTAATTCTAATATATCCAGAGGACCAAAGCAGACTCACGTACTGTTAGATATATAGTGCTATTTGGTTAATTACTAAAGACCTCAACTTAAGCTCATTTAAGTCAATTTTATTTTCAGTAAGAGATGCTGTTATATCTTTTCTGGTTCATCTTCAATGAGAAGTGATACTGAAAAATATAACAGGTCAGACATGAACACTCCTACTGAACAAGTGAACATTAAAATTAAATGTTATATTGAGGTAACTTATTCCTAAACATTACCATAAAATTAACATAAAATGTTTCATAATATACAACAAGTCCAACTCATTGAGAACTAAACTACACTTCTCCTCTGGAGGAACTACAGTGAGGCAAGAAGCTGCCAGTGTTCATTCCATAATTCTCCAAAGGTCAATAATCTGCAGAGTTTTCCAAATACTCAGGTTGTAATTTCATTCTGCAGCCTGCACAAAAGCACGAAAAGTAGTGTTTACGTTAATTTTAGCTTATTAGAGCTAAGAAAATAAAACAGTTTAGCCAATGTGTCTGTGTCATGGGATGAGTTGACCATATATCAGTGCACAGATGTCTTCAACCAAACACATCCTCTGCGTGCACTAAGCTGTAATTCCCCCAAGGCAAGGGGGGACTGGCAAGGGACTACCCTCTGCAAGCTTTGATTAAAATGTTCCTGCTAATTTAGCTTAGCAGGAATGGCTCTGTAAAATAAAATAAAAACCATTAACTTCAATGGTGGGTGCCTGTGTGTTGGAACAAGGAAATTAGATGAGCCTCATACCATACTGTTTAATTGAGTGTACTCAACAATTGAGTATTTAATTATATGTACTAAACCAAATTTGGATTGTTGTAGGCTTTGCTTCCCTGTAATTTTTTTCTGTCACTGAAAATTGTGGGGATGAGAATGACTGCAATCAGCTCTGATTTTTGTTTTCTGAGCAAGCAGCAGATTAGCAATTTTATTAACATTTGTAGACAGGTGGGTTGAACCTTTAGTTCTCCCTCTTAAATATATTTTGCATTTCTAACACATTTATATTACATTTTCCTCCATATATTCATGACAAAATTAATAACCACTTGTTGTTAAACAATTACTCCAGTGCCCAAATGTTGACATATTGCTGTTGAATCTGGAGGATGAAAACTGGCTTCTAATATGGTCAGTAGAAAACAAATACAGCGAATTTTACATTTAGAAAGATAAGAATCAACTCGAGGTGAATAAAATTGAAAAAAGGAAAAAAGTCTTTACCATGGAAGTGGACATACATGAGACTGAAGAGGAGGAAAATATGAATATATAAATGTGAGTGATAAAGGGGAATTATTTCAAAATATTTTGACATCTGCAAGAGAAAGAAAGTAATTTTAATATAAATTCTGTACTTGTTGAGCTGAAGTGAACACTGTGAGAAAACAAAACTCTCCATCCCTCCAATACTTAGAAAATGGGAAATATAGGCAAGAAATTCAAATTGAAAACAACAATGAAATGCAAGTAAAGTTGAGGGTTACAAAGAGGAATACATAGAAATTATACCCAGGAAGGTTAAGGATAAGGTTTTTTTAATACATTAGAAGCAACAGAGTCCAGCTGTAGCAGAGATTCAATACAGTTGCCAGCATCATAACTACATTTCAAGCAGGTGCTTTACGCAGGACTGTTGTAGTAGCTCTTAAACGTACTTGAGAAAACAGTTGAAGGCAACTGTAAGTTTGCATACCCTGGAGAACTTTTCCTGTAATGCCCCTGACTGCAAGAGCTTCACCCATAGCATGGTTTAAAGAATTTTAATAACGCTAGGAATAGAATGGCTTGTTATGTTAGAGAAATTGGGATGAATTTTATCCCTAGAGACCTTTTAGAAAGATAAAACTGAGTATTTTTGAAAACACAGTCTTGCAAAGGAAAGTTGTAGACACCCTGGCCCTGGAGGTGTTCAAGGCCAGGCTGGATGGGGCTCTGGGCAACCTGGTCTAGTGGGAGGTGTCCCTGCCCATGGCAGGGGGGTTGGAACTCGATGATCTTTAAGATCCCTTCCAACCCAAACCATTCTATAGTTCTATGGTAATAGTGCAATAAAATTGCAAAGAAATTCCCAATGCTATTAAGATTCCATGTAGCCAGAACGGATTTAATAGCACCTCTATCATCCCATTCATTTGTAAAGCAGGCTCCTCATTTTCCGCAGGTCACCCTGGTGCTCTCCTGTCCTGCAAAGGATCTTGTTGATAAAGACTGAAACTGCTCTGAGGTTTCAATTTCTTTTTTGCCTTAAAATGAAATTCCCCTATTTACTGCCTTTCCCTCTTTCCTAATGCCCATGCAAAATTTTAGGTTATAGCATGTGCTTTTATGAGAGAATTCTTCCTACTGTTTATGCTGCTTTCCACCTAAAATTGGAAAAACATAGCATTTTTGCTCTCTTAATTACTATTACTTATAAAATGTGATTACTATACATGTTGATTGTACCACATCTTTTAAAGAGATCTGCTGTGAGCTTTGGACAGCTTTTACATGGGCATGTTTTACAAAGCCCAGCGAAAGCTGAATTCATGATAGTCTGGATGCATGATTCAACACCCATCCCACACTTGGAAAGCTCAAAGAACAGTCACAGACTGTGTCTGTTGCCTGTGCCAAAAAACTCCAGACTTTTAAAATTAATTTTAAGTACACCAGTGGCGACTGAAAAGGTGAACAGAAGTTATTATTCCATTTTTGATGGGTAGAGACACATTTGATATGAGTGTGCATTTATAACTTATGCTCATTCATAGCGTCACCCTACCAAATCCTGTCGCAAAGACAGATTTGAGGCCTTGTGAAGGAAAAAAAACACAAAAAAATAATGAAGTTACCTTTTTTTAAAAAAAAATTATTAAAAAGTGAACACCTTGTTCAGCAAGGACTGAGGAGGCTGTTTCATTTCAAGCCTTTCTAGCCATCTCTCTTCCTAAATGGCTTTGTCTTTTATCATTTGCTATGGGATGAGGAGAGGAATATTTCTCTTGCTACATTTTCTACATTTTCTTTTGCAATACTTTGCTGCTTGCTGCAAACATCCTGCTCAAAAACATGCTGCCCGCATCTTTCCTATTCAAAACACATCAGTTGGCTGAGCTGGCTGGAGACAATGACCAACCAAATCTGTTTCTGTTTAGAAGATGGTGCTTCCCATAAAACAGTCATCTGAGGTGTTCGAAACTGTACCTAGGTGGTAGCTTCTCACTATGTGAGAAATGACTTTGATGAAGAAGTTACTGATTTCGTTTGTTTTTCTCTCTACAGAGTAGAATGAGCACCTAGGAAGCTTTTCATAGTCACAAACCTGAATTTACTGGCAACAAAAGTATAAGATTTCACATGGTTTTGTACAACCAAGCTTTTAAACAGTATTGTTAAGAGCAATGTATAAAGCATTCATCTGGATTTCTGAAATGTGTTGGCAATACTATAAGCTAGAAGTTTAAATAGAGAGTTTCTGAAAAAAAAATGGTCTTGCATTTGAATTGTTTTCTACAGTTCAGTGAAGGAAAATCCATCTTGTATCGAATTATGGATTTTGAAATTTGATTTCTATGAACATTCATCCAAATGTTTATAAATGTTTAGGCACAAATTACGAATTATGGCTCAAGAATTACTTTATGAATTTTTTTTATTTTTTTCCATAGAAAAGTATGGGAAATTTACTAGGTGCAAGAAATCTACCCTTGTTTAGAGAATAAGAGGGGAAAAAAAAAAGAGATAAAGCTAGTCCATCTGCTTTAATCCATCTGGTAAAGTATTATTAAATCTGTGAACAAGTGTAGTGATAGCACCATGAGCATGAGGAGGGAGGTATCATGAAGAAACAGGGAATGAGAAGTCAGCTTTTCACATCTACACAAGAGAGAAAAAAAGGAAATTGGATGGAACTTCATTTGAACTTTCATTAATAGAAATTTAATGAAAATATAATTTCAAAATGAAATTACATTTCAGTGTAACTGAAATTGTTATAGAAGTACCTTTATGTAGTCATGTAAATGCAACAGAAAAGTATTGTAATGATTGCCTTTGTGTGACTACTGCCTTGCTTAATGATTCTTTTCCATTAACATTTTCCAAGCCAATGCCCAAGTCTTTTATGCAACCTCATTATTCAGTTTAGGTAAAGATCCAATGCATTTAAGCACGTAGTAAGACCAGTTGTTCTCCAGGTACCCAGCCCCCTGAGCTGAATGACAGGGATGGGGACCAGATTGAAGCTCCCATGATTCACTGGTGACCTGCCATGTCACTTAGACCACAAAAGTCTATGGGGCCAGATGGGATCCACCCAGGGGTACTGAGAGAGCTGGCAGAAATGCTCATCAAGCCATGTCAGTCACTGGTCACGTCAGCCTCACAATAGTTGAATGCACAAAGCACTCCACAAACACTAGAGACCTAATTATCTTCAGAAACTTTAAAAGTATTTTATGTGACACTTCCTTTAATGATCATCAATTCCAGAAAAGCAAGATTTTTTATTTTGCTTCTGGAAGTTTCATTTTGCTCATGCCACCTTAGTCACTTGAATAAACAGAAATCAAAAAATTCACTTGAATCAGCTTGGATTTAAAGCTTTCTAACAACATTTTGTCAGTGATTTGGTTGTTTCTATATCGAGCTGTCCTACCTTTCATCAAGTTATGCAGGACATCCTGGGTAGCACCTCTTAGTCCAAGCTCGTTTCATAGCTGCAAGTCAAGAGGTTTGTTTTACAGATTCCTGTTTTCCATCTGCATCACTGACAGTCTTTAGAGTCCTTCTCTTTCTCTGCTCTAACTCATCTTCTGCTGTTCCACTTGACCAGCTCTTGGTCACCTTCACATTCCATTGAAATGTGTCATTTTGCTTCTTTTAAAATATCTCAGCAAAGTCCTTGCTTTCCAAGCTGCTCCAAACTGCTGCTTCAAAGTCATTCAAAATTTTACCCTCATCTCCCAGTTACCTCATTCTATTTGACTGTAGTAAAACCTGTCTTCCAACTTTACTTTATAGCTCAGTTTCACCACATACATTCTCACCTTTATAACTTTTTCCGTGGTATCTTAGGTTTCTCATTTGTCTATTTGAATCAGCTGTAAACTGAAATCTACATTTCAGGAAATTGCTTTTGAAGATCAATCAGACCTCCTACAGATAATGACACTAACTTAACCAGTGGGGTTAAGAATGCAATATTATTTACTTACTTTAGCGTATCTAATGCAAAATACTCTATAAAATCAAAGGTTTCGGAACAAGCTATCTATGAATAAAATTAAACTTCATTTCCAGATATACTCTGTTGATAAAAAATATGTGATATGTAGCAAAGGGGGAATAATTCTATTTGGGTATTAAAAGCACTTATACATCAAATCCAATATGTAAATCCCAGGAGTTGTACTTCGCAATTATAACACACTGTCTCAATTTGCATTAGTATCTTCACTACGCTTCCACAAAGTATGTATTAGTACAAACGTACAGCAGTGCAGGGATTTTTCCAAAAAAATATGCAGTGCCATTAGACTGAAATACTAATTTCCTAGTTCAAAGAACAATTAAGACGAGGTATTAGACTTATTTTTTCATTCTAAAGATGAATAAATTCTTGCCCCCTGTCATACAGAACCCATGCCATCCACTTTTTCAAAAACTGCAATTAATGTACTAAAGATTTGCATTACCTCACAGTGCAGCATTTGGGATATGCTAGTGGTCCTTGAAATATTCATTCCATATTATTGAAGTTAATATTATTATCTTTTTCCTGGAAAGACATCTGATGGAGAGCCTAAAACTGTGCTGAAAACTGAGACTAGTTTTAGCCAGGCAAGTGGCTTTGCAAATTGACGTATAACAGAATATACCACACATTGTTTGTAATTAGCACAGTCTCATGAGTAAATATTTATTATCAGTGAACTGTTACTAATAAATTTGTTCTTGGCAGAAATACTAGAGACATAGATTTTTTTTCAGATTGTTATAAAAAAAAGGAGTTTAATGAGTTTTGCAGCCGTCACATCTCAAAAACAAGGGTATGAAATAAACCAAGAAGAGAATTCATTGGAATCTTTAGTTTAAACATTTTGAAACAATTAAAAAAGAGCATTTATTATAGCCATTTAAATTAAATTTATAAACATTTCCATCTATTAAATTCTAATGTTCTGGAATAATTTAAAATGTATCACCAGATATTGTTCCCAAATTCAAACATCCAAGATTTCTATTCCTTTGTTAATTATGAAACAGGCACTTGTAAATCCCGTTTGCAATAAAACTCTAAAGTTTTAGAATTTCCAGTGAGATAAACAGGCTGGGTTCTAGCCATTTCAGGAAGCATGATATAATTTGGTAAATTATATTGTATTGTAAAAGCATATAGAGAAGCCACATCCTAAATGCCACTTCCAAGTGTTATGTATATATATGTTTGGATTAGTAAAAAATCAAATACTGTAATTCTTGATTTAATTTCCTTCCAGAGCTGGGCAGCCTTTAGGATCCAGGCTGGTTCCTTCTAGACTGGCTGACTTTTCTCTGGAAAGAAAGACTGTTGCCAGGCAGTTTGGCCACAATCAGCAGTTCTGTGCAGTCTTCAAGGGCAGAGACAAATCTTCCCACTTAGACAGCCTTCAGCAGGTTTTGGAAGATTTGAGCAGAAAAGAGAAAGCAAATCAACATGCATTTTCATACTGATCTGCAGTGCAATTTGCAGCTGAAGAGCTAAGGAAGTAAATCGCCAAATTAAATACCTGTGGAAAAATGATAAAAAAATAGAAGTACTTATACTTTGCTCTCTGGTTGACATTAATTCTCATTAATGTGGGAAAGGAAAGCAAGCAAACAGCGCTGACAGCTTACTACAGTAGTGCAGTCTTTTCATTTTCTTAATGTTCATTTGAATTCAATACCTCATTGTATGCATCCTAAGTGTTTAAGCTCTCACATTTTAGTGAACATTACGCACCAATATTATATATGGTCGCAGTGGTGCCACCAGCCATAGGAATACGACTTTTTGCCACTTGCCTCGTAAACCCCAACAAGGCTCAGCAGCCTTATGCAGGGACACATACCCCACTACAGGAGTTTTCTGCCATTGGATGGGCATTGGCAGTCAATTCAGTAGTTCTCACCTCTATAAGAAAAAAAAAGTGTGTTTTCTTGCGAAAGTGCAGACATATTTAACAGGCTGTAGTTGTAACCTCCCCAGTAGGCTAGCAATTATGGTTAATTTCTTTCTAGTTTTCAGAAGTTTAATGCTTCCTGGTGAGGTTTTTGATGCTTTGTTTACATGATTTTTCCCTTCTCAAGAAAGCCTGCTGTTTTATTCTGGTATTTCCGTAAGAACCAATGGCACATAATGCATAAACCAATTAATTTCATTTTCACTAATGATAGTCTTCAATATTAACTAGTACCCAGCCCTTTTATTTTATTCAGTCCTGCTGTGCTCTGAAATATGGTATGTACATGTGGAAGGAAAAACCCAATAAAACAGAGAATGGAATTTCCATAAATGTCTGGCATAATTAGGATTTCAAATAAAGCATATGCTATGTTATAATGGCACTTATTTGACAAATGGATATATGAGGACTTAGAAAAATCAAATTTTTGAAAAGACATATTGTGGAAGTCTATCATTAAAATAATAACAGCAGCAAAAGCAAATGTTTTCTCAGGTTCAAAATGCAAGTATCTGAGAGCAAAACAGGCTTGGGATCTGAACCTGTGTCTAAATAACAGGCTTTTGGCTATTTTTGAATAATGGTTATCCTTGCATTTACCTTTTTTCATTTTGAAAATGCATTTTAATTTTAGTGCGACTGTGGAAGAAAACTAAGAGTTGGAACATCACTTTTTTTTTTCATTTAACCAGAATTCTGCTTTTCTGAAAAGGCTACTTGAAAGTATTTTTGGAAATTGTTTTCCAAATTGGAAAGTCTTTTCAAAATTTCTTTTCAAAATTTCAAGTTAAAAAGAGAGTAGGTGCTATCAAATATACCTAAATCAAACCAAACCCCTTTGTTTTGGGTAAAATAAAATTTATCCAAAATCAGTGGGTTTTTTCCCCTGCCTTCCTCCTCCCATCTCATTTAATTTTGTTTAAACTTCTTTTTAGACTGAACCAAAATATTTCCCTACTTCCTATTTGATTGCTGTTCAGTAATTTCCATTCTTTTCACCCTCTAACAGCGGCAAAGTGGAAAAAAATATATTCAATTTAAAGACATACTGTTCTACTTTGAATAAAGATGAATACCTGATAAGAGGACTATCTTATGTATTTCCTTCCACGAAGACCAAGATTTCTGGACAATCTCATCAGTCAGTTCTTTATCTTACCTCACTTCCACTCCATTGTCTAATTGAATAATGCATTACACAAGGCACCACTCATTCTTACTGAGCTATCACAGTCTGCACCCAGGTGTTTTATAGCTTAATCAAAATTTTCTGAGATGCAATGGCTTTTTAGGAGAAAAAAGTTTAGCATATAAAGCAAACTAGGCCTGGTTAAGCCCAAGGAATATTTAAGTAGAAGGAACAAAGTGGTTGCCCTAAAAAGAACAAGTTACCCCTGCCCTTGGGCTGGCTGATAAGAGTGTTTAGTGAAGAGAAAGAGAAATAACACATCCTCAGGAAAGAAAATTCTCTCCTTCTGCTTGCTGAGAAATTGAAGGGATAATACTTCAGGCAGAGGAATTGCATCTGGTATACCAAATACAGTATCTTGAAACTTTCAGGTTTTCCATGGGAATTTCCAGCTACAGATCTTACTGAACACGGCCACTGAGATCTTTGAAGACTCAGGAAGGCTGAAAAACATCCTAAAATATTGCATCCTTCATCAATACATTTAAAAACAAACAAAAAACCAAACACCCCTGTCAACTTGGTCCACGGTCTAAGCTGTGGGAAATGGAAAGATCTGACTCCATTAGTAATGCCATAATTTTTTTGCTTTGGAAAGCAAGGTGCTAGAAACAGTCCTCACTGCGTGCACACACACCCCATTCCCCATTCACATGGAAACACATACTTTCTGTTCTCACTAATAAGTATTACATACATGCAGTTCAATGGCAACTAGAAATAACGTTTAAGTCTAAACAACTTAAGAACTTCTAAAGCTCACAAACTGGATTTCCAAAAATATGTACCTTGCAAATAGAGGAAAACACCCTGTCATGCAGACTATTCCAAGAACAAATAGGAGGGGAATATGACATCTGCATTAAACCTCTCATTTTCCACTTCCAAGTATCACACAAGCCATATCAGTATGGCACTGATATTAAAAGTTAACCCCGATGTTAAAAAAATAATATTTATCTGTTTCATTTGAAATACACACACTATCTAGGAGTAAGCAACGTCCTAACTTTTCTGATGAAGTTTTATCACTTGATTTCATTGGGATTTGCCCTTAGAATAAATTTGCAATTTTAAAAATTGACTTAGATATTTTCGTTCTTCAGGCCAAGAAGAATGTACGTTGCTTGAATAAAGTAAACTGTGAGTCCAAATGAGAAAAGTCCCCATTTCCCTGTCTCAGAGGATACCCAATTAGTAAAAAAGCTTGGGTTTCACCCATCTAGCTCTCTTTTGGCAGGAGTCGGAAACAACCACTGTTGTTTCATACACTCTGCAAAATAGTATGCTTGGGCTGTCCTCCAGGTGAAGGAGCCAAGGGAAGCATTAGAGACAGTCCTAGAGAACTTCTCATTAAGATGTGAAACGGAAGAGCCCAGCATTATGCAGTGCTCGATCCAAAACCAATTCTAGGGAGTTTAGAAGTTTCTGGGGTGGAGACGTATGTGAAGCACATAGAGAATATACAAAATTTTTGCCATCTTTGTGTATTGTGCACCAGTTGATTCTTGTTCTTATTCAACACAAATAGATGTGATTCAAGATATCCTTCAGTAACTCATTAGCAAATTATGACAGTCTTCTCTGTCCCCGTCACTAACAGACCATCCTCGTAGTGAGACAGGCAACGGGAACATACGCTTCTACCTTGCGTCCCTAGTTGATAGTTCAGCAGCTTCATTTCACACGCCTTCATTAGCAGTGAATCTAATTGAGCAGACAGTTAAATGGTGTGGCAAGATGCAGGTTCACAAGCCACTCAGGCAACCTGCACAGTGCAGCAGGGAGGTCAGCTGGATGCTCAACCTCTGCGACTTGTTATGTCAGAAACCTCTCATGGCCCTTAGAAAATGTCAGAAGGTTATCTCTAATTACCCCATCAGCAAATCAACCGGAGTGGCAACCTGCACTGAGGCAATTAAGAAGTCATTGTAATTACTTATGAACTAAATTGATTTGCTATTTTCCATTTCCTTTTAAAGGGCAGAAAAGAACAACTGTACAGCTGATTAGGTTGCCATCTACTTAACTTTATTCCAGCAGCCAGGTCAAATAAAAAAGGGCACTTAACGTGAAAGTAAGGGACTTAACTTTCTCTCTAAATCCAAAATAACCTCAGAGACCTCTGTCCAGCTCCTATCTCACCCTGGGGAATCTGATTCCACAGAAACAATCCTGGAGGTTTTCTGACTCTGAAATTCACTGGATACCTCTCTGGTATATATGAAGAATTATCCAGCTTTAACATTGCTGAACAAATAACTACCATATGTAAACAAGCTGGAGAGCCACAGAGGGAGTTTTTCTCTCCCAGAAGGGGTCAGTCTGGTAGTCTCAGTTGGACTGTGTGTAAACACAATCCCTGAACTGGAGTCTGATCCTGACAGTTCAAACAGAAATCATTTATAGCAGCTGCTTTCTTCTGAAGTACAGCAGGAGGAAGAGCCTGCCTCAAAATATAGCATTGGAGCACTAGAATATGCCAGAATATGTCTTCTCAACTCCTCAGCCTAATTTATTGTTACAGCTACCAGATTCCCAGCAGACACCTAAACACAGTGGTTATGTGATGTGTTGTTAGAAAAACAACACATCATTACTCTTTCTTCAGCTGTGGGACTTTGCAGTGGGACTTTGCAGAAAGAAATTAAAATTTCTTTGTAACCTATGGGTTTAGGCACCCACCCATAGCACTGCACATCCTGCTGTGGGTGACCCAGCTTTGAGTCAGGGGCTTGACTAGACAATCTCCAGAGGTACCTTCCAACCTCAGCCATTCCGTGTTTCTGTGATCACAAAACAGGGAAGGCCTAGATTCAGCCCTCTCGTTTGAAGACTAACTGTATGTTTTGCAATAGAGAGACATGCTTTTGACTTCTATGTCAAGACCCACCTGTTCAGATTCAAGTTCAGACATGCATCTTCTGCATTCATGAGAAGGTTATTGCCCCAGCTATAGACCATCATTTCCTTCCTGGTACTACTTCCTGGAGTTATCACAGAAGTACTCCCTCTTGACCAAGCATCCCAGGTTATTTTGACAGAATGCAACTGGGAAGCTGGCAAGAAAAGATGCCTTGGTGCCGAAGCCCTTGTAGTAGGCAATGAGGATGCAGGCAATAATCACCATCCTCAGAAAAGGAGATGGTGAGGCTGGGGGTTATTATCTCCATCCTCAGAAGAGAAGGTATCTAACCTCTTTTCACATCAACTTCTAATGTTTTGCAGATTCACATATTCTTATAGCTTCTAGCCCATTATTTAAGAAAAATTTAAAATATTTTGACCAAAGTACCTAGATTAAGGAGGATTCTGTGTTAGGCAGGGGCATATACATTCATTAAAATGCTTCACTGCTGAACTTAAAGAATCAGTTTAAAATTTTCTCAAAGGATTACTGAATATTATATGTACCAGTTTTACCATTTGTTCACCTCAAACTGATCAGATAAAGGCAGTTCAATAATAACTATACTACATTCAGCTTCACCAGATGGCTGATGGTCATGCTTGATTTCAGCTTACTCATCTGCCAGACAGGTAACGTATAAAGTGCATAAGTATAGCTGACTTTAATAAATTGTGACGTACATCTCTATAAATAAAAGTACAATGACGGACTTGTCATTGAAAAAATAAATGCTCATCAGAAATCATAAACAGGTTTGTTCATAAATATAGCTCCACATCACCAAAACTAACAACATTTAGGGTCAACGGTGAAGTGAATCAAAAGTTTTCTTGTTTCATAGCAATGAGTCATACCTACCTTTAATTGTCTTCATAGTGGTTGGATGGAAATAGGTACCTTTCATCTAACCATTTTTTTGCTGTCTGAATGATTTCCTGTTATTTAGTCTGCATTTGTTGTATTATATGAATTTTATTTCAGACACATCTGCTTTTTCAAGATGAAGACTGATTAGTTTAAGATTAATTTCCAACATCAAGCAGATGCTAAATTAAATCTGGGCTACACTAGGCTCTATGTGCATCACTCACTTTCCACCGAGGCTGGGTCCCAGTGTGAATAGAAGATTTGCTCCTGTGTATCCCTGTGAAAGTACACAGTAAGCATTAGTTTGTCCTCTTGTAAGCATGGGTAATCCAACTGATTCAGATTTTTCTCTTCATATATTTTAGATCTGGTAGGACTTTGCTGGGCATTTCATAGAGAAACTTGCTATTCACCGTGTTCTGTTGTCCTTACATTTGTTAGGACGCTTAGAAAAGCGTTTAGGAGAAATCAATCAGACTCCACAAATTCAGTCTGAGAGAGAGAGGAAGAGAAAAGAGAGTTTGCTAATCCTTATTCTGAAGATGACAAGTTAAAAAACCTGCAGTGTTTCAGTCTGTTACATCCTTAAAAGATACTCTTCCAACACAGGAACTAATGTTATGAAATGACTAATCTTCTTTATTGCCATTCTCATTCTATCTCCTCATTTACTCCTTGCTTCTGTATTTCCAAGTGTCATATTTCCTGTCTCTGCATACATGTGTATACATAGTCAGAAAGGAACAAATTTTCCAAAGAATTTAGAAATCTTCCATTTTCCTTGACAGATAGTATAGGTAGCATGGAAATCTTACAGGTCAGCAGTTAAATTTCCCTCATGCTTTTATCCATATTGTCTCCAACGAAGAGCTTCAGGAAATCTTCCTTCTCTGTTGGTTGATTCCTTCATACAGCCAAGGTTTCTTCAGAGTCAGTGACTTGCATTCTCTGCCTTCCAGCTACCCCAGGAAAGCTCCTGTTTTCCACCAAGGACAGAATTAATGCCTTTTTTTTTTTTTGTTAGCATCATCTAAGAAAGGACACTCCTTTAGTCTGCTAAACCTCTTTTTTTTCCTAGAACTTTTGTATTCACAGAACAAATACCTATAAAAATCCAGTCCTGTAAAGGTTCTTGACATTTGGCATATTCCTTACATTTGGCAACATATTTTGCTAAGGCAGAACAAAGTTTAAACTTTTAACTAAATTTATTAGATTCTTAAGATAGGTAACTCTAAACATGGCCTGACATCTATCTTATTCTAATTTTCGTATTCATCCTGGAATTTAAATTTGGGAAACCTTTATGGTTCATTTTATTTGTTCTTTCCACATCAATAAACATTAAACATCTAAAGAAGCTTTATCAGTAGCAGTTATCCATTGCCTTTAATAGCTAAGTTATATGCCAATGTTCATAAAGTTATATAAAAAATACCTACAGTATTTATAAAATGAAAAAACTTTGGGGTTATTTTCTAGAACATAGAATGAGCAGTGATGCAGAGCAAAATTTTACTTTGGTATTCTTTATTTGCCTTTCTTACAGATCCTTCTTTTACTCATGTCATGATGAAGAAAAAGTGACAGAAATGCATTTTGCATTATATACTGAGCATGATGTCACATAGTATAGAATATTCATTTGGTCAGTTGTGGTCAGCAGTCCTGGCTGTGTCTCCTCCCAGCTTTTTGTGCACTCCCAGTCTACTCTCTGGTGGGGCAGTGTGAGGAGCAGAAAAGGCCTTGGCTGCTTGGCAACAACCAAAAACATCAGTGCGCTAACACCACTCTTATTCCAAATCCAAAACACAGCACCACACCAGCTGCCAGAAAGAAAGTCAACTCTATCCCAGCTGAAACTGTGACATTCTCCACCCTTTATTCCGTACCATTTATGTCATGCTCAGGTCCCACGCTATCCAATACATCCTCATTAACCACCACACACCTTCCTATCCTTTGATATAATACACAGATATGATTCTCTTAGTCTATGGACCACCCCTGTGAAATGTCTGTAAATATCCATAAATGTCCACAAATGTTCACAAAACGTCCATTGAATTCATCTAGTCCATGATTTCGGACTAACAATCTTTCAGGTCAGGAGAGAGGGTGTGTGATGCTGTGCAAAGTTACTGGGCACCAAAGCCAGTTCAGGTCAGGTCACCATGACAGAAGTGTATATTGTCTCAGGTGGTCAATATGAGCATGTTCACAGTTTCCAAGTACTCCTACACTTGCTTTTTAATGAGACATAACTCACCTCCTGTTTATTTAGACTCTCAGTATTTATTCATTGTGTTCTTTCTATTGAGTCATTTATATTCATGCTGGTGCAGTTTTTTCTTTCTAGGATGTATCACCCTGATGCATTTATTGATTTCCCCTAGCTGTTTTCATTAATATTAACAAATCACTTACTTCCTCACTTCAGCCTTTCTTAGTTTTCTTGTCTATCCCTGATAAGTGTTTAATTATAGTTAATCCTTCAATTTCCTTGCTATTCATTTAATTGTCTTATTCTTTTCATCTTTCCTGTACTGTGTTAGTTTGCTCCCATAATTTAAATTTTTGACCACCTCTAAACTGTGATATCTATTTTATTCTTCAAACCTCCTACCTCTCCACTCCAGAAAAAACTTCATCCTACAGAATACCTGTTGTACTTTTTTAAGAATAAACATTTGAATTTCAGGCAGATTCTCCCACTGTTGAGTCTCATCACATGAAGATATTAGAATCATAGAATCATAGAATGGTGTGGTTTGGAAGAGACCCTAAAGGTCATCGAGTTCCAACCTCCTGTCCTGGGCAGGGACACCTCCCACCGGACCAGGTTGCTCAAAGCCCCATCCAGCCTGGCCTTGAACTCCTCCAGGGATGGGGCATCCACAGCTTCTCTGGGCAACCTGTTCCAGTGCCTCACCATTCTCACAGTAAAGAATTTCTTCCTGCTATCTAATTTAAATCTCCCCTCTTTCAATTTAAAACCATTACCCCTCTTCCTATCACTACACTCCCTGATAACGAGTCCCTCCCCATATTTCCACCACAGAAAAGCTGTATTACAAGATCTGTTTAAGCTCGTCTAGGCAAGAGCATCTCCCCTTTTTCCCATAAGTACCCTAAAAGTTGTACTGAGTAGAGTTAACCACATGCTTTAGTGTCCGCCAAGAGCACAGGGTAAGTAAATATTAGTAATTCATTTTCACAGTCCAGAAGGAGACAATAGAGTTAGAAAGGTTTATGAATAGATTCACAGAAATAAGAAAAGCTGCAGCTTTCACCAGTCTCAGTCTAAGATCTCTCCCTTCTTGTCATCTAACTACAAGGCCAGCTGTGTGTCTGCTCTTACATAAACCTTAGGCCTGACACACTAGAAGGGCACCGCAGTCAGAGGACACAACGTGAATTCTAAGCTTAAATCTCTCCCTGGGTTTTGTTTCAAATTTGTCCTTTTTCCCAGCATTTACTTCAAGATTTCTGAGAACAGAAATCAGTCAGGACTTTGAACTTTTTTCCTGAGGGAGACTTCCTCACGTACCCATAAATTTAGGAAATATTATTGGCTAAGCGAAGCCATCTATAACCAGATACAAGCAGTTCATCAACCGTCTGAGTGCAAAATGTTCTTTCCCTCCCAGCAGAGAGAGCCTGAGATCTCAGGGCAAAGGAAGAGATAATGCAACAACTTGTTTATAAATTGTAAACCTATGCTACATACTAATATATATATATGAGATTATGTGTACTGTTTTTATTGAATTAGGCACAATTGTAATAAATCACATTTTTGGATTCATTGCTTCCTGACCTTGGTTGGAAGTCTACTATGACAGACACCTCACGTTTTCCTACCAATTAGTATCTGTTCTGCTTCACCCCATTGCCTTTGGTCAGAGCAGCAAAACTTTTATTATCATCTTATTGGATACTCAGGTGCTGCAGAAGGAGCATTTCTCTAACCATCTTCTTGACTAGCTAAGTGTTCGTGCATTTATTCATTCCTGCCTGTTCCTGTCCATTTCCAGGGCTCAAAACCTCTAAAGTGTATTTCGAAATCTGCCTTTTTTCTGGTGCCAAATCCAAGTCAGTCAAAAGCAGTTAAAGAGGAAAATATTTCTCAGCATTTGCTTAAAGAATTAGCCACTGTAAATATTGGCGGTGCCAAGAAAACTTGCCAACCAGAGATGAGTGAAACAATTTATATGTAAAATAACTGGTAGCAACAACCCATGACAACAGGAGAATTTTCTGCTACTCCAGCTGTCATTCCAAATGGGAATTTAATTCATTTCCCATCTATCCTCCTTATTTTATAACTTTCCTACTACGAGAAGATAACCAATAGTAGTAACAAGCAATTAACATTTCCTTTACTTGATTCTGATAGTTTGCTCACACTTGCCAGTTTAATCAGCATATAAACTGATGGCCTGGCAAAACTGGCCTTTGAAAAAAGCATATGGCAGCGTTAATCACTGTGAAATCCTTAAGGCTTTGCAAATCACTGGAAAGGCATACAAGCAAGCTGTTCAGCAACATTAAATCTTTGCAACTGTATGTTAGGTACAAGTGGTCAAAGTCATGTTTCAATATTTTATATCACCATAATCTAAAAATCATCTGTCATTGATATTGAAAAAAAAATCTGTATTATCCTATATTTGATTTATTGTAAAGTTCTTTTATTTGTTATGAATAATAAATCAGAGCTTATATGTGGAATTGTTTATGCATTTTTATCCACAAAGTATTTGCCTATGCATTTCACATAAAACTATTACTATGAAATTATTGCTTACTGAATTCCTCAAGATATTTCTCAGGTGCTTAATTTTTCTCTTGTCAATTATGATCATGAAAAAGTATGTATGTTAGACCTCTCCCACCACACATGAACACAAACATGCCTATGTAGATACTGGACTGAACTTTCTGAATATTCTGCAAAAACACTCATAAAAACCCAAGGCAAACTGTTGTCAGGTCTACAGTAATAATAGCGTCATATGAAAGTTTCTTCTAGGCTCCCAGCAGATTCTTTTGCCCAAACCCTTGTTCTTTTACTACCACCTAAAAAAAGAATGGTGAATGCTCTCAATTTTAGCAGCAATCATAAAAGCAGAAGGTACAGATATTATCAGTCTATTTTTTAAGGTGAGAAAATTGTATTTTGCAACTTCTTAAGGGCGTGAGTTACACATAGTTGAATGACTCAGACTTCAGCCCTACAAGTTCAGCTTTTTCAGGCATCCTTTTCAAGTTTCTCTCCTTCAACCCACAGACATGAGATATGAAATCCACGTGCCATCTATATTTTCTCACCTTCTCACAAATCAAATAACTAGAGTTTGAAAATGCAGCTACAAAGCTGAATTCCTCTTCCTAAGGAATTATTTCCTGTCAACTGCAGTTGGGATTAAATGAGCAAAATAAAGGAAAAAAAATCTGTGCGAGTTTTGGCCATTTAATTAAACGGCATCAAAAAGCCAAAAGCTCATGTGGCAACAAGATACTTACTATAAAGTTTTTCGATGAGTTTTAGGTTCTCTCCAGTGAAGGGAAACAGATAAACTGAATTTGATCGGCTGCTTGACCCACAGGTATAGCCTTTTTCCCTATAAAGTAACAAAAATATTTCAGTTTACAGACTTCCAATGATCCCCATTTAATATTTTTTTTCTCTTACTAGTGGAAGTGAGGCCAGCACCCTGACCACCAAAGGATTTTTATGACCTACCTACACAGGTAGGACATGTCCAGAGTCTCCCCAACACATTCCAACCAGCTCAAATAAAGTTACCTGCTAATGTTAATTACAGTTGTTATTTGTTTCAGAGCCTGTTCCTCGCCTCCCCGTTCCATGCCCGGATCAGCTTGCCTAAAGAGATGGGGATTATCACAGTGCTCCCGCTGCGGGTCGCGTGGCAACGGCACACCACCGCGTCCTTCTCAACAGGTGCCTCCCTTCACCCCTTCTCCATCGCTGAAGTGTTACGTGGAGATTGGTATTGAAACAAAAGAACATGTTCTGAATTAAAGAAGCCTTAAGAAAGTGAAATGAGTCCGCTCCATTCAGCTCCCCACCAACAGAAACTCACTCCTGTCTTTTTGATGTTTTCTTCCAACCCTGCAGAGAATTTTGCATCCATTTACCGCAGAACGGGGTTCAGAGTAGAGCTTTAGTTCACCACACCAGGAGCAGTCCTCAGTCATACACTGTAGATTTTTAATAACCTCAAGGGCTTTCACTTCACTAACAAGGAAAGATTAATCTTGTATTCACAACATTCTTTTTACTTACCACGAAGGAGAATAGATCATGAGCTAATATTATTTAAGCCACTGGAATTAAGACTTGATACATTTCTCGGAATGCACCATTGGCTATTTATTTTCTCTGACACATGTACCACAGATTAGTTGTAATTTATAACCTTTTATTCATAGACATCTGTGTTATGTTTCTTTAAACCACCATATCAGCACTGTATATTTGCTGGTATTGTCACACTTGCAAGTCATTATCATATAGATTTTGGAGTCTCCAGATTGTAACCATTAATAGTGACCTTGGGTTATGGTAACAGTCAAAATCACATTAAGACCCAATATTTCAAATGTGATTTCCAAACCTATTGAGACTCACACAGCCTCTGGAAAACAACTGGTTCCCACTCCCTGCTCATCTACCAGCCCTTCTTCACTGACCCGCAGTGTGGTGTCATGGTTTCTCTCCTGGCCCACGATGCTGAGCACCCTGGGAGGCTGCTGGGACTGACCTCATCTGGTTGGGTTGCATCGGACCTGCATTGGGACATCTCATGTGGTCAATACATTTACCATTACATAAGCTGCCACCTAGCTGTGTCATACACTAGATGTACGGTACTTGAAAGAAAAGTGCCTAACAAATTTTACTAAGAGGAATCATTAATATCATATGCATACACAGAATAGTACATAGCTAAGTTATTTTTATGCTTCCTGGGCCTCAGCCCATTGGCAGCAGAATGCAGAAGTCACTCCCTAATTTCTTTGCCTTCTTTTTTAATTTCATTTTCTGAGAAACATGGGTCTTATGGCAACCTCTAACCTATGGGAACTTATGAGGAAAGTCTGATAGAGTTGGGACTATTTAGTCAGGAGAAGAGATGGCCCAGGGGGGGATATTATTCATGTATAAAAATACCTGAAGGGAGGGTTCATAGAGGACGGAGCTGGGCTTTTTTCACTGGTACCCAGTGACAGGACCAGAGACAGCGGGCACAAACCGAAACACAGGAGGTTCCGTCTGAACATGAAGAAATACTTTTTGGCTGTGAGAGTGATCAAGCACTGGCACAGGTTGCCCAGGGAGGTTGTGGAGTCTCTATCTCTGGAGATCTTATCGCTAAGCATTTTTTCTAACATTCAGCCTAGATTGCCCTTTGCTCCGTTTCTTTCCATCAGCGTTAATTATAAGCCTTTATAGCCACTAACAGTTTTTCTTCCTTACTGATGCACAGTCATTTAATAGCTGTGCACTGATTCTGGCTCATTTACATAATGCTCAGTAGCTCTTTGCTCTACCAGAAATCCCACTGACTTTAATAGACTGTAATTACTGAACCAAATCTTCCATCGTGAAAGTCACTCAATGCCAGAAAGTTAAGGAACTGTATTTAAATCATGGGAATTAATTTAGAATGGCTCATTTTGAGAGCAAGTCTTTTATTTTATTGTAGTTGAATGCAGATCTACCAAGCAGAGAAGAGGAGAAGAAAGTCGAGACCTGAAGAAGAGAGCACTGCAGTGCCCCATTTGTCAAGTCCTAAGTAAACAGCTTGATGTTTGGAAGTCCCTGATAAACAGTCACTGCATACAAACAGGACCTGGCTGGTCATGGTTAGATAAGACCTACTGCAACATGCACTGTGCTGCTGTGAATTTCAACATACAATGTTTTTACACTCTTTGGAGGGAGGTTTCTAAACTCATCTCACCAATTTCTGTCAGGGACACATTACCCTCCTCTCAGTTGCAATGTACAGAAGTTCAGCAGAAGCTGTCAGAACTTTTTCAGTCAGTCTCATTCACTTGTGTCACAAACTGTTGTGTGGAAAGGGTTGACTTCTTACTCTGTGCATGTGTGTAGGCCCTGCCACCACAGAGACCCCAGTCTTGGTGGCTGATTTTGGTATTTAGTGAAGCAGTACTGAAACACTTTCAATATATTCTATACAAAATTTCAACTATTAGATAGTTTTCTCTCAACAATTCCATTAGGTAGAAACACAATTCTCACTAAGATGTGACAGCATTCCAGAGTATAGGCACTTAACTGCTATGGTCTGCTCTTCCATAGATGGAGGATGTGTAAATTAGAGTATAACTGTAAAAACACATGAAATAACCCTTGTATAGACCTACAAGTTAACGGTGCAATTCATCAGGAGAGCTAGTCAGGCCCATACAGACATTTCTTTCACTCAGATTGCAATTAAAAAACATGTTTGATCCCCAAGATGCTTTTCTTTATCAGGGTTAAATAAACATTCAAGCACTTGTGGCTTTGTCTGTTGTCCTTTCACCTGATATTACACAAAGCGATACTCAAGTATCACTTGCTCAAATATCACTGTGGTCTCTACAGCTCCCTGAGGAGGGGAAGTGGGGAGGGAGGTGCTGAGCTCTTCTCCCTGGGGTCCAGTGATAGGATGCATGGGAATGGTTCAAATTTGTGCCAGGGGAGGTTTAGACTGGACATCAGGAAGCATTTCTTTACCAAGAGGCTGGTCAGATTCTGGAACAGGCTTCCTAGAGACATTTTCGATGCCCCAAGTCTGTCAGTGTTTAAGAGGCATATGGACAATGCCCTTAACAACATGCTTTAACTTTTGGTCAGCCCTGAAGTGGGTAGCTGGTTGGACTAGATGATGGTTGTAGGTCCCTTCCAACTGAAATATTCTATTCTATTCTATTCTATTCTATTCTATTCTATTCTATTCTATTCTATTCTATTCTGTAAAAATTAATTAGTTAAGATGAAGATACCTGGCCCATTCATTGTGTAAGTTCAATATTCATGTTAGCTTGATTTTTTTCTTATGACACAGCATCTCTGCTTCATGAGAATCACAGTAACTTGCAAAATTGTACAAATAACAACATATTTTTATAGTTTTAGTTCTCTGGTTAGTCATACTTAATCTAAGACCCGAACAGCTAAATAACAATAATTTATTTTTCTTTCTTCTCTATTAATCTTTTGTGTAATACTAATTTAAAGTCTGGTTTATTCTATTTACTTAACTTATCTCAATGAATTTTTACTGACATTCATTTTTAAACAGATCCTCGTGTTTTTCTCTAATCACAATTCCACAATTATGTACAAGTTAATTCTCTCCTTTTCAAAAACCATATATAAAAATAAATAAATAAAAAATAATTTCACTACCAAAGACTGGACTATTACATTATTAGGTGATGCTTATTTGGTTAGCATCATGGAAGATTTTTAGATTTCCTTTTTTCCTATTTATTTATTTTACTTATGAATAAATATAGAGCCTATAGCACATTTAAACTACATAATTCTCACATGAGCAATAGAGAAACTTGCTCACACTTTCATGGAAAGAATACTAATTAAAAAGTGCACAGCAGTTAATATAAAATGGATTTTAAAACAAAAAAAAATATGTATTCATTAACAGAATTTTTTTTCAGAGAAAAATGATGACTGAGCTCAAACTTTACATTCAGGTTTGTGCCTTTTCTCTTAGGCACACACCTACCTCCCCACCCTAGCTAGCTCCAGTTGTTAAAGTTAAGAAGAAAGAGAAAATTCTTTGTTCCACTTCCATGTACTTTAATATAGAATCGAGGTTTAACACAGTCAGTAGACACCATGGTTCCACCCTGCAGGAGTTTCACAGACAGCTAGTTCTGGCAATTTCATAGCCAGCATGCTTGCTCCGGAACCAAGAGCACACGGCACAGCTTTTGACCTCAAGGATCACAGACACCATTAAGATTTTATTCCAGTCTGTAGTCTCTGAGACGAGGAGTCCAGAGTATCAAGAGTATTATCACAGCTAACATCCAGAAATTGCCGTATGAGAAGAGAGCCTGGCAACAGGGGTCTGAGGAAATCAATTCATCAGTTTGGATGCCAAATTGAAGAGGTAAAAAGTATTTTAAACAGAATGGCAAAATTAAATTTTTTTAGCTAAGTTGTTTTTTGGAAAATGAAGCACTTCACCTACTCCATAACAAATTTGTTCTGCCAAAGGCACTGGTTCCAGCTGCCCTCTGAACTGAGGGCTGAGCTGCAAAACTATAGTTTGAGAAAGGAGGGTCCGAAATCTCCCTCAGGCCAAGTCAGAGCACCCAGATTTCCCATCAGGCAGCAATCTAAAATAAGGAAGAGAGGGAGGAATGTGGATTCTAATCTGTGCTCTCAAATCAGGCAGAGAAGGTATTATCTTGCAGGGGAACAGAAGAGGGTAGTAGGTACAGCTTCTGTCTGCAGTTGCATAAATCATACCCAAATTCCTTTGACTTTCCCGAGTCCATACTGCTCACTTGTGTTCCATTGCAAAGTTCTTTAATTTTCAAGCATGCTAGGGATCATCAAGCTGACTGAAATTGCTTCTTCCAGCAAATTGTCCTCTCCTGATCACATTGCAACGCTAACAAGCAGGCTTAGAGTACCACCAGCAGCATCCTTGCTGCTGTAACAACAGCTCCACAAACTGGAGAACTGCACAGCACAAATGCCTGTCACCCACAGCTCTGGTGCTCCTAGGCATGCTGGAAAACTGCCACATGGTAAGAAAGAAGCAGGTGGAAGAAGGCAAACACAGCTCACAATTTCTCCCCCTGGGAAAAGAACATTTTGGATGAAAACAGCATTGATAGAACATCTGGTAAAATGAGTCACTGTGACTTATTCAAGGTTTCTAGTCATTTTCTTATGACACGTGTTGCAGTCAGGCAGGCCTAAGTCTTCTCAATTTTTTTTTCTTTTCCCAAGTATAGGCTACTCTGGGAGCAAATAACTTTTTTGCCTGTGAGCTTGAAATTGCTCATTTCTTTTATGACAAATTACGGTACAGGAAAATAAAACCCATTGAGAAAGATAAATAATCATTTCACAGCTTTGTTTCATGATCCCATAAAAATAATTTTTGGACCCTTAACCACCAAAACCAAGATGAAAATTAGCTGCAGGATTGTCTCAGTGACAAGACCCTTACCTCATCTGTCAAAAGTGTTTGCTGGCTTAACCTGAAACTGTAAAGCACAGTAATGGTTATTTTTCCCAAAGAAAAACACCTCAGAAAGTGAAACAGAACAGTAACCAGCAACACATAAATAAAGAAGCAGTTTCCATGTTCTGAATATCTCTTCAGAATTGTTGTAGGGGAATATTCTGGAAGGGACTGGTTTGGAGGAACATTATTTTGATGCTTCAGAATGTTAATCCTGTATCTGTAGCTGTAACCGTGCAGGACAAAAAACCTGACACAGAATACAAATCCCAGCACATTTAAAATACAAGGATATAAAACATCAACGTGCTACTGGAACTGGCAAAAAAAAAAAAAAAAAGTTTTTATGAAAATAACAGGCTGAAGAATAAACCCTTCCTTATGCAACCTCGTCAGCACTCATCAACTCATTTCTAGACCATTCCATACCTGTGCTGTCTTTTTCTTTGTTTTAGTCTGCAAAATTTCTGATGAAGGAGCCAGTGTGATGGCTAGATATTCGCTAATACACTCTCAAATAGATATTGCTGCAGGTACACTCAAGAACTCACTGTTGTATTCATGATAAGTACACCCAATAACAACAGGCAAATGCCACAAACCACAGCAGGCAGCAACAGAAGAATATAAAGTCACCTGAAATTGATGATTTCACTTCTGTTTGATATTAAAGCTTTAAAAGTCACATGAGCTCAGTGTTCAACAAAATATAGCTATTCCCACAGCCAAAAAATGAAGCACATTTGTAACTCTCATAGATTTGCTAAGATCTTAGTCTGACCTTTGCTTGTGGTCAAGATACTTGAGACAGAGCTTATTGGGAAAGGTCTTGTTTTCCGAGAAAAACTTAAACAATGTAAGTCAAAATTTTCCACACAAAATTCAGAAAACTAAAATTGAAAAAAAATATATTTATTTTAAAATTAAGTACACATTGCTGACCCTTGCTTTTGCAGTCCCCTCTGAAAACTAGGTTATAGAAAGACTATATCTTCTCACAGCATATTACTCTATCTTTTTGTTCTGTAAAGAAGTCTTGTCATGGATCATGAGAGACAGAGGTCAGCCAAAAATCTTGAACCCCAGAGGAGGAGAACACCACCGGGTCATGAACTTTCTCAAAACACTATGACTGTGCACCTGAAACACTGCGTCTGCACATCAGAATTATTTTGGTTTGTGACAAAAAAAATTAATATTTGGCTAAAAATCTAAATACATTTAGTAGGTTTGCTTTTTAAGGCAAAACATCTACATTTTTCTGAGAAAACAGTCCTTCTGCTCAGATTTCTGAGTAGTTTGTCTATTGTATAACCTTTAGAGACTTTTCTTCTAAATAGTCCTCAGGTTTTATTTTTGAACCTATGAATTTCTTTACATCTGTATCATCTTTTAGTTGGATATTTCAGAGGTTTACTATCTTTTGCATGAATCATAGAATCATGGAATTATATAGGTTGGAAGGGACCTTCAAGATCATTGAGTCCAACAGTACACCTAACACTGCCAAAAACACGACTAAACCATATCCCTCAGAACTACGTCTGCCTATCTTTTAAATGTCTCCAGGGATGGTGACCCAACCACTTCCCTGCCACCACTTGTGACCCGCTGCCAGATGGATTTTACTCCATTCACCACAACACTTTGGGTCCGGCGCCCCAGCCAGTTTTTTACCCAGAGAAGCATATGCCTGTCCAAGCCATGGGCAGCCAGTTTCTCCAGGAGAATGCTGTGGGAAACGGTGTAAAAGCTTTACTTAAGTCCAGGTCAACAACATCCACAGCCTTTCCCTCATCCACCAAGCGGGTCACTTTGTCATAGAAGGAGATCAGGTTTGACGAGCAAGACCTGCCTTTCATGAACCCATGCTGACTGGGCCAGATCACCTGGTTATCCTGAGTGTGCCGCATAATGGCACTCAAGGTGATCTGCTCCACAGCTTTCCCCAGCACTGAGGTCAGACTGACAGGCCTGTAGTTCCCAGATCCTCCTTCCAGCCCTTCTTGTGGATGGGTCTCACTTCTGCTAACCTTCGGCCAATTGGGAAGAATAATTTCCTTTTGTTCTGATTTGGTTCACACTAAACAGCAAATCCGTAGTTCCACTATTACACATAGATCCAAGGTCTGCACAACTATGGATTTGCACAGTGGCATAATGATGGCTTTTTGTTTAGGACTCTATAGTTTTACTAACTTTGTTGCTGTAAGTTCTGCGGTTTTTGTGTTGCTCCTTTTTTCCTCCTCCTACTACATATTGAGGTAGTATTTAATGAATCCCAAACCTCACTTAAAAAGTGGAATGGTCAAGGTCGCAGCCCACGTTTTTGTAGATGAAGCCAGAATTATTTTGCTCTATGCATTTAACTTCCTTTTCATATATATAAATACAGCTAGCATTTCTGTGGCTACATCTGAAACTCCATTACTTTAGAAAATGCACCAGATTTCCTTCCTGGAGTCCTGAAGCAGATTTAAGCTTTGTGTCAGATTCTGCTACTGATACTCTGTAAGCCTGGACTGCACAACAATGGTTGCTATCCAACAGCCAGTTTCTATTACTTTAACTCTCACAATAGCTAGGAATAATACTTTAAGCAATGTAATCAAAGTAATTTAGTTGACAGTCCAAATATTAAAATCTAAACCATTGAAGATACAACATAAGTTTAATAAGGCCTCAGACCTGTGGTTTACGTGTCTGTAATTACATTCTGAATAGAATAGATTTTTATATCCTGTACTTCAAAGTCATTAAATCTTTAATGTTAGTTCTTTTGAGTTAGTATGCCTAATTAAAGTTTAAAACTATTACATGAAGTTCTGTAACATACAATAACCATTTTATTTGTTGAAGTATTCACATTAAGAATAACAAAGGAAAACTATCAAATATCACAGGGTGTTGGATCACTTACAAAGAAAAATTGAAGAAAAAAACCCCAACAAATAAAATGGCCACTTTTTATACCCTATAGATAGAATTACAAGAAACAATGTTAGGATTCACCATGCACAGGGAAAAAGCTGGAATTTAATGATGCATTTAAAAGGCATCACTGAAAGACAGAATGATAAATTCTTTTTTATCCCTGTTTCCTGAGAAAAGCTTCATAGGGTAATAAATCTCATCTATCTGGGATGATAGTATTTGAATCAGAGAAGCATTAAGCCTGTAGGCTGAAATTACCTACAAGATAATATCATGTGGTGTTTTCTGCACCAGAGAAATGACACTTCCATCTAATAAAACAAGTATTGAGAAATTCTCAAAATCAAAACTTCATCATTAGTAACCATAATGAATGCTGGGCTTCTTTTTCCTGAGCTGTAGGCCAAAGTCAAATTAAATTTCCAGACAAATCATTTCTAGTGAGTTAGTATCTAAGGAACAGCCATGCTACCAAGGCAGGAGAACACAATAGAGGTAATTAGCCTTCACAAACAGGTATCCCAATAACTCTTGGCATTATTCCAGGAAGCGAACAACTAGATATGTATGACCTGATATGAGTACACTCATGTCAAGGCTTTCCACTTGAAGTGAGAGACACTCCTCTAACAAAGAAATCCCATCCATCTTGCAGAATACTTCTCCAAGTAATAGAATTCAGCCTGGATTGTTGGGTGGTCACCCTGGCCCCAACCATTGATTCCCTATTTATGAAGGCCATTATCTGTTGCATAAGAGGGAGGATAATGCCATCCTTCCTTTTTCTCCCTCTACACACTTCTCAGATCCTGTTACCTGGTCTTTATTCAAAAACTATAACAGTCGGGCTCCTCAGCAGAGGTATTTATCTGCACTACACTCTGCAAGGAAGACATATTTTTATAAGCTCCAAAGGCGTGTTTGCAAATGACATACCAATAACCTTGCAAGTTTTCAGCCCTATCAACTTCTGCCATCAACACAAAAAAGTGTAGCTAAAGAGTAGCCTTTAAGGAAAAAAGCTCAAGAACTGGTTACTTGCCTTTAAATTAAAAATCAGAGAAGCTGGAGGTGTTAGGACATGCTAAGAGAATCACGTTAGAGATGATGTCTTACAGAAATACTGCATATAAAAAAAGATTTCTCTAAGTTTGCTTCAAAACACAGTGCTGAAATTCAACTTTCAAATTGATAGCCGTTGTATTAGATGTCACCTCACAACCTCTTCAAAAAAAAAAAGGTCCAGGTGATAAGTATTGATAAGTATTTGGGATCAAGTATGTTGGGAAGGTTGATTCATGTTTATCAGTGAGTTCAAGACCACTATAGAATCACTTTAGTACGCCATAGCTACAATAGGAATTTGATAGCTTCACAACAGGCTTGGAGAACACAAAAAAAACCAACAAAACAACCCCATACATGCATCCGAGAGAGTCAGATTGTCAGAAAAGAGGTGGGTTGAAGTTAACAACTATGGCTGAACTAAGACTTTAGAAACATACCTGGGGTTTTGAAATGGCTCCAAAGAGTTTTGTCATCACATAGTCAGAGACAGTCACGCTGGCAGAGAGTTTTGATTTAAAACTTCAAATCATGTAAATTTTTACCCTATTGTATGCTTCTTTTCATATCTCATACTACTTTGGGGAGATAACCTGACTATCCAGTCTTTAATCAAACTTCTTAATTCCTCTAGAAATCAATGTCTATAGAAATGCATTTTCATTTCAAAGCAGACACATGGAAAAATGTTAAATCTTCCTTCTGGCACTTTATTAAACAAATATTAAAGAATATCACATCTTTTTTCATGCCTTCTCAACTTTGTTTGGTAAAAGCAAGCTGTGCTAGACTGTCATATTATATATAGCGTCTTTAAAAGCGATCTACAGTAGCAAGCATAAAAATACAATTAGGATAAAATATTTGAACACATTCTTGCATCTAAGAATGACAAATTGCAGTATGTCTCTCCTCTGTCTCATAGACATCCACATCTCCCACACAGTTGTGTCTGAAAATTATTTCCTTCAGGTCTAATCTGACTATGTTACCCATTCTTTAAACTCAAATTTTTAACATTGATTCAGGGCTTAGAAGTGTAATAAATTTTTCCCTTCAAAATTATTCAGATATTGAGGGGGCAGTTTATCTATGAACGGATGAATCTTCCCATCATAATATCTGAACATTTTGTCTCTTATCAAGCAGACCTCTTAACCAGCTCTGCAGTCTTCTGTTGATTACAGTGTTACACCACTGTTTCACAAGTAATTTTTTTGCTCTGTCAATATTTACCTGTGTCACCATTCAAGTATTCCAGTACTTCAAGGTCTTAACTTTTCATGGAATGGAGACAGAGTGTTTACTAGCTCAAAATCTTTGTCATAGGTTACTAATAAATACATGTTAAAAATTAAACAGTAATATTTCCTTATTGTGCCAAAACTGATGCAAGACTTCTCTCATTTAAGCTTTTTCAAAGGATTATGTGCATTTTCAGAATTCCAACATTTTTGTTGTTGCTATAAATGCCCACCAGTTTGGGATAACTGAGAAAGAGAGTATGGCAGGTAATCTCCAGCCACACGTCACTAGCACAACCAACCTGTGAAAAGGTCAGACATTATCCCAAGTTGTTCCCACAGTGTCGGAAAGACATAGGCCCCATATACGATGTGCATTCAAATGACTATATACAATATGAACATATAAATTAAAAAATGGTTAATTGAATTAGGAGAGATAATGAAGTACAGTGGTACCTATTAAAAGCCACATAACTTGTGTGGCCAATTGATGACAAGAACTAACCTTTCTGTAGTACTGCTCCTCGTGTAGCTGGTTGGTGGTCTACAGTCCAGTTCTCATTGACTTGACTTGTAACTATTACTGCTCATCACTCCTGTCAAACAAGCATCAAGGTTTCAAATGAGTCTCTGTAACATGCAGACTAAATCGTTAGGTACCAATGTTCACGCTATTACTCTAGACAAAGTGTAAGGAAAGACACATAGAGTGAGGAGTATGTGAAAATACTAATTCCAAAACTCAAGAAAATGAAGTTTTTCTGTGTGTCAATGTTCCCTCTGAAAATGATTAAAAATTGACCGAGAAGATAACCAGCCTAAATCCTTCTGTTTCCTTCCAGAAAAGCTTGTGGAAAATAAGTTTTTGAGGAAAAAATGCCAGTTACAGTTCAGGCCATCATTGATCAAGCTGAAAAAGAAAAAAGAGCTGCAAGCAAGTCAAAACTGGATTTTTCTAGGGGAGTTGGTTTGTTTATTTGTTGTGTGTTTTTGTTGTTGTTGTTTGAAAGCAGAGAATTTTTAAGAGAAATTAAGTAAAAGTTTTTAGCAGGCAGCTAAGAAACCATTTCCTAAGATCAGTTATTATACAGAACATTACATTTTGGGATTTTACTTCTGCCTACAACATTGCAAAATTATGTTCCCTGGGACATATTAATTTATTGTGAGTTGTATGAGAAAAGAAAGCTAAGGTACTGCATGTTTTTTGAACAATGGTATTTTATAGAAATTTGTTGCCTTTGGGAAACATTAAGTTTGTGTCAGAAATTTCTCCTAATATTCAATAGCATCAGGAGGGGTACAAGACCTCTGAGGCAGGAACTGATCTGAGCTATGGCTCAGAGCTGTTCTGTGAAATCAAGAAACTCGATTTCACTGAACCACTTTAATAAAAAGCTTCCCAGATATCATCTGTTCTGACATACACTGTGAAAAGATTCTCCCCTTGAGCTTAATTTGGTTTTAAATTATCCAGCTGTAAAAGCAACAATGTGCCTTTGGGTTCAGTGATTACTACATTTACTACCTACATAATTCACCCGTTCCTACCTGACAATATGTTGGGTTTGAATAGGCAATAGCTATTGTCTTTTTGTGAATTGGAGCTTGATTAAACGAACACTAATGAACCATTGACTGTTATGTGGCCTCAGAGCATACAAACTTCATGACTGGGAATGCAATAGAAAGCCAAAGCAAAGACTAGCCATGGTTTTACAAAAGAAAAGCTCTTCAGGAGTTTGTAGCTGAACATTACATTGAGAAGTGACATCAGGTGTTTAGTCCCATAAAACTTTCTACATAGAGGAGTAAACAGCAATTGTGACAATCATGTCAAAGTAAATGCAGCAACTTTCCCTGAAACAAATCCTGTCAATTCCCTTTAAAATACAAAGAAAACACATTAAGGCAAATTAAATTTGATTTTACAGATTTGATTCTTGTATTTTAGAACAATAGCACACGGAACAATTTTTGCAACAAACTTGAACTTGGCAATTCGACCACTTCTGACATAAAAAAAGTCCGGATATCTAATGTCATCCCAGAATAGGTGGCATGTATCTCAGATATGAACAAGGAGATGAGTCAATGCTTTCTCCAGTTCTTATACATGAACCTAGTTTATATTCTTGTGTTGTTTTTCTTCACTGCTCTCATTTC
The DNA here is from genome assembly GCA_013399435.1 of Arenaria interpres. Lineage (NCBI taxonomy): Eukaryota > Metazoa > Chordata > Aves > Charadriiformes > Scolopacidae > Arenaria > Arenaria interpres. Next base: position 84,953 of record VXAK01021021.1, read on the forward strand.
TCCATAAGCACTTTAAAATCTGTGCCTGTCTGATAAAAGTTAAGAATTAACTCAGTCAGATCCCCAGTCTTTACTGGTTTCTCTGTAGTGCTTGCAGCCCCAGGTTTACCTCAGTCTTAAACACAGCCCTGTTGTACATCTGATCATGTATTGAAGGGGAAAAAAAGTGTCAATAAAGGTCTAGTGGCAGACTTCAGCTTTGAAGACATTTTTCTGAGACTATAAATAATTCCAAACAGGCCTATCTACAAATTACTTATTGATTTTTGTAATCCTTACATGCAATTTTTCAGCCAATTTGACTGGATAAACTTATTTCTCAGGAACCTGAACTTATATTCAAGCTATGAGACTGGATGAATAAGTCTCACATTTCTCCTGTGTTTATGTAGCTTGAAAAAGCCTTTCTAAAAGATTTTCTTTTACCACAGTCTATTTAACAAAATCCATGGCAGTAAGTAACGTTTATGACTTTTAGGTGATCTGGGTTCACTTCAAACTAGCTTTTCACCTGTGTGAAACTAGAAGTAATCACTCTGTAATACCTCACTGTCACAAAAGCAGCATTTAAGTGTAATTCTGTCGTCTTGTGGTGACCCAGAAAGAAGAAGAGAGGCTTATCAATCACTGTTATGGGAGCTATGGGACATCACCTCACCGGAGAGGTGAGAAAAGGAAGGGGATTTCTTTATGCTGAGTCAGAGCAGGCAGTGTCTCAAAGGCTATTGAGAAATAAGCAAACTATCAAAGAATCTGGAAAGCTCTACTCATTTAAGCTTGACAACAGCAAATTGTTCAGGGGATACTTACACTCCTAGCTGTAATCTACTTTAGATTCCTAGTACATTATCCCTATATTCTCTTCATCCCACTGACCGTTTTGTCCAGCCTTATTCCAGGACCAGATACTTCAACAGCAGGTGTTAGCGCACAGGGACACCATATCATCTGAATGCTTTTAAGCATTCCTTTAACATTTGTGTCAACAACACCTAGAAGTAAAGAAATTACTTAAACCTGTTGCAGATTTGTTCATCTTGGTTTCCTGCAGTAATAAATCCCAGAGAAAGCAATTCCTTTTAACAGCTGGAAATTCACTACATTGGTAATGTAACTTATGTCCCTTTTACATCTATGCTATTACTTTCTGAAAATGAATAAAATTGTTGGGCTGTAGTTTTCAACATTAAATTGATTCATTGCCATTCTGCCATTCCCACCTTCACCCGGATTCTTTGACTAAGGACATTTCGAGAAAAACTAGAGCAGACAGCAGGAGGGACTTGCAGTTCTAAACGTTTGTAACACACTCATTTAAATAATTTGGACAGATACTGTGGGAGAAGACGCTGTTGTGAGAAACTGGGGTCTTCCAAAAGGGATGGCTGTTGCGTTGACACCGTCTCACTGTCTCTGCTGAGAAGGAGAAGGTTAAGGAGACAAATAATTCCGAAAAAAAAAAAAAAAAAAAAAAAAAAAAGAAAAAGGAAAAGTCAACAATAAAATGGCTAATTTCTGTACTTAGGGATTATGACTGCTAGCATGAAGAAGTCGTATTAGTTCTGTGCATTAGTAGGAAAAATAGCCTTCTTTCATGATCAGGACAACTACCAAAGAGACACTAAAAGGTGATAAATAGTTAATTAATCTGAGATCTACTCAAAACTAGATCATATCTTTTGTTTCCTTTCTGCACCTAAAATCCTCTGCCTAAGAGAAAGAATTGGCCCTTCAGATAACAGGTAATGTGTAGTTGAGGGCTGAGGCAGAAGAATGCATGATTACTTAATTATGTCATAAGTAATATGGAATGGAAAGTGAGTAGCAAAGTGAACCAGTGTAAGGTAGCACTACAGGCAAATATGGAATTTTTATACACAATCCACAGTCTGTGTCTTGGTTCTTCTTATACTGAATGCTTCTCAGATTTAGCCAATATTTACTCCTTCAGGTAATCGCTGCATTTTCTTATTTCTCACTATGTGTCAAAGATATTATTAAACTTTAACCCACACAACTGAAATAAAATCTATGGATGTTTATAACAGCTGTGAGCAACAGTAAGTCTACAATGCTAATGCAAGCAGATATTGAACAAAAGTTTTCATAGCATTCCTTTGAATTTTAAATTAAACTTTAAACTTGAGTTGCATATTAAAGCTGTAATGCAGAGGCATCATAAGGACAAGGGTTCCTTCAAGCGATTTACTGACCCTGCAAGTGAGACTATTTACATTACACCTATTAAAAGAGTTCTACATGGTTTTAACACTGTATTTGAAACTATGATCTCCGTGTTAACTCCTAAGATATCTCATACACAGTGTCAGCTATAGAAGGGCTGGCGTTTTTTGTCAAAAGCTCCCCTACTGTGCAACAAGGAACTAATTGCACACAACACTGCAAACACTTCCGTCAGGTTCAGTGCTGGTGGTGTCATGACAGGGGACAATGCAGAAGCACCATTGCTGCTCCATCTGGTTACTCAATACATATCACTGTGTGCTACTACAGAGCAAAGAGTTGCTCTAGTGGCCCTGCCCTGACAAAACCACCCTAGAATAAACCCTCAGGAATCAAAGCAGATCGTCAAAACATTCTGTTTGACTTTTCCCCATTCAATTGATGCATGATGACACATGCAGTCACATCAATTTATGGCAAAAAACAAAGCACCAAAAGCAGTAAAATTAACTTCCATTAACAAGATATTGAACTATGGGTTTCTGGTGTAATTCCGTATGGGAAACATAACATTCTTTGACTTCTTTTTCTGTCCTCTTTTTCCTTGACTTGTCTCCCAGACATGAAGAAATTGTACCTCTGGCTAAGTTGCTTATGTCTCAGGAACGTGTCCCACTCATTGCATGTTTCCCTGCCAGGCACTCTTTATCTGTGTTTGTATCCTGTGTCATAGATCACTCTGCAAGATTTCTGGGGTGGCGACTGTCTTTATGTTTGTACAGCATCTGGAAGAAACAGTCCCCCAGGCTATGCCTACTGACAAGTATAACAGGAAAGGGCCTGAATGTCATCTTGCTACCTCCCCTTGAATAAATCAATCTTGAGACGATGAGATCAGCTGGGAAATTGTAGATTTGTAGATTCAGCCCTGTAAAATGGTTTAGAGAGACTATGGCTTTCTCTTTTGGTCATTTCTTAACTCGTACTTGATTCACTTCTTTACACTTGTTATTATGACTAAAACAACAATGTCCATCTATTATGTTTTGCAGTGTGGTTATAGTTAATGGTTTTGTCCGTAAGCCCACAAGTAACACTTGGAAAATATTTTGCAACATAAACTGACAAGCTGAATTCAACTTCCTACTCTCATTTCCTAATAATTTAAGCCACTTTCCACACAGATAGTCCTAATTTGTATTTCTGGCTACCAATACATGTTTGTTGCATTTAGTGTGCACTTAGGTCAGGAACTGGGAAGAGGATGCAGACAGTCTCACATAGCATAGTCCAGATGAGCAGAAAATTGTAATCACAGTTTACCTTGAGACCGGGGAAACAGGACCATATTTATGCTACCAGTCTTGCAGTGAGTTTCAACAGCTCTGAATTCAGCAAAAAGTCAGTAACTCAGTTCGTTAGCTTCATATTTCTGGTTGCCTTTTTCTCTAGCAGCTAATGTAAAAGCAGAAGGTTCAGTGAAGTCTACTGTGCCCTCCTACTTACCTCAGTTTGTAGCATGCACCTAATCCACTCTATGAACATATAAAAATATTTCATAGAGCAGTGACGGCTCCTAGGTAGAAGTATCTATTCCATTTAAATTCTGAAAACCAGTAATCTTTAAAAGTATAAACCAAGGCAATGCATTGTTTGAGTGGGGTTATAGCCCTAGGAGAAATCAATGACACATCATGTTAACACAGTACAA
>VXAK01021021.1:88972-320025 GCA_013399435.1 Arenaria interpres
AAAAAAAAAAAAAAAAGCCAAAAAAAAAAAAAGCCTGTCTATTTACATTACTCACATAGATATTGTTTCCGGCAATAAAACCATTCAGGAGAAACGCAAAACCTCACAACTGAGGATACGGGTTACTTAAAATTAAGTTTCATTTTTCAGAGAAGTACACACAAAACCTTATCCATATATATCTAAGCTAAGGAGTAAACTTCTCTTTCAGTGGTTTATTTATATTTCTCCCATCTATCATTTTCTTAAGATTGGTAAGCACCAAGTACATTTGAAGACCCTGCAAAATTTTACGGAAATTGACCAGTACAGTAAAAATGTGTGAAAAAGGAATGTATTCTGGTGGTTGAGGTCTGGGTGCTCCCACGGATGAGAGATTTGCAGGTTTTTTTCCACTGAAGATGCAGGGCCTTTGGGAAGGGCAGGAGTCATTGGGCATCCCGAACATTTACAGGAAACATCACATAGCTGAAGAAATTTTTCTTAATTAAATTTTACAGAATGGAAAATTCTTGCCTTGGGTATAGGAACAACCTGTGATTACCCAATGTCTTTTGGCAAACTTTCTTCCTCAGTCACGTAATCTTCCTCTGCCTGGTCTCATCAGAGTACCTGAGCTTACTTTACTTACAGCTCACTTTTATTTAAGCCACTCCTAGCAGAATACTCTATAAAATGCAAGTCCCTGGCACATTTCTAGTAAAAGCTGAGCTTATAATAGGAGCTGCTTTTACATTAAATTCTTTGTAACCAAATATCAAGACACTTGTTAACTCCACTGGGTGTTATTTGCTTTTCTATAGGAATGAATATAAAAAGAGTTCCAAAATTCCTCATTGTTTACTGAAAGGCAATGCAGAATATTATGCACAGGATTCTTGAAACCTGTGGACAAGAGAGAGATTTGGCAGATTCTGTCATTGCAACATCTCCTCAAAAGCAAAAAACAGGCAGCTGGTGTAAGAGTAAAGATAAGGAAGGATTGAATAAGATAGCCCCACCAAAGTTGCAAAAAAGACAAATCAAAAAAATTGTACTTATCTTTATGCTGCATTCTTCTCACATAATGAATCTCATGTTTGTGTTGTTTGCAGCTGTTCTGTGATCTTAAGAGGAATTTCACAAATAATGCAGGTTTGTGCACAAATAATGCTGGCTTGACTAAATAATAACTAGAGAAGAAATAAAAAAAAAAACAGAATATGGAGGTTAACATTTTAAACTTGTGTTTAAGTGTAAAGCCACACTTTTGCTTTAAATAGAAAGTGTCAAGTATGAGACCCTGCTGCCCTAATGACTGGTTCTTCAATAAATTGATCAATTCCAATTCACATTTAAGTCAATTAAGAGACTCATATCATGAGAACTATATTAAAACCCATAAGAAATACCAATAAAAATAAATCACAGTTTTGTTGCATTATGTGAAATAACATTTTATTACAAGTGCATTATACTAATTATGTTAACAGTTGATGCTCTATTTGACATAGATAAACAAACAAGTAAATTTAAAATGCATTTTACAAGGAAATATTTTGTTTCCATGCTCAGATGAAATTGTTTTGCATTGGAAATGCTCCTGAAATTCTGAATCATTTGTATCAAATATAAAGAATATGGATTAACTGGGTAATTATTACCTTGCCACAAAACTTCTAAACCCAGTTACAATGTTTACCTAATGTATAAGACAAAATTAATTTTTCTTGTTAAAACTAAGTAAAAAACCTCTCAGGCATAAAATGCTGAATTTCAGATATTTCTAAAACATAATTGCCAAGTTCTCTTACACCAAGAGCTATTACTATAAGCACCTTCGGCATGATTTGCTTCCAGTCCATTCTCTCTATCTTTGCACCATTTAAGCACCAGAAGGATCTTAAAGCAGCTATAATGGAATAACACTAGACTAACAGAAATCTAACAGACTACTTGTTTCTGCAGATCTTCAATATCTGTCTTTCTTCTCCCTTTTGCTATATTTTTCTCCTCTGTGTGTGAAGAGAAAAATAAAATGGTGAGAAAAAGTAAATTTAGTCTTCTCTTGATCCCCATTTCTGAGAGCCCGACTACTGATGTACCAGTGAACAGCCCTTAGTTTCCTGTCCTTGATTCTTTCAGGGATATCCAAGAGCTGTCTTAAGAGTTACCTTTCTCACAGACATTACTTTCAAGTGCCCAATGCACAGTTTCATTGTAGATGAGAACCTGGTCCCAGCTCTTCAAAAATCCTCCCCAGATTGAATTTTCTCAATTGTTAGGCTCCTACTTTCCACTAGCTCCTTGGTATCTCCATTAAAACTGCAATGGTGAAAGTATGTGGCTTTTCAACAAATTAGGCACAGATCCGTCACTGATCTAATCAGAACAAATCAGGGCAGTAGCTTATTTGCTGCAGCAGGTAGTGATTCCATGGGGCATGCTCACATCTGAAATGATGGAAACAGTTGTGAGAAGTGCTGTAACCAACCAAAGTGAGCTTGAAAGCTAATCTAAAGAAAATTATTTCTTCCTAGTAATAAGTCAAAAAAGTATTGCATCATTCCATTGTAAAAACTTCATAACAAGTGACATGTGACTCAGGCAGTACAGAAGCTGAAGCTTAGATAACTGATTTGAATGTTAGTTAGTTTAAAGTCTTAGGTGACCTACTGCGTTTGAATGGAGGGTGGAAACCCTGGATATTCATACTTAATAGCAGCTTATTCTTGTCATCCCTTCCTTATGAAGGCAAAACTTCCTTTCCCTCTTAGTAGAGGTGACAATATGAAAGTTACATCAATAATACCTCTGTTGCATGTGTTTTGGTGTTAAACCTCAAACTTTAGTTTGGCTGAGCCACCTTCTGGGTGACGAACACACTGCCACTCACTTCCAGTGGTGCTCTCAATGGTGCTTTAATTGCATTTCATTAGATTGAGTACTCAAATAAAAGCCACTAGGATTTGAGAAAATTTATTGAATTATCTAGTTTCTGTGCAGGTATACTGTGAGATAGGACTGATTTCAATTGGTACCTGCAATAAAGGCAAAAAGTGTGAGTGAATAGACAAGGTTAGAAAAGCAACTATAAGGATATCTTCAAAATACTTTTTTTCTAGTAAATGCTTTGGACACACACACAGAAATATGTTTAATGTTATTATTTTCTGGGGTGGAAACCGTCTCTACTTCTGGACATAGTACAGACAGAATGAGAGTTTCATTGTTTTACTTAGGTGACAGAGTATTACTATAACAAATGTTAAAACTGTCTGAAGATTATATAGGCTGATTGAACTGTAGCATACATCTTTTTTTCCTACATTAATGTCTGTGAAGGAGAAAAAAGGTGGAGAGATTGTTAACAAAGTGCTGAAGTACCCCACCTCTCCTAAAAAATGGTGTGTGTGTCTAAATCATTCTGATTTCTATTTCTAACAGCTATATATGTCCTTATCCAGTTCCTCGTCTATATGCTGTCACAAAGTGCAGAATGCAATGGTTTCTTTTCAGCCTTGTCTCTTTTTAAACCTTTTATTCTGCTCACACTCCAAGGGAAAGCTCTTGAAACCTCCCTTCACAAGGATTAGGTGCAGTCTTTTAGGTACTCCAGATTTTTTTTTTCCATTTCTCCCTCATCTGTAAAGACTCTTTTGAACTCCCTCTCTTCAAATGTGTTCTACTAAGCCTTCCAAAATGTCATTTCTCTTACTTCTCCTGGAAATAATCCTTCTCACTTGATATGGTCCTTCTCTGAGGTTCAGACCCATGACTGATTGCCCTAACAGCTGGCTTACATAACAGGAAAATGAAACCCTCACATTTTCTTCTGAACTGTGTGCTGCCTTCTATCTGGGGAAAGAAAAAAAGAGAGGGAAGACATCAATACCGAATAGTTGTATAATTTGTTCAGATGCAGGGAAATTCTCTCCCAGCACCAGGAGCAGAACTCAGAAGCCATCTTCTAATCAATGTAATAAAGCTGAGCCTCATTACTGTGCCTCTATTAATTCATTGTTATTGATATACTGGCATTGTTGCTGTGGCATCTGCAGCTTAAGAGGCTGAATTATAAGACCAGCTATTTCAAAAGCAACATTATAAAGAGACTTTATGAAAACTCAGACTAATATCCCGATTTTAGCTTAGCCTGGCTCTCCAAGGTTGAGTTTCTATTTGTCTCCTCACCTCTGTGAAGGCATCGTATGAAGAACTCATATGTGGCTGGATAGCTGTGCCCAGAGAATTGTGATTAATGGGGTGAAATCCAGTTGGCGGCTGGTCACCAGTGATGTCCCTCAGGGCTCAGTTTTGGGGCCAGTTTTGTTTAATATCTTTATTGATGATCTAGATAAGGGGATTGAGTGCACCCTCGGTAAATTCACAGATGACACCAAACTAGGTGGGAGTGTTGATCTGCTTGAGGGTTGGAAGGCTCTACAGAGGGATCTGGACAGACTGGATCAATGGGCCAAGGCCAATGGGATGATGTTTAATAAGGCCAAGTGCCGGGTCCTGCATTTCGGTCACAACAACCCCAGGCAATGCTACAGGCTTGGGGAAGAGTGGCTGGAAAGCTGCCCAGCAGAAAAGGACCTGGGGGTGTTGGTGGACAGCCGGCTGAACATGAGCCAGCAGTGTGCCCAGGTGACCAAGAAGGCCAACAGAATCCTGGCCTGTATCAGGAATAGCGTGGCCAGCAGGAGTAGGGAAGTCATCGTGCCTCTGTACTCAGCACTGGGGAGGCCTCGCCTCCAGTACTGTGTCCAGTTCTTGGCCCCCACTACAGGAAGAGCACTGAAGTGCTGGAGCATTTCCAGAGGAGAGCCACCAAGCCGGTGAGGGGTCTAGAGAACAAGTCCTATGAGGAGAGGCTGAGGGAACTGGGCATGTTTATTCTGGAGAAGGCTGAGGGGAGACCTCATTGCCCTCTACAACTACCTAAAAGGAGGTTGTAGAGAGGTGGGTGTTGGCCTCTTCTCCCAAGGGAATAATGACAGGACCAGAGGAAATGGTCTGAAGTTGCAGCAGGGGAGGTTTAGATTAGATATTAGGAAGAATTACTTTACTGAGAGAGTGGTCAGGCACTGGAACAGCCTGCCCAGGGAGGTGGTGGAGTCTCCATCCCTGGAGGTATTTGAGAAACATGTAGACATGACACTTCAGGGGATGCTCTAGTGCCCAAGATTATTGGTTTGTGGGTGGGTGTGATGTGGTGGGGTGTTGTGTGTGTTGTTGGTTGTTCTCATTTTTTGTTTTTTTGGGGTTAGACTCGATGATCTCAGAGGTCCCTTCCAACCATAATGATTCTGTGATTCTGTGATCTTTAACAGCCTTTTTGTGTCAACTGACACAACATTCTCAAAAATAATTTCCCAATAAATGAGTTTTAAGTCTTCTTTGAAATAAGATCCCCTTTCTACCCTTCATAGCTCCACTCAGCCTGGAGGTTTGCACTGCAAAGTTTACTTCAGGCTTGTTTTGACTCCAACCTGTATGCAGCTAAGGCAGAAGAGGTTCACAGGGATGATGAAACAGTCCTTGCAAACCTCCAGAGTTCCTTTTGGCATTTCACTTGTCATCTCAGGAATGAGAGCCTTACATGGGTGATGAGCTTACTACAACAGCTGCTCTAGTGGCTTCATTTCTGAAACGTTCAGGACATGAGAAATGTAAAAGTCCCGCTTGGTGGTTTTTTTTCCATCATGAGGAATGAGAAAGCTAAGGAAATAGCAAATTATTGAAGTTATCGTCTGGCATTTTAAAAGGATGGAAAATGTTATAGGGATTGTCATCTAAATGCAGCACAAAGCCTTAATGGAAATGGGCTTCTTAATCCTTATGCCTCACTTGGACATTTGAGGAGTATGTATTTTGGAGTCCCTTATATAAGCAAAAAACTGTTATTGCGTACAGTAGTAGTAGCATTTCTGAGCAGGTTTCTGATTACTGAACCCAGCTGACAAATCTGAAGAGCTTTTGTATTGATTAAAGGATGAGCTAGTTTTTTTTTCTAACCTTGTTAGAAACCTTGCCAGTGCAGCTGGAGAACTTTGTATAAGAACATCTAAATTGATGGAGCAAATCACGAGAGAAGCAAGTGGAAAAAAGTAGGACTGCAAAATCAAAACTATATGTTCCTATTTCTTAACAATCACCCTCAGTCTTAAAATACCAGTTTAGCAATTATGAAAAGTGAAGTGGTTTGCATAGCTTCATCACCAAAAAGATTAGGAAAGTCTCCAAAGCAGCAGTAGCAAACGAGCAAACAGTTTTAAAATATTAATACCATTTAGCAACAAGCACATACAGGCCAATGTTTCCTTCTCCTCTTCCCACATTTCTTCTTTACCATTTTAGAGATACCTAATTAGCTGGCAAAAGTTGGCAAAAATTCCTGAATCTTGCAGCCTCTTTGAAGCAAGTGTCAAAGGGTGATTTAGAAAAGAGTGTTAACAACTTCTAAGTCACCAACAAAAGGAGGATATAAAAATAGAGGAAAGATCAGAAGCTGAAATTAGGACATGAAGACATTAAATGAGGCACTAAGATATGAACATAAAATGAAAAAAAGTTTTATTCTCCTAGGAGAACATTGCCCAGTTTCCATCTTTGGAGAGTCAATTATTGCTTGCTTATTCACTTTTGGATGTTATTTAATATCACTGCATCTGCAACAAAGCCCTAAAGTAATTGAGGCTCCTGGAAATTATGCATCTAGTTTTATTTCTTGTTTCAGAATAAGAAACACTTCAGAACTTTCCAAAAACTGTGAAAAAATGCTACAATATTCACAAACACTTGTTTCCAGCCACCAGTTCAGTTTACATCAATTTTTATTGTAAACAGTTCAAGTCTCCCCCCAGTGACATGGAAGTCCCAGAAACTGAGCGCTGCATTTAATAAATTTGGCCTTAAACCAAAGACAGATGGAAGGGGGAGAAGAGCATGAAGTGTAAAATTCTAAACTCTGAGCTGAGTTTCTGCTTCGCGGGAGCACAAGGGTTGGAAAACAGTATTAAACAGTTGCAACAGATTTGGTTGCTTGTGAAAACATGACTGGAATTACTGAAGAATAATGACATGGCAAGTCACCACCTGCAGCCCGTAACTTTGTTGGCCTGTGGAGGGGGAGATGGTGTGGCAGTGTGCTGGGCATCGTTACACGAGGCTGTGGGGGATGGGTGCTTTGATGGAATTAATGATGATACTGGTTTGGTTCCTGCGCTCTGAGTGCTGAGATGAATGTTTCACAGTAACCTTTGACATTAGCCAAGGAGAATGGCATAGACCTCAGCACTGTACACGGTGATGCGTTTCACCAGAAGCTTTAATTTCAGCCTGTGAACTACTTTGGCTTCTATTTTAGAGCTTATTTTTTCCCCCAAACCACATAGTTCAGCCTGTTCCTGCAAGTCATATTGAAAAAAAAAAATGTTTATACTAATTGTTCCATGCCAAAGCCAATGTCTGAGAAAATCCATGAAAGCCCCAGTCACCCTGAAGCGTTTTATTTCACAGTAAGTCCCTTAAACATCATATTTGATACAAAGGAAAAGTGTAATTACAAAGGTTGATAACTGAAAGATAAATAGAATATCAAGACATGTAAATGTAGTAATAGATTAATACAGATCATTATAGTAACTAGTGACATTATATTCATGCCACAGCCAAAAAAAAATTGCAGCTACTTTATCCTGAAAAGCTTAAACACAGAAAAGCAGGTCATCCCTAGAAAACAGCACTGTTCACATTCAGAGGAAACCCTGCTCTGATGATGGGTGCTTGGTGAGATAGCTGACAATTCAGGACCTCCAGGAAGACGTCAATGAAATATTTCAACTCAAAAATAGCAGCTGTAAAGGGTATAGACTGATTCTGACATACGAGGCCTCCCAACACCATCTTGGTGGCAAGTCCTATCAAACCAACCATACTTATTAACTCCACCTGCAGTCACCATGAGCCAAAACGATGCAGAAAATCCAGACCTCCAGCCTTTTCTACTCCCATACCAGTACCATGGTACCCCTCTCACCTAGCTACAGATGTGATGCTCTACAGACAAAACACTCAGGCAATTAATATGTTGAAGCTGAAGAAAAACATCAGCATCTTCCTGCTAGCAAACAAGTGTTACTGACCTTCCCACAGGGCTCAGACCAATTCTTTAGTGTCAAGTTCAGCTCTTTGATTAGAGAAAGAGACACATTTCCACACCCCTAAAGCTCTGACATTTAGTGTGATAAACTAATATTCCTTTCTGGTAAGTGTTTTTCATTTTTTTGGACTTAATCAGATAACAAAATAGTACTTTGTTTCAACAATAAGAAGGCTAGATCTGACAAGCTGTTGTTCCAGAAATGACTCACTCATATTACTCTGATTTTGAGGCCTGAGGACAAAAATGTATCATTCTTTCACTGTAAGCATCCCAATACTCCCCCCTTCCTCCCAGATAAAAGGTTTCATATTTTTTTTATCATCAACACGTTTTGGGGAAAACTTTATTACGACTTTATTATAACCAACATGTTGCAGATCTTTGATTTCCCTCTAAGGCCATGAAGAAGGATGAATAAACTGCTGAAATTGACAACCAAAGCAGCCTGGAGCCAACTCCGGCGTCACCCAAATGCCAAGCCAACGCATCAGCGTGCAGGCAAGGGTGTGGAAGAAGAATTTCCTCCAGCGACCCCACCCCTGGGTGCCGCTGTTTGGACTCTGGCCATATTGCATGTCTGGAAAAGAGCAAACCAAATGAGAGTATTGACACCTTGTGCAGAGGTCTCTTGGCTTTAGTCCTCAACCCAGCACAATAGCCTGAAAGGTGAAGACAGCCGTTCTTTTTATCCATGGAACAGTTTGTGTAATTGACTTTTAATCTCCTTTTTGTTCTCCAAGTTTCCATTTTAACTATTTGCTACCCGCTGTATTTTGCTCTCTGAGGGCATATGGTCCGTAAGAAGCGTTTATACTCCCATGTGGCTCCATAATGGTATTGAAAACATACAGCCTGTGAAACAGCTCTGGGCACTACAAAGAACATTCAAGCAAAGCATTGCTTTCCTTGCTTTTCACCTACTTTGAGTAAAATTCAACTATATGTAATGGCCAAGAAACACAATTGTGACAAATGACTTTTTGGAAAATAATTTGTAATGATACTGGACAGTATCACTCTGAGAGGAAAAAGCTGGGAGTCTGAAGAACCATTATTACCAGGCTGCCTATCTGGGTATTTCCAGCATCACATCTTCTCTATGAAAAGCTATTTGAGAGCTATTGTGAGAAAATGAGAATATCTGCAATATACTTTGCTGTAGAGCAAATGAAAAGCTTACGACGACCATTCATTTGCTCTACAGATGGAAGAAGCAGGGAAGTAAATGACTTGTAATCAAAACCAGGCTGAAGTGTCCCATAACAAAAGGCTGAAAAAAAGTAAGCTAAGCGCAGACAGGGAGATCCTGTGCTAAAAGACTGGTGTATGGATTTCTGCGGATACATACCCAGCCTTTTTGTATTGGTTTTGGATATTTGAAAAGCATTCATTATGTTCAAAAAGAAATTTGAAAGGGCTGTATTTACCAGGTACAACTTGCTAGAAACCTGCGTCTATGCGTGGTGATAAATTTGTAGAGTTCTAATAGCCCCATTTATCTAAAAGCAGACATTGAATTCAGAGTCACTAGCCTGACAGCATGAACTTAACAATCTTTGCTTGCCGGTGATCTACCTTTTGTACTTGGAAGACCGATTAAATTGAAGTAGTCAGACTAATAGCAAGACTTGCACGGTCCTGTTTCCAGGCTCTGCCAAGAGCAGCGGTATTTGTTCCTCACTTTTTCATTTTCAGTTTAAAGAAAAGTTTCTTTGTATTCTAGATTAATAAATCAATCAAAAGGACATTTTAGTTGCTATTGACAGCTGTTCTATTCTACTGTAGCATCTTCTGTAATGTTGGAAGAACAGAATACTTAAATGTATATCCCATATCTTCATTTCCTCTACATCCACTGATTCAAAAGTGACAAACTTTCATCAAATACTATCAACAGTTGTCTCTTGTTTCTGTAATAATAAAAATAATAAAATATCTTGTTCTACGTTCTCTTTTTTAGAATTCTTCAAAGTTATGGTAAATACTTTACTCAAATTCTAAACTGTTTTATTCTCGGTTGTATTCAGGAGTTAAGATTATGCAGCAATTTATTGAAAGAACTATATTAATAATTGCTCCTTCGAGTAAGGGTAAGACAAACACAGAGATTCAAACCAATACTGTGGGTACAGAATGGAAATACAGGATGTTACAGATGACAGCAAGCTAAAAAATACTTTAAATGTCACAAAAGCCCATTACATCTTTTTAAACCAAATGTTTTTTTCCAGTTGTTAAAGCAACAATTTTTTGTCCTCACTAAACCTTCTCTTTTTCCATGTCCAGTCCAGTCTAGCACATGCCAAGCAGAGCAAACCTCCTGCAGACACTACATCTCTCAACAGTAACAGCCCAAGGGTCATCTTTATACATAATGAGTGAGAAAATGTAAAAGGCAGAAGTTCTCTTTTCCTTGAAAGTACATAAACGTCACAAGTACCATTTCCTCTTTTAGACCTTATTGGTATAAACTAATAATTAAATATTATTTTATTATTTATGAATAAATTATTAATATAGTTATATAATTCTGCAGAATATCTCATCTCCACTGATTTGCTGAAGCTATGTTTATTTGTGCAGCTGAATATCTAAGGATCAAAGAGTGTAAGAGCAGCTGGTTTTGGGTCAGGCCAGAAGTCCATTCAGCCTGGTAACCTGTCTTCAACTATGGCCATTAACCACTGGGCAGTGGCTAGCTAGGAGCTAGCTCTAGCTGGAGTTTCTAGCTAGAAACTACAGGACTAGCCTCTTTAGTAGGAGAAGTGGGCAAATGAGCAACTCACAAATCCACTCATTATCTCCTGTTGAGATGATTCTTTCCTCAAAGTTCAGGGCAGAATAAGTCATGAATTTGTAGCAATCTAACCATAACGTAATTCAGAAGGATTTGATGTTTGTACAAAGGCTTAAGTGGAAAGTTCATTCAACCTTTAGCAATTTGTTCCAGGTTTTACATTTCTTAAGTGAAAAAGGGTTTTCCTTATTTCTCACTAATCATACCTAAGGAGGTCTCTGTACATGTTAGTATAACATGGAGCAAAGCCATCCAAGTTTCAGCTGCTGAACATATCTGTCCTTTAAAATTATGTGTGAGAATTAAAAATATAAATACAAAATTATAGTAAGAACATGAGAACTTGTGATTCTCACACAAAGAAAAGCAGAAGTGTAAAATAATCTCTAAAGTGTAAATATAATTTCAATAGGATGACAATATTAACACGAACTTGAAAGAATTCAGCTCTGCCATCAGCAGAATTTGCAACCACCTCTGCAGCAAATGGGAGGAAACTGCAGATGGTCATGTAAATATTTCTTTTTTTTGAACAGGCTGCCCAGAGAGGTGGTGGAGTCTCCTTCTTTGGAGTCATTCAAAACCCACCTGGACACATTCCTGTGCAACCTGTTCTGGGTGGACGTGCTCTGGCAGGGGGGTTGGACTAGGGGATCTCCAGAGCTTCCTTCCAACCCTATATCATTCTGTGATTCTGTGATTCTTGATCCTGTGCTGATTCTAAGATTCAGTCTTCACTGATTTTAAATAAAGACACGGGGAACTTACCTCTCCCAGTATAATATCTTACAATATCTTGTTCTTATTTGGAATGAAATAATGTTATCAATAAGGTGATTACACTGAAGATGGTGGTTTGCTAGAGAAGAGTTTAGCTAATACTTTTAGCAACTATATTATGGCTCAGTTCTGACATTTTGCAGTTTATCTTGTGTTGTTAAAAAACTATCCATTAGGCAAAATAGTGAGTCATTATTTTACTTTCTTTGAAATGAGAACTGAGAACAAAAGGTGGTAACTTGCTGGTCACCATGGATACCTGCTCTTTTCATCATACAGTATTTTCATAAGACTTACTTTGAGGCAAAATGTAAATTATCTGCTAAGATACTGTTCTTTGAGGAAAAATCCAAAATCCTTACCTTTCCCTTAGCTTCAAGAAAACAAGAATAAATTATTTTTCACAATGCAATACTCTCAGGTGTGTGGGGTGTGTTTGTAGAGTTTCAAGTTTTTTCAGTCACTTGACAACTGCCTTTTACATTAAAAATTCCTGATTACCAAAATTATCATTACTAATATTTTGCAGGCGGTTACTAAAAATACCCATCATTGCAATGGCATTTCCAAAGTCTCAGCATAAACCAGGTTACTTCTTAATACGAACCTATAATATTAAAGGGGAATCTGATGACATCCCAGTGATAACTGCTCTGCTCCAGAGGACACTGTGGCTCTATGTTTCAAGCTACTGTACCCACATGTAAGTGGACACGGTTTCTGTCCTGTGCTGCTCACAGATGACAGATGGAGGAAAGGGAGCATTATTTCTGTCTGTCACAAGCAAGGCTCTAAAGTGGAAGGATATAGATCCTCTAGGGTACTTTGATATGGCTGCACTTGGCCATGAAAACTAAATTTCAAAGGTATCTTGGCATTGTCCAAGACTGTCTCCCAATTCATGAGCACATGTGCCCATGGATCTTGAAAAACGGAGTGAACTAAGCCAAGTTAGCCAGGGGCAAAAGACAGCAATGGTGCTGTGTCTATGACTGTGCAGTTGACTGGGCCAACAAATTTCTCCCCAGGCTGAGGATTTCCAGCTGCTGAATCTTTCCAGAAGAAATGAGCTGGCAAAATATGGGTATTCAACATGTTAAAAAAATCAAAGTGAGGGATCCACTACAGAATATTTAATGTCCTACGTGGTGGCCAGATCTCCTATTTGGATGCCAAAGAAGCTGGCTTGACCCCTGCTCCAGACCTACCCCACTACACTACATGAATCCAGGGTTATATTTACCACAGCACTGTCTTGGGAGAACAGGTCCCAAAGGCAAGAGAAGCAGGAGAAATTTCACACAGGGGTAGCAGATCAGCAGATCTGTTTGTTGAATTTGGGGCAGGCTAGACACCGCTGAGAAGACTATGTCATCATCTTCCCCAGTGGAGCTCTCCTGTACTCACAGTATAGTTTATAGAAGTAATTTGAAGTTGTACAGCCCAGAACATTACTCATCTTTGACCAGCAGTCTCTTTTGGTAGTGTGTCTGTTCCCACTTTAGTACAATTGAGGTAGGTAACTTTCTCTCACCAAGCAGATCTGCTTTTGCGAATAAACGTCAATGGAGAAATGTAAACTTTTCTTCTTACTTAGATAACTATGGTTTACCGGGGCAGATCTCTCAATGCAACATTCATGGGCTTGATTCTGAGCCAGATCTTCAGCTCTTTGAGGTCAATACAGTTTTATAGCTTTAATATAAGCTATAGCTACATGTCCAGTGAGAAAGCGGGTCTGAAACATTCATGTCAACAGGACCAGCTGCAAAGAGACTCTCAATCTAAGGATCTAGAATATCAGATTATATTCCCTGACTTAAAGCATGTATATTTCAGAAAAAAATTGGACCTCGGGCAAAGATTTTAATATTACATTTTGATTGCTTTCTTACTAACTACTCCATACACTCACAAGCTGATCCTTCTCTGTAAAGGTTATTCTGTACTTGTCAAAAGCTAATCTTAACATTGTGAATCCATTTTAAAATCTCTGTAGTCATTGCCACCTCTGCCCAATTATCATACCAACAGAGTTAATTGTTACTCCTTTTGGAAAAAGTCAATCTGAATGTTCCAGAAGTAGAAAAACTTCACTTGAAGATGGCATTATTTGGAAACATGTAAATAAAAGAGAATTTTAGACTTTCCTAAACTATAAGATTTTATGTTAAAAAAAAAAGATGGTTTTATTGAAAATAGTTGGATGTGAGAGATGACAAACTTTTCAGCAGGAAAAAAAACATTCTGGAAGCCAAAAGACAACCCCAACCAAAAGTAAGTACTTAGAGACATTTGCTTCCTGTGAAAGAATAATGTGTTTTATAGCAACTGACAGTTTCCCTGGTAATATGTTCAGTACAATAGGATTATTTATTTCTAGTATAAATTATCCAACTGAAAAAGAAGTAGAACCCGTTAGTGATGAGTAAATAGCATTGTGTTGGGCATGAGTAATGCCATGAATTCTTTTTAATTTCATTCACAAAAGGGCAAAAATGAGATGTGTGAAAGATAAGGGGGGTACAATACAATGTAAAGAGAATTTTTAAAAGGTAGGTCTCATGCTTCCTTTTGTACTTCTCCATAAACTCTCTTACCTAATTCCAGGACTCTTGCTGTTTCCAACCCTGAAAATACCAATCCCAGCATGTGTGATGTGTATAGCTGCTTCATTCAGATTTCCCCAGACCACCTCATCTGCTTTACCAGCTTTTGTACCACAGTGCATACAAAGACAGGCAAACTCCATTTCCATCACGTTTGGTGTAGAAAAGAGACTGTACTTGGGCAGCATCAGTGCACAGTGAATGAGACATAAACAGGTTAAGTCTGAAAACCCTCAGGGTTAGACTCTCTGATACTCTATATATAAGACTAGCCCTCCTAAAAACTCCCTGAAACCCTTAAACTCTCCATCATTGTTCATTTTTCTCTGCAGAAGATATACATCAAGAAGAGTAAGCAAAAGTATTAATTAATAAATAAGAGTGGAGGACATTAAAAAAACCCACAGAAAATTAAATTGCAGAATATTAAAAAGTGCTTGGCAATATGGTAAACAAATGCCACCATCAATCACTTGATGTGAGGGACATCACATTTGTCTGTTCTCCTGGATTAATAGTGTACTGGGAGGCAACTGTAGGAACACTCCATCAGTCCACACGGAAGGTGGTAAGGATGGACAATGATAGAGTGCACACAGTCAATGGATGGGGAGGGCCACAGATGATAGAAAGCTGTGGAAAGAATGGATTCCATTTATTTTCTTTTGTCTCAGTCTGAATAGAATACAGTGAGATTCAATGGGCCTATGAAGTTTGTTGAAGTTGGCTGGAGATTTTTACAAGTGCATAGAATTTCTGTCCCCCTAATAGAGTTCTTGAACTTGGTTTATTAAGGGTTTGTTTTCCAGTGAAAGGTGCAAAAGGGAATGTTTTGAGTTTTGATTTGTTTGTAGTTTCAAATTATGAAGCAAATTCTTAAACAAGGCATTTTAAAAATAGTTTTTCCTTTGAAGATGTTGAGGGTTTTTTTGTTTTGCTTTTATTTTAAAAAATGATAATCAAGTGGCTCGTAATGATTGAGAAACATCTAATTATTCAATACAGTAGCTAGCTTCAGAAGAGATGTAGATTTACTAAATGAAGGTAGTAGGATCTGATGTCCTGCTTCCCAACTGCACAGTTCTGCAGGACTGTTATACTCCCTGAAATCTTATGGGTCTTCTAGTTAAAATTAAATGTGCTCACCAGCTAGTGTCCATCTTTCAGACAGTGATCTTAGGGTTATCATTTTAGGAAATGATATTATCCAAGACAAACAAGTAAATTTTAACAATTTGAGAGATGATGGCTACAACTCCAGAATACTCTTATTTTACTTAGTTATTAAGCAAAATGATACCCATCTCTGAATTACTGCTTTGAGAAATACACCACACCCAGATATTTGATTCCTAGGTTTAGGCTGGCATAAGTAAGGCTTTACTATAAATTTTCCTTTCTATGAGGGCACAGGTGAACCCTATGTTTTGGAGAAACAAAACTGTTCTGTGAGGTGATTACCTCAACCTTGCTGTAGTTTGCTGTCCTCTTCTACGAAGCACGAGAGGAGGTTGCTGCATGCAGTCATTATACACTTTGACTTTTCAGGCTACTTATGGAACGGAATATAGTCGTCTCTGTGCAGCATCTTCTTACTTTGATACTTCTGTTTTTCACTTCCATTTATTTCAGCTGTCTCCCTGATGTCAAATGCTCTAATGTTTTTGGCAGAGATTGCTGCACAAAAATGCATTCAAGAACTTCATGATGACAGTTTCTTTCAAATTTATATTCTGTTCCTCCTGTGCAATTTAGTGATACTGACAGAGCATGTGAGGGCAACACAGCCACAATAGTTTACTATCACTTTCTGTCTTTCCATAATTTCATTAAGTGTATACAGAGCTTTAGAGAGCTGCCATTTCAGAGAGCACTTGCGGGCATGGCCAGCCCACATCACACGTTAAGGCTGCAAGACTGAAGCAGCACCTGGCTTAGCGTGTTTTACAGGTAGAAGAGATTAAACTGCAGAGCTGCAAGTTGATGGTCAGTTAAGGACATTCCACTTCAATAAAACCATGAGTCGAACTCAGAAGAGTTTTCAGAGAAAAACACCGAGAAGGGAAAGTCTGCAGAATAAGACTGAACAAGGCTGAAGAAAGAGAGTGTTTTTAAGTCTAGCCAAAAAAGACTGACGTGCTACCAGCATCCTAGTATGTAAAATACTACTGTAAAGAGAATCGTAAAAAGCCTGGTCCAAAATGTTCCAAACAGCATGCATCCCAGACTATGAACTCATGAATTAAATATGATTAACAGCCCAGCATGGCAAGTTTTAGCAAATTGATGAATATTGTCCTTTTACACCACTGACACCAGGTAATACAACTTGGTGCATGTCGGTGCCTCTCTGGGTACTAGCAGAGAATAGAGGTGAGTTTTGCACCTTTTGCCCCAGCCCCTAAGAGGACTTTAAATCCACAGTGAACAATTTTATCTCCACAGTCATTTTTTTCCCCACTCATCTTTTTGTGTTATATGTTGCATTTCCATCTGTGTTTATGATCAATTTACAATGGTTATTCTGGGATACCTGAACGCACAGTCAGGCTGAGTGAGGTCTAGTTTACCACATGGACATACATGTCCTCTGGGATTTCCAAAAAATCACCATTTAATGGAAGGTTCTTTTCTTACATTAGTTAACAGTACCCTTGGGTGTATTCCAAGACCATATTCATGAAAATAAAGTTAAATTATTCTGTTTCAGAATAATTCATAATAGAAAACACAGAATTGTATATATCTTTATATTTCCAAAAGTGTAATTATATATCAAGTATGAAAGAGTAAAACATCCTCAGATTCCTTGTACATTTGAACAAGAAATGATAAACACCGTAAAGTGACGACTTAAGTTGGGTGCTCTTGCAAATCATGTCAGGAGTAGGTTGAAAAGCTTTTCCAGGGAGGAATGTTAATTTGTGTAAACTCTATGGCAGCTGTTTAGCAAGCACTGCTTTATGTTCCCAGAAAAGTTAACAGAAAGAAAAGCTCTTGATAAATGGGAAAGCACTCCTTACCTTTGGAATATTTTTTGCTTATGTAGTGGGTACCACTGTGTTTACCTATCTCATACACTTCAAAAAAAGAAGCCCCAAAGCCTCAGAAGCAATACAAAAGAAAATTTAGCCTGAAGTCTACACCTGCTCTGCAAGAGATACCATTCTACATTAAAAAAAAAATAAAAAAAATAACAGCAATACAGCCAGCTAGCTTTCATCTGAAGAAAATGCTAGAAGACTCAGGCTTCCAGCTGTCCTTATTAAAAAAAAAAAGAAAAAAGCCAAGGGCCTTGTTTTTCATCCAAGGCAGAAAATGCATAAAAGAAAATGAGCTGGTCAGTACTGAATGCTGAGCCAAAAGCCATATAACCACACAAAACAGCCATATAACCACACAAAACAGCCATATCAACTGAGACCCAACATGCTACAGCAGGCAGGAGGAGCTAGCTAGGGAAGATTTTTAAAAGCAGAACAAGTGTATTGCACCACTTCCCCAGTGTGGCCTCTCTGCTTCTAACAAGTTGCATTCAGGAGCTTCCTGAGCAAAAGCAGGCTGCAAAAAGAGAGAAATCTGATTTTTTCCCCTGGTTTTAGGGTATCTGAAATACATGAACTGCTTAAGCGATGACTAAAACCACTGCTTGGCATACCTATTCCGAATGTCAAACAATCATCTCATTCGTTACTGAATTTTAAACCTGTTCATTTTAAATCTATTTTTCCTCTATCTGTCAAGTATGAATGAATGTTTAAAGGATTAGGTTCTCAAAACAGCTGCAGCAAGAAAATTACCACCACCACCACCCCAGGAATGTCTTATAAGGAAAAACACAAACCTCACATCTAACACTGAAAATCTTACTTTCTTTCTCAGAATGGCTGAGAATAGAATAAAAACTGAGCACAAAAAAAAAAATAGTAGTTCCCTGGTAATTGCACAGAATACCTCTTACATCTATTTATTCCAAACAAGGTCATTACATTCTACGAGTATTGTCATTACATATATATAATCTTTTGAAGTCATAAACAATTTAACCTAGATTTCATCTGGGGAGAGTATAGATGTTCCACCCATAACATAGACTCTAGCAGTTAATATTGGTTTAGTATTATAATAGATTGATTCTGTGACTTTACATACTCACAGTGTCGGTTACTGCTCTAAAGTTTTTCTACTATAGTACTCAAGCCAGGGAAAAGACACCCAAATCCCTATAATACAGGGAAAGAGCTAGAACTCAAATGACTTTCGTATGGAAATTCACTACTGAATCAGAACTGAACATTGGTAACTGAAAAGGATGACATGTGCTGGATAAATGTTTTCCTGGTTAAGGATCTTTCCTGAGCCAGTTCCTTGGTTTTGGAGAGATGGAATAGAATACTTGATCCCCACTGTGGTATTTTGGGGGTGGATGGGGTAGTGTTGTCTTTTGGGAAGGGGTGTTCTCTGCAGGAAAGATCACTACCAAAAATTAGGAAAAAATTGTTTAAAAAGCATTATTTCGTTCGAAATAATAGAATTGTTTACTTCCATCTGTCATTTGTTGTTTTGCAAAGTCTTGTGCACAAGAAGGGCTGTTCAAATCTGTGCTATTTACACTTACAAGCATTTCTGCAGCCATTTCATCAAATTGACTTGGCCCACAGGTCCTTCAATACAGAAGTTTCTTTTATGGCAAATGAAGAGGATGGATCCAAGTCATTCATCTCCAGACAAATCTTAACATTAACAGTTCCATCTCAAATTATATGCTATTGTATTATAAGCAAAGATTAATATATCTTTGTGGATTTACTTCTCAGACACTGTCTTGCTGCATTTTACAGCGTTATTTCATCAAAATCGTAAGACAGGAAAATGTTTAGGTTTAACTACTAGCCAGCAATCCCTCAAGTATCAAAGACCCTTCCTTGTTCCCCTTGCCTGACGACTGTATAAATCCATTCTAGTATGTATTTGTAAACACTGGCATCATAAATATGCATGCTTGACAAAAAGAAGAATGGTTTTAGGTAAAGTATGTTAAATAGCTTTGAATTACTGCAGTTTATTAGGATTAAACTTCAAAAGGCATATTATTATTCATTTTCCATGGAGACATACTGTCCAGTACTCATTAATATTTTTTCAGATGTTAATGGCTTTATGCATCTCATGCACATGCTAATTTATTTTAAAAAAGTCCGGAACAGTCTACGTTGGCGTTAAAGTCACTACCAGCCTATGTTGGAGACCCTGCTTTAATTGATAGATGAAAAAATTGTGTACTTGCCCAGCCACTGATGCTCAGGGAGGATAATTTTACCTGCTCATCTACACCCCATTGAAGCCACAGGCATTAGTCAGTTCTTTGCATGAAACTAAATTAAACCACAATTTTTTGTCTCCCTACCTTCACACGCTCCCAAAGGAGCTATAATTTACAGATGCAGTGGACACACTCAGACAACAAAATGATTATTCACCGGTATTGTCATCCCACATCTGGAAAATTAGAACATATGAAATGTGTAGTAGCTGATAATGCTTATGGAACAGATGTCTTTTCATAGTGAATCTGGCAAAATGTAAAAAAAAAAAAAAAAAAACAAAAAGGATTCTTTCATCTGCTTCTGTGTGATACATTTGATGCCCCAGTGGGCATGTTAAGTAGCAATTCTTTTTGAAGACTCCTTGAGAACTGGCATCCTGACCATGGGAAAACAAGACACAATCTTGGAATGAAGAAAACTCTGGGCATTTATAACCTTAGCTTAATTTTCCTCTTCTAAGAGCTAATTTATCCTACAAGTAACTCCCCAACTTCATCCAAAGTGAATACATTCCTCATTTTCCCTCCAGGCCCGAATCCCTCACTGCCTTTCTTCACTTTCTCAAGTTCACAAGATATCATTTAATCTGCAGCTCTGTTGGACAGCCACTTGGTAATCAGCAGCTCTGCAAAGCCACAAGGCATGTGTGCAATAATAAATTGCATAAGGCCACATTCCGGGGTATCAGAGCACTGATGCTCCCTGTGTAGAACAGCGGCCAAGCCAATGTACAGACGCTTCTACACAGCATATTGTTTCCACCTCTCAAAAGCAACACTGCAAAGAAGGGCTTCTCGATGAAATTTCCTTTCAGATTCCATCAGAACGGAAAGCTGAGCACGCCTGGAAAGCTCTGGCTCATTGGAAACATTACTGAAAAGTGACAGAAATGAAGTAATGGTTTCTTCAATATTTATAATGGTAAGTGACATCCATTCACCAATGGCGAGATGGATCTTGGAGGCCTGCCAAGTCTCTAGGGTTCTCTTACGCTCCCAGTGAAGTTTGAATGAGCATAAGTATATTTTACTGGTCAGAATTACCAGTCAGAGAAAGTGAGAAGGAATTTCATATGGCAATGCTGTGGGAGTGGAGTAGGCAATATCCTTCCTAGGATCACTTGGAGGGGGCGAGAGCAAAGTTTTAGAAATTATGTGAAAACCTGAGACTTGCAAAAACAGAACATGAAAAAAATACATGAAAAAAAGTGCTAAAATGAAAATCAGGAAAAGAAGAAAAGCAGATGCCCAGGACTGACAGAGTGAAGGGAATGTTTCCAACAAGCCTCAGCTTCACAGGTAAACTCAGAGTATTGTTCCCATGGACTTTTGACCTAAGTCTCATACAGAAGGTTGAGAAGGTAAGACCGAGAACAGCCATGCACACATTGGAGAGCAGGACCTGGAACTAACGCTGGTGCCTGCCCAGTCATGCTCCTCCCTGCCCTGCATCCCTACCTCCCACTCCGAGCTTCTTTGTCAGTTCTCCTGCTTTCTGATAAACAACTTGCTTCACTTTCAGCAAAAAAAGTGCAAACACGCACTTTTGACATGAGAAAGCTTCCAGATTGCCACAATGCCAACTGCTTCCCACATTGTGACCAGCCTTGCTCTTCAGTGCTCAAGCTGCCCTCATTAATTACTCGCTATACCACTTTCAAGCTGCTCACCCAAGCGTCATCATCAAGTAACCTGAACAAAACTTTTGCTATTGCAGTTGTCTAAACAATGAACCATCAACTACCTCTTGATTAGTATGATTATTATGCTATTGATTATAAAAGATGAAAAGTTAATGTTACCTCTTTTGCCATTTTAAAATGTGGCATGAATGCATGCATAACAAGAATCCCAGTTCCTGTTCTTGAAATTAATGGCACATCAATATTTGCGAGGAAAAGTCAATCACTCTGCTGGCAAACAGCCAGGATTGCCAGTGTCAAATTCCTCGCTTGGGTTCTTTGCTGGCAGACATAGACTCCAGGCTCTCTGGCTCCATGCGTATCCACACGTGTAAGCTAAACAGTGCCCAGGGAAACAGTCAACTCATCAAAATTAGTTATCCCTTTCGGAAGGCCAAGCAGTTCCACCAGTAACATTTCTTTTTTTCTCACTGTGAACGTTCACAGATGTGATGTCCACTTGGGCCTACCACTTTTGCCAAACAATTCCTTGGCACTGCTCAGGAGAGGCCACAAACTAGTCCTGGTGAGCAGCCCTCCTCAGGTAACCACGATCTGGAGGAAGGATTTAGCACTAGGGATGCAGACTGTTTGCCACTACTGGCCTTAATGTCTGAAAAATAATTAAGAAATCCAGATAACAGCTGATTTACATCATAGAGAAGCAGAAATTGCACACTTATCTCAAATTAGTTTTGATTGCACACCATTTGATGGACTTCACAAATCAAATAATTATAGTGTAGTGCCTAGGGGGAAAAAAAGTGAGGCAAGTAGGAATTAGACACCTAATTAGAGAACCCTCACTTTCATTAGGACCTTTTAGTGCCTGGGGACAGGGGAATGGATTGCAGTGTTAAAAAGCCCCAAGCTGCAGTACTGACTGGAGCAGGAGCCAAGAACCATAACTTTTCTTCTGAAAACTCCTTCTAAAGCTCCACTATAAAATCCTCGTGGGCTGAAGATCAGAAAAGACAAGCAGGAGTAACATGTGAAGCTGTCAGTGTGTCCTGAACTTGAGAGCACGGCTGCCCGTTTGCTCTGTCCTACCTTGGCCAAGATCACCCATGTCTGGTGCTGAGCCAGCACCTCTCCCACCAGCTCTAGTTTCCTCCAGAGCATCTCTGCTCCTACTGCCCAGTCCTTACATACCTTTTGTATGGGGCATAGTTCTACCTTAAGGTCAAGATAAAATTCACTTAAGGTACACACACTAGGGTGAAACCCACAAAACACAGTATGGTTTCGAGCATTTATTTCTTGACAGGATCTGAGGCATGGTCCTTTCCTCCGGTGGAGTGAGAGCCTCTGAAAGGAAACAGTCCACTGAAGAACAACGTTTCAGAGCAACCAGCAGGTGGTTTTAGCTGAAAGGTGGGTTACCCTAAAGGTACCAAGAAGTGGAAAAACCAAAGAAATACCTTTAAAAAGAAAGAGAGAGAAAAGGCTGGATGCTTGGTTCTGCTGCAAGTCAGCATTCAACATCCGTGTTTCAAAATCTTGGCCAGAAACCTGAGGTTTTTGCCTCTTTATACCACCTGGCAGAATTACAGGTCCTGAGAAAAGATTTAAATCAATTTTTCAGTTGTTAGCAGTGAGCTATTCATTCCAGGAGAATTCCTGGCTGCCTGGTGCTATCCAGATTGAGTTGAAGATGTTATGAGTTTCTCAGGGGTTTTTATGAGAAAGAAAAAAAACTCTTTTGAGAAGTTCCATCTGTGTTAGTGCTACTGTGATTAGAGCTGAAAGCGCTTGAACTGTCTCTTTCCTCATCCTATAAAAAGTGCTATCAGCAAAAAGAGCAGCACAGAGGTTTTCAGACTCTTGTTTCTGTATCACCCAGGTTGACTGTTGTTTTCCTGGGTCGCTTGAGGCAGGGCTTCTTGAAAAAGCTGCCTATGAGACAGTGCTGACGATCCCAATCTACTCTGCTGGCTCTCTAACATTATTTTAATTTTCTCAATTGATAGCAAGCCTTTCCCCTCTCCCTTGAGAATCATTAAGTTTCATTTAAACATTAAACCGAACAACCCAAGAGGAAACAAGGAAAAATGAAAGGACAAGTTATGTCACAGGAGACAGAATTACTCCTATGCTGGGGTAGTCCAGCTGGTACTTTAGTCCATCAGCAAGCATATTGCTCTGTGTGTACATATGGTGAGAGAAAAGGCGTGTTGGAGTAATGCATATTATGTAAACTAGTTTACCTAAAGACAGTGCCACTCACACAAGGCTGCTTTGGTCTAGCCTCCAGCAGCCAGGAATGCAAGTGCTCTTGAATATATGGTAAACTGAAGAAGAACAGTCAGCTTCTAGCTTTGGCATAGACTTAGAACTGGTGAAAAAGATGAAAACTAACCTGGACCTAGCTACAGAGTGGCCCGAGGCCACAAATATATAAGTCACTTACAACAATCAAACTTACAACTGACTGGCTGGACACAGGCAGCCACAGACAGACAACAGAAGCAACTGGCGTCAGGAGGCCATGAAAAATTTTCAGGCAAGTGCATTTACCACAAAACAGACAATAGTATCCCAAAACTTCAGAGCCAGTCTTGGAAACAGGTCACAAACACTATACGCAGAATCAAAGCATGAAACATTGGGTATTGCGCTCATTATTTGTGTTACACCAAGCTCAAAGTTAGCATGGCGTGTTTAGAAGAAAGGATTTCAGTTTTCTGTGCAATGTGCCAGTAAGTCTTTCTACTCCAGCTCACATACAGAAATCTTCCAGTAGCCAGCATCTAGGCAGTAAGCTGGGGAGGAAATAGGGACAATGCGTGTGTATATATATTTCAGTATATATAAAGCCCCCCTATACACGTATAAGAGCAGTATGGCTTCCTTTTTTACTTCCATTTTACTTTTATGGATGTAAGATGGGATAGTTGGTGCTTCTTCATTTATTTTACTCTTTTAAAGACTTTTTAGTAGATGTCCCTTACAAGGTCTACCTTCTCCCTTTCCCATTCCACAAAAATCAGTCTGTGTGTGATAATTTATCTTCATAGATAAATTTTGTTCCTAGCCTTTTCCATTCCTATCTGCCTGTATATTGCTTTTCCATAGAATAAATGCCTGGATTGCTTTCAAGTCCCTCTGAGGATGTGTTTCCTGATAGAAGAAGAGGAGAGGGGGATTTTTTTCTCTTCAGTCTTAGAAGTACATGAGCATGTTCTTCATGCTTGATGATGATTTGAACAGCATGTGCTTGCTGACAATGTCCCTAATTCTGAGGATGATTTTAGTAGCCTGAACATCGTGATAAACACATCATGGCTATGGGAGATGAAGGCTAAGCAGCAGACCCAAGACTAGAGCTGGCCCAGGCCCCAGCACAGAGGACTGGTTTTGCCTCTGGAAAGGGAACAAAACAATTCACTCCACCAAGTGCCAGATGTTGGTGGTTCACAAATTAAAAATCTTGGAAGTATTTTATTTGAACACTTCACACAAGGGAAAGCAATGGGAAAGCAGTGGAAAAAGCATGGAGGGCTCAGCAGGAAAACCTGACGCTCCCAGGCTGATAACTTGGGACCAACAAATGCTATAAAGAAAAAAAAAACAAAAAAACACTATGTCATTCATCATTACATCCAGTAAGCGATATTTGCTATTCTGCCCAGCTACCCGATTTTTTATTTCAATAAGCTTTTCTGCAGCAGGAAGCTTTTATTCATCTTCAGCCCCAAACAGTCCAATTGACTTTTTCTGTTTAAATCACCTTGGTAACAGTAAATTTAAAAGATATTCATAATTTGCACTATATCTTAAAGAAATATCCCCAAGAAAAAAAAAATTCCTGCAGAAGTACTTATTCAGATATGAAGTATTAGTGTTTTCCCACTCCTACTCCATGTTTAATGCAATGAGTCAGTGGTTAAACATAAAGGTTCACCAGTTGTTCTCTTTAGGGTGTAGTTGCACACCACAGTTGCCAAAGGACAAAGTTAGCTGGTTTGCCTTCAAAAAAGATATATCTTGACAGTGGGAGCCTGTGGGGCCACACTACGGAATCACTTGAAAACCAAAAGATAACCAGCAGCCACAGCTGCAGAACTGGAGAGGGACAACAGAGAAAAGCTGCAATCCTCCCAAGCTGGCTTTGCTCCTAGAGGCAACGTCGCCACTCTGTGAACCTTGAGATAAAACATTACAGCTTCAGGCTAGATGAGGTCCTAATGCAATGTTTCCTATATGGCAAGGAACACATTATTTAGGAGATTTACGGATGGTTTCTAGATAATTTTGATGAAGGGTAGATGGCTTTGCTTTCCTTGTAGCTATCTGTGTACTTGTCCCACAGGGAATGGAGAGTCAAATGGCCCATTTGGAACAGGAAACGGTCAAAAACAGAGACAGGGTGTAAACTGGCACCTAGTGGACTACTTGTAGAATCATCAGGAATCATGATGTATATACAAATTAGGAGACTATAGGAAGCAACATCTAGCAACCAGCAAGCCTTAGCTGGCTCCTCCCAGATCTTTAAACTCATGGTGAAGGAAGTTAAAGACTAGGAAACATGAGATAAAGACAGAGTGAGAAGGAGATGTTATCTGTGCAGGGTGTACCTGACTATGACCACCCATGTGCAAATGTATTTTGGGGTGTTTTGTTTAGAATAGCAAAGGATAGTCAGGCATCCCCAGAAGTCACTAGGAAATAAAAATTTCTTTGAAGTGAGTTTCCTGCACCACTGATAAATGGACTCCATAAGAGCATATGTTTGCTGTATTGAAAGAACCCCAGGAAAAACATTTAGATTGTAAAGTACATTCAACAACATAGGTTCAGTTCTTATGTTTAGGAACTGAGGATTTGCAAAAGCTCTCTACTATGAATTCTGAAGGGTGTTTAGATTTGAATTGAGTTCAGGATGTCTCTATTTGATCCTCCTAGAGAAAGAGTGTGGAGATTTGCAATTGCCCTTATGTCCTAGACAGAGGGGGGTGGGGGTGTACCCCTTTTGTATTCTTAAACATACAGTAGATCATGATCTGCAACTATCCGCCAGCTCCACAGACTCTTTGCTTCATCTGTCCAAATACTTTTTTAAACTCTTTTTTTTAAGAAAAAACCCAAGTGCCTGAAGAAGTCCCTCAGACTGAGATCTGGTTATTTTAATCTGAGATTCTTCACATATCACAGCACTTAGCCATGTAACTTTTAATAGTAGGTAAGTCTACATTTTTTAGGTCTTGCCTCCAGTCCTATGACTGTGCAAACTGGGATCACATTTACATCATCAGTGCTTTAACATCCTTGGGCAAGGTATGGACCTCAAACTCAATTTTTACTGTGAATCTTTTAGAGATTATGAGAGCAAAGAGGAGAGCACCAGACTGCGTACAACTCCAAAAAAAAAAGAAATTTTAAAAAAGAAGTAATTCAGAAGTGCATTAAATTAAAAATATTTCCACATTTATTTGTTATTAACACAGTATTTTCCTCCATGACAGGATTCCATTTGAACAAGAAGGGAGGATGATTATTTTTCTACAGCTACATTTCATTTAGAGTTACGAATTGACTGAGATCTCAAATTTGTGTAAACTGATAAAACTCCATTGGATATTGATCCTTCTACAAGAGCTCAGGCTCTAGAACTAGAAATTCACATCCCAGAGCGATATTCTTCAATTCATTATGATAAATATCCCTTATAAAGAAGCCTCTGAACCATCTGCAGGGGGAATGAACACAGAAGGTTGTACTCAGACTCATATGTAGTAGACAGAGCAACTTTCTGCCTGCACCCAACAACAAAAGAAACTCACAGCCTCCGCTGTGCCTCTTTCTTCATTTCAAACAGCAGAGACGATGCCTGGCAGCAAGCTGATTTGTGGCACTGCAGCAGCAGAACAGCCCAAACAGCCCTTTGAACTGTCACTCACAGTAAACCTCACCACTTAATCTCTTTGCCTTGGTGTTTCCAGTGTGCACTATACAGAGGTTTGCGTACTCAGAGATATATCACACAAAAAACAAGCATTAAATGCAACAAATGCAGAAAAGCAGGCTTTACACAGGTTATAAACCTGATAGCAGAACTCTTTCAAAAATTCACAAACTCAACAACAGCCAAATTAGTTCTTCTCTCCGAAACAGACAATACAGTAAATGCAAAAAACCCCAAAATGTAAAGCCCTAGCAATACCTGAAATTAGGCAACAAAGGGATTTTTTGTTTGTTTCACGTTTAGAATTACTCCTTTATCTATTTCCCAAACAAAGACCCCTACAGATCATAGAATCATAGAGTTGGAAGGGACATTTAAAGGATATCCTGTCCAACCCCCCTACAATGAGCAGGGACATGTTTAATTCAATCAGGTTGCTCAGAGCCCCATCCAATCTGGCCTTGAACACTCCTAAGGATCGAGCATCTATCACCTCTCTGGGCAACCTGTTCCAGTGTTTCACCGTCTTCATCATAAAAAAAAAAGGTCTGCCTTATATCTGGTCTAAATCTACCCTCTTTTAGTTTAAAACCATTACCCCTTGTTCTGTCACAACTGACGTTCCTAAATACTCTGTCCCCATCTTTCTTATAAGCCCCCTTATTTTATTGAAAGGCAGCAAGAAGGTTTCCCTGGNTTTATTGAAAGGCAGCAAGAAGGTTTCCCTGGAGCCTGCTCTTCTCCAGACTGAACAACCCCACCTTTCTCAGCCTGTCTTCATAGGATAGGTGCTCCAGCCCTCTGGTCATCTTCATGGCCCTCCTCTGGACCCGCTCCAACAGGTCCACGTCCTTCCTGTGCTGAGGACTCCAGAGCTGGACACAGTACTCCAGGTGGGGTCTCACCAGAGTGAAATAGATGGGCAGAATCACCTCCCTCAGCCTGCTGGCCACGTTTCTTTTGATGCAGCTGAGGATGCCGTTGGCTTCCTGGGCTGCAAGCTCACACTGTCAACTTGTGCCCAGCTTTTCATCCACCAGTAGTCCCTAGTCCTTCTCCTCAGGGCTGCTCTCAATCCCTTCATCCCCCAGCCTGTACTGATTCCGGGGGTTGCCCCGACCCAGGTGCAGGACCTTGCATTTGGCCATGTTGAACCTCATAAGGTTCATATGGGCCCACTTCTTGAGTTTGTCCAGGCCCCTCTGGATGACATCCATCCCTCAGGACTGTCAACTGCACCACTCACTTAAGTGTCAAATGACTGGCTCTCTCAGTGCCTGAGAAGGAGATCAGAGACTGTGGGGTCTGCACCAAAAATATCACCAGAAATGGAGGAACTCATTTTCACAATAAAGCTCTCTGAAACACAGCCACATGCTCTATAAAGTAGAGGTGTATAAATTTCTCTATCTCAGAGTCTCTGGTGTACAACCCCAGAAACAGTCAATCACACCCTCTTCCTTCCAGCAAGGTAAAATTGCAACAGTTTACAGGACTGTCACGGTAGATTTATTCTTTTTTGTACACTTTTCTTGCAAAGACTAATATTGCTGTCAGTATCGGTTTCATTTTCTCTTCCTTTTCATGGCAAGACAGACATTATACAGGAAGGTGCTTTGCCAGCCTGTACACTTAATCTGGTGAAACGAGAAACAAGTTGGTTTTACATGTACAGTTTCTGCCGGGAATAAAAAAAAAGGAAGGAAAAAAAACACAGCAGGAATGCACATTAAGTTAAAAATGAGAAAGGAAATTATGCAAGTTTCCTCAAGTATTCGGGGGTCTTTCTAAAATAAACTTCCCTTGCAAATATTCATTTTTCTTGTCCTGACCCGGCAAGGTACAGGCTTCAAAAACTAGGCAGATGTAAAGTCCTGTTCTTCTTCACCCCAGACCCACTGAAATGAAGGGTTTCTACCTTTCTGTAGCTGAAGGAGAGTGTGAGGTGCTGTGTAGAAATACCTGACCTCTCTGGGCTGCCATTGGAAGGGGGACATTAGGGCACTTTGATCCACTTCCCATGACAAAACTTGATCCACTGATGATCATGCTGTAATCTGGGCTTTAAAGCAAAACTGAAACAAGTTAACAGGACCAAAACTTCAAAATTGATTAAGATGTGAAACTTAGCTATGAAACTGGGAAGTCTCAGCTTCAGGAAAAGAAGATCACACATGACAAGTGACACCTGTCACCGTTTCCATGTTGGCACACTGGGAGGCAAACCCTTTAGCCCAGCATTTCAGCATCTTGGCTGCAGGATGGGCAACAGACAATGTAAAAGACAGCATGTCCATATTATCGGGGAGGAAAGCAATGTGGAGCCGCAACATGTAACATCTCAAGCAGCTAATTAGTAGCCACCAATTTACCTGCCTTGTCCAGCAGGTTAGAGAAGAAACTACTCTAAGTTTGTCCTGGCTGGAAGGTTTGATTCAAAACATTTCCCTGAGGAGAAAAAAAAAAATATTTCTTTGAAAGAAAAATAAAGTCAAGCTGATGATAAGTTTTGGGTTGCTGTGAAACTGTTACATTGATATTTTGAGTTCCAGCTATTAAAAACTCTTTAATGAAGTGTCAGGTTTAATTCAGAGATGGGTATTTTATTTTCAAGAATTACTCTTTTAGGCATATTACTGAGCATGAAACAGGTCCCCTCTTCGCTTTCCCCCATATGAATTACAGTAAAGGTATTTATTTGATCATCAGTTGTCAACAAGTAGATATGAAGCATGAAAGTGTCCAAGTAAAAGCTTGGTACAAGGGTTAAATGACCATTGCATTTGTGAATAAACTTTGCCAAATTAAGGAACATTGCTTCTAAGTATGCTAGAATATAAACTCTGCTTAGTGGATTTAATAGTTATGAGCAATGTGACAATAAACAGCTTTTTATAGTCTGTCTCAGTGGAAAGCTCCATTTGACACTGACCAAGTAACTGCTTATTCACAAGCTTGGAACACCATCTCATCACCATGGCTACCATTTTAATCCTTTTTATTACTGTTTAGTATCCAAAAAAGGCTCTAAGGGAAAAACATTATGAAACTCATCACTCTCAACTTCCAAATCACAAAGTACATGTGCAGGACCTTCAACAGTGTCAATGAAGGACTTGGGTAAAAAAACAGGAAGAGTTAAACACACGTGCTTATTAAGGCACCGTGAGATCTCAGAGCAAATAAGCATTTGTAGGGGGGAGAGGCACATAACTAGATTTCCAGAAAAACTGTAATTAGAGCGCTGAAGAGTTATAAAAGATTATGATTAACTTCCTACTTTCCCCGTTGTAAGGGCTGACCTACACAACTATGTTAGAGGTGTGCATCTATCTCCTCAGACAGAGAACAAGTTCACCTCTAGCAGGCTGTGGGCATGAAGTAGAAGAGGCAACGGTGAAGCTGCTGTCCCTGCAGCTGCAGTGGGGCTGCCATTGCAGACACCCACTGCCCAGCAGCTGCTCCGGGCAAAGATCTTCCAACATCTCCTACCACTGTCCCCATAGTTGCAGAAGGGAACATCTAGAGTGGATGTGCTGGATTCATTCAAATTCTGGTAGGCTGAGAGTTGCAAGGTAAGACTCCAGAAACAGGTTTTTAGCTCCAAAACCAATACACGTTTTCGTAAGTGCTTTTGGGGTCACCATGTAAAAAAGCCTCAGGCCATCAACAGGACTATGTGATAGCACAGGCAATAGGCAGTTATTCGTCATGGCAGTTTAGAAGCCATACGATTCACAAAGTGGCCCATATGCTTTCTGTTCAAAAAAACCCCAAACAACCAAGCAAACAAAAATTCCCACTTAATCCTTTCCAGTAAGCACAATCCTAGGCACAGACTGAAAGACAAGCTGGTCCCCTAATTTTTGACCTATTATCTTAGAATAAACTTTGTAGCAGTAATGCCCATGTAAGAAGGATACCACACCTCCCATGTTTGATCGTCATCTAAAGTGAACGTCTCCAGATTTTTTTTTTGCCTTTTACCTTAGCTTTAAAAGGTTGCTTTTAGAAAGATGAATCCAAAGCACGCCACACAGATTTAATTAATATAACATACTGGCTTTGTTTTCCCTTGTACTGTATTATACATTCAGTTAATATAAACATTCTTGGAAAAAAAGCCGAAATAAAAATCAAGAAGATGTATGTGAAACCCTAAACTGAAGACAGCAGACAATTCAGAAAAAAGAGCATGCTACAGAAATTTAAAGAATATGTTGAAAAAGATCTGGTATGCTATCAATTAAAAAACTGCACTTCAGCAATTACTGATGAACATCTCCTCTTTAACAAGCTTATAACTTTGCAGTGTAATATTACCAGATATTTTCCACATCACAGTCATAAAATCCCTCTTAGGAGAACCATGAAGTCATAGTAAATGACAATTACATCCTAATTCAGTCCTATAATCAAATAGCTGACAGCTTTAATAGTGAGCTAACCAAACCGGCAGAAGATGAGATACAGTTTAAGAGTGTGAACTTGCATGTAATGACAAGTTTGACAGAAGGAAGAAGCAAAATAATTTGACTACATTTCCATCAGGTAGGAGGAGGGTTGCATCATGGTAGAGAGAGGATAAAAGAATAGAAACCTAACAGTGCCCAACAATGCTCTCTGAACTTCAGAGAGCTTACCCAGAGAGCCTTCTTTTTGTTTTGATAACAGTAATAGTTAGGACTATAGCTTGCCTATGAGATCTCACTGTGGCAAAGCTAAAAGTTTCAACAAGTGTTTTGGAGCTTGCACAGGAGTGCCTGTACTTGAAGGTTTGTGGTTACTGCATAGAAGGAAGGCAAAAGGCTTATCTACACTGATGGAAGGGTTTCTGTTGCTACAGAACCAGGCAGGGACAGCTGTCCTTATGGCATCTTTCATTGTTATACTTTAGTCATATACTTTACTCATATTCTTCTAATTAACCTCCTTTTTTTTCTTTTTTTTTTTTTTCTCTTTTTAATTCCTATTCCTAACCCAAGCATCTATACATCCCAACTCTTTGTGGATGTTCTGATCTTTATCATAGTTTGATGCCTAGCGCTGACACAAAGGCAAAATACATACATATATATATATATCTTCTTGGTTGCAGGGGAAGCCATTTGGTTTTCTTTCACTTTAAAAAAGGTCACTGACACCAGTCCATGTTTTGAATCGGTTTAGAACTGATATCTAAAGGCCTGCAGGGTTCTGCTGCTGACCACCTGGATGCTGCTCCAACACACCAAGATCTAGTACTTATTCACACTATTGCAGTGCTACAACTCAGCTACTCCCATAGACTGGAGCTGTGGAGAGCACAGGGCAGAGACATTAATTTCCTCTGTGGGACACAGTCTCATCTCACTGCAGTGATGTTGAGTTGAAACCAATAAGATGTGACAGACACAAGTTGATTTCTTGTTGAGTAACGCAGTGCAAAAGACGCCATGCATGCATCCTTCCATAACAGCTTCCCAATGCTCCAGCCCTACTTCACAGAGCTCTTTATTTCTCCAAATCTTGAGCATGTAGAAGCCTGCCAACCCCAGTTGAAATCACAGCAACCTGAAGGTTTGCTGCAGACCTCATTTACTGATGTGCAACTTTGTTTTCGTACGATCACAAAGCTATGGCACATTAGCACCAAATTTTTGGTGTTTATTAACACCAAAAAAAAACCGTAATGGAAGTCACCACACAAAAACTACAGAGCAAATGGAAATAACTAATCTTCTGTGATTTAGAACAGATAACCCAGAGGGAAAGGACTGTGTTTTTCACTCTACAGAAAAGACTAAGGGGAAGACACTACAGTGTTCAGACATGGAAGAGCTCATCACAGGGGGCAGAAAACGTTCGATTCACAGTCTCCATTTAGAACAGGAAAATTACCAAAGTATTGAAAATCATAGCAAAAAGTCAGGGTTTGAAGACTAGATTGCCTGGAGCAAATTATTGGGGGAGGCTGTGGCATTGCCACCACTGGATGCTTTTCAAAAGAATTTATGCAAATACTTGTGAAGATTGGTATAGTGTAGGCTGATCTTGATGTCACCTGGCATGCAGCCGAGTTTATTCCTTTGTACCCAATAAACAGACCTATTAATCCAATACCTTCCCTCCCTAGAAGGCAGGAGTCACAAAAGGGTCCTCTCATCTGAATATTTTTGCACTCTTTCACATCTGTACATCGTATTGGCAAATAAGTCAGTCCCAAAGGTGGGAAGTGAGTATGTTTTCTTACTTCAGAAGCTGTGTCCTAGCTCCACTGCTGAGCTATCTTCCATACTGATTGATGAGGCACTCCTGCAAAGAGAAGTTTTGCGGCTTTTTTCACACCACTTGAGATGATTGAAGTTCTTCAAGACTGACTCAGTTAATCAGCAAGAGGGATCCCTCTCACACGGGTTTGGTCCACAGGAGAAAGGGATACATACTAAAATTCAGACATGGATTAATTGAATGTACCTACAAGACCTGTAGGCTCATTAGGAAGAAATCTGAGTTCTTAGTGGCAATTCATGAACTCATTTATTCCTTTGTCCATCTAGGTCACCAGATAATGATACTGAAAATTAACAAAGAAGCAATCATGATTTACACTGCTCAAAGAAAAAGACATCTGACTTTTTCTAGCTTGGACAGCATGAACTACTTAAAGTATTCAGAAGAAAGCACAGCCAGAGATATTCTGTATGCACAGATAATGGTTACAAATTAGTGTCTTCTCAGGGCATGAGCATATGGTGTCAGCATGCCTAATGACCGGCTGGTACAACTGTTTGTCAGCAGGCACAGCTCCACCAGCCATAATGGGGTCATACCTCATTGACCAAGAGCTGAATTTGGCCTACAGGTTTTAATGGCTCCTCTAGGAGCTGCTGCGGTTGTTAGTCCGGACTTCCAAATCCTTGAAAAACTCACCTTCTAGGGGTTACCAGGTTATTTCCTAACACTTCTCATTTCTCTTCGCTTTCAGCTGAAAGGAAGATGCTCTGTGCACCTGCTGAAACACTGAGATGCACACGCTGTGACCTGGACACATCCACACATGAGCAGAAGCACAGAATTTCTAAGTCTGTAGAAGTCAGCAATAAACACTCAGATATATCTATACTGAAATTAAAATCTCTGCATTTTGTTTTATTTTCTTCACGTTACTACCTCAGCCTAACATGAAACAGAAATGAAGATCTCTGTATCACAAATATGAAGAGGAAAAAACCAACAGGCTCTTTTTCATTTGGGTTTAGGGTTTCTCTGTGGTTTTGGATTTGGGGTTTTTTTGCAAGGGTAAGGCAGTAGCAAGGACCTTGGTAAACATCGAAGTATGTCAAAATGCTATATTCCACGTTATTCACTGTTCCTATAACTAGACTGCTCTCATAGAGCAAGTCACTACATTTCCCTGGGCTTCCCCCCACCTCCCAACCCCATCCACTCCCAACCCCTCGTATCTTTGATTGCCTTTCTGGGAAACTGATGTTATAAAAGGAAAAAACAAACAAACAAACAAACAAAAAAAAACCAACACACTTTGATGGCTGTCTGTGAAACCTGGTATCTTTTGATGCCTCCAAACACTACAGCAATAACAACAATGAACACCTGATATTAGAGGCAAGTTGTTTATCGGTGTGCTGTACAGACAGCTACAATTCCCTAAGTAATGACAGCAGTACACATAAAAGCATCAGAGATTTATTAGGCTAAAAATCTCTTTATTCAATTGCCATGAGAGAAGAAAACAGACAGATTCCTCCTGCTGGTCAGATTCCTATTATAATTGCAATTTTGTCCCTGCGAAGTCAAAAGCCAAGATATTCACTCCACACAATAATGTTATTGCTAGAGTTATGGGATCTTTTCTGCAGAGAAGATTCACGGTTCAGCCAGGCAATGACACAGCTGAAAGGAAAGGGGTGGATATAGGTACCACAGCACAAGCATTATGACAAACTTTTTCACACTTAAGCACACCTCCAGCACTTGTGTGCCTTGAAGGAAGCACCTGCAGGGCACCATTATGGAGAAATTCCCCAAACCCTTTCTAGGAACTGGACACTGTGGGGTGCCTCTCTAAAGTGCCTGTCTACTAATGCACACATGTATGGGGAATAAACACATTGAGTTAGAGAGGTGTATGCAGTTGCAGGGCTACAATTTTGCTGGAATCACAGAGACATGGTGGGATGGTCCCCATGATTGGAGTGTTGCAATGGAGATGCAGGGGATACAGGTTCTTTAGGAAGGGCAGGATGGGAAGACCAGGAAGGGGGCTGCCCCTTACGTGAGAGAGCAGTTGAAGTGTATGGGTTTCTTAAATAATGGTCTCTTCAACCAAGGAATGAGTCACATTCTGTTTATACATCACACTTTGAGAGAGCAGGACACTGTATCCATCAACACAAAGGTCTTTGAGCCTACCTTTAACCACACAGCAAAGCACAGAAGAAAATAATTAAGTGGACTAATCCAAGGATTGTCCATTACTAATTGGTCCAATTAGCCCATTTCCCTAGCCTAATCACTAAACCAGGAGCAACTGAGCCAACTTCCTTAAAAAAGAAGACACAGAAACACATACAAAATAAGCCAGAAAGAACTCAACCAGAAGAAGGTGATAGCCATAAAAGACAGAAATAACAAGAAAGAGAAGAAAACTATCTTCCACTTCCACCGCTATTACACAGAAAATTCTTTTGCTGGTCAATAGACACCAGATCACAGAGGCGGATAAGAGGGGGGAAGCCAAACTGAAAAACAACTGATTGGACAGAAAAATGAATGAAGTAGAAATATGATTAAGTATCTCACTAACAGACAGCAGACACCTCCCAGCTGCATCATAAACAACCTCTGAGAGCCGCTCTCTTTGCCTTTGCAGCAGTCAAAAAAATCCATCAACACAGCTCCTCTCTTGCAGAATATTATAATCAAGCTCAGCTGGCATGAATTAACACCAGTATGGATTTCCCCCCCTGCACTAAACCACTCCTTTACCCAAATCCCCATGATCTCCTGCCTCAAATCAAAGTATCGAACACACACTAACAGAAGTAGGATGGCTATATTTACTGCAATTATGTAGGAAACCATGCTAAACCAGAATGAAAGTTCATTTGTGAATAGATCTCATTTATCACATAAAAATTATACATTATAAACCTTTTGATTGCTCAATTTTAATGCATAGTAAATTCACAGACTCTAGTTATCTAGTTATGAGGAACCATTTCTCTTTATATAGTATTTGATCTACATTATAATTTCCAGACAAAAGAAACACTGAAAGACTTGTATGGCACCAATGCATGAACAGAGTAAATTTTTTACAGTTTCAGTTAATTTCAAGATGCAGCAAGCCTGTATAATAGGTAGGTGACTAAATGCCTGGTATACCCAGCCATATCCTGCAGTGTTGTATTAATATAACTCACACATTGAAAATTAACTCCTAAAGTAAAGACAGAAGGTGGTTTCTCGTTCACCAAAGAAGTGACAATACGGAGCATGCTGATAAAGTCTGAGATTATCCTCAGGAGTTATATTCTCCTTTTGAGTTGTCAAAATATATAACAAGTATTGCTAGTAAACACAGAAACAATCTTGACAGCTTTTGGATGTTGGATAGAAATTAATTTGAGCTACATATTCTAGGAAATGAAATCTATTCATCCATTTTCATCCATTGCTATTCAGCCTCTGTGCTTCATCAGTCCAGTTAAAGTTTAGAGATAAAATATAAATGTATAAATGTAATTAATTATTCAGCTTCTCTTTAGCACTACAAAAAACTTAAATTAACTTCTTTTTTCTACTTCAGTATTAAAGATTTCCTTCTTACATAATTAACCCTTAAGGCTATTTCCACAAAAAGGGACTAGTTACAAGAGAAGAAAATACTGAGAATGAATAAATTATTATAAGAATTTTATCAGTCAGATTGGAAACCCACAGCATTTTAAGCATAACCGCATTCATAATGATCATATTATGCATCTGTAAACATCACCTTTCAGCTCTGTTGAATGATTTGTTCAGCCATGAATTACTCACCACATGTTCTGTGCTCTCTCAAAAGAAATTCCTCTTCTACAAGGGGTTTTTAGAAAGTGTTGGGTTTGGTTAATTGCATAAAAAAGTGTGTAGTTTACTCTAAAAATCTTAATTTTATATTACTGTATAATTTGTTGGGATGGGTCTGATTTTAAAGGCTTAAAATAAGAATTGAACATGGTAGAATCACAGAATAATTTCGGTTAGAGGGGCTTCTGAACATCACCTAGCCCAATTCCCTGCACAAAGCAGTGCCAACTTCAAAATTAGATCAGGTTATTCAATACCACGCCCAGTCAAATTCTGAGCATCTCCAGGGATGGAGAAACATTAAGAAATTCAATCATCCTTGCTGGGAATAATTTCATTCCTTGCATCTGGTCAGAATTTACCTTGCTGCAATTCGCAAGAATTGTCACTCATCCTAATGTTTTGCAACTGGAAGATTGCAACTGTCTTCTCCATAAGCCCCATTTAGATGGCTGGAGACAGCAGTTAGATTCCTCCAGCCCCAACCCCCAGGTCTTCACCAAGCAGAACAAATCCAGTTCCCTCAACATCTTCCCACCTGCAATGTGCTCCAACCTCCTAATCACCTCAATGGCCTTCCACAGCACTTAGCTGCAGTTTCTCAATATTTTTCTTCTACAGGTGAGCCCAATTTGTATAATATCACAATTGCCAAATAAAGGAGAGTAACAGCTTCTCTTGACCTGCTGACTGCACACTTGCAATTTGTAGTTTTCCTTGCTATTTCTGCAGTTGAGTATGACATGACTTTTGCAGTCACCAGAAGATTTCCCCAGAAACCATGAGTTTCTGGTTCACAGAACCAGAATCAAGGTCAAGAAATGAAGGTCACAGATTTTATTTACTTAGGTTATCTATTCTATTACCACAATAGGTACACACTATGGCTGACATCCTCCAATAACACCTCTACAAAAAAGTTTTTCTGCCCAATAAGAAAACCGGAAAGCTAACCATAGACATTTAATTTTTTTACTACATTGGTGTTATTAGGGTGTTGCTCAGTATTTGCATTCTGTTTTGCTTGAACTATGCCATGGCTGATCTTAAGACAAAGCTGAAATGTTATGAAAAGTTTCAGTAGACTTTAGTGGAAATTCCCCTTTCAGTAGGATTTCTGAGGGAATAAAACAATTCAAAAACAACAAAGGAACGTCACAAGGCTACTCCAGAGAAACATAATGTGAAAACAAGGAAAAATAGCTGAATTAGTTGAATCATGGTTAAATTTGTATTTTCTAATTGGGATTACTTGGGTAGATAAAAAGGGGAAGAGGGGTCTCATGGCACTATCTGCATTAAATCACTGAAAATAAAAAAACCCCACAAATTAAAAAGCGGTCACCAGGAGTTTTAATGGCATTGAAAATTAAAAATGGGCTTCCTAGAGAAAGTTTCCAAAACTATATTCCATTTGGGGCATCTGTGCTTAAGTTTGTGGATCAGAAAACCACACTCATAGCAAAGGTGGTGTTTCGTTACTTGTGAAAGTATAAATTACGCAGAAAAAGGGATCAAAACTCCATAAGCCTGCAACATAGTCCTTATGTGATTTTCATGGGAGCACACAGGTGTGTAAACACCTTCTCTTCTCAAATCTTTCTGTAAAGGAAGTCAAGAGTCACAGAGCAGACACTGTACTCTGCATGGTGGAGTATCATTTCCTATATTATGTAGCTAGTAGTATAGAATAAAATAAAGACAGAGCGCTAGAAACCACAATGAAGCAAAGCTGCTTTTCTTTCCTTGTGCTTTTATCTACTTACTCATTAATTTATTTGCTTGGGTCGTTATATTTGTAGTATCCTGCTAATCT
This sequence comes from Arenaria interpres, assembly GCA_013399435.1. NCBI lineage: Eukaryota > Metazoa > Chordata > Aves > Charadriiformes > Scolopacidae > Arenaria > Arenaria interpres. The sequence continues at coordinate 128,120 of VXAK01021021.1, forward strand.
AGGTAATTATGCATCAGATTATGGGACAATCAGAGCCAGATTTGCTTATCTCTCACTCCATGCTGTTATCTTAGAGACGTTCAACAGTTTTGCCAAATTATTTGCCAAAAGACGTGTGTATGACATTATTAGTAATTGCTATTAATGTACGTGGTCAGTGCTGCTGGTAACACCACAAAAGAAGTTGTTTACGCTTCCGATTTAAGAGCTGCAAAATTTTATCAAAAGCGCTACAAGCTCCTAGAACTCAATCTCGTTTAACGATGACAAAACAAACAAAACCGAAGCGAGCTAGATCTTAACACCACGTGCTTTTTTTTTTGGTAAATACAGGACAATCAGGAATCCCGAATTACCCTCTAAAAAAAAGATTGCTACCCCGGGGTTGTATTCAAGTCTAGCGCTTCAGCTCGATACCCACGCCCCGTGAAGAACTCCTCTTCGTGGCAGGATGAAGAGCATCACCTGACAACCAGGCGCTGCCCACAGCCCCCGGGACCGGGAGGGGGGTGGATGCTGAGCTCTCAGACCCAGCACGACAAGCAGATGCCACCTAGAGCTGGGACTTCACCCTCGCTGCCATACCTCGCCGCCGTCGGGAGGAGACGTGACTTCAGCTAAAAACAACAAAAAAAAAACCACCCGCACGAACCTCTTTCCCAGCGGTCCAGCTCCCCGCTCTTCAAACCATCCTCTCTGCCGTTCGTGTGACCTGTCTGTCGCCGCCGCCTAGATCAAGACGGCCACGCTTTTAACTTCCAGGATCAAGCAAAGAAGAGGCACCGCCATCCCCCGCCTGCACGAAGCCGGGTCCCGCATCCCACACGCACACACACACCCCCCCCGCCCCGACACCGGCTGCTCCTGTGCCCCTCCGGGACCCCCAACACCGCAGCCAGGCTGGCAGAGGTCAGTGCATCCTTCCTCTCCTTCTGAAGCGCTCGACCTCGTCGGGAAGGGGGGGTTGGGGGAGTGTTTGGCTTTTAGGGGAGCATCCCAAAGGCATGGGCTCCCCGCTAGGGCAGGAGCCCGGCGGTCCGTGCCGGCCGTCTCCCCTGCTGCCCCTCCACTGGGTTCCCTGGTGAGGGCTGTCACCTTGGGATGGTTGCTTTTGGGGGAGTCTAGGGTTGGGTGCTGACCCCACAATGACACCCATCAGTGCGGGCGGAAGGAAGGGGCAGCTGGTGGGGGACCATCCTCACTGTGGGGATCCCCACGTTGGGGAGATGGTGGGACCCTTCGTCACTGGCTAACCCCCTCAGTGATTTCCTCTTGGTCCTGGCAGGGCAACGGCGAGCAGCACATGGGAGATCTCAGTCACTGGATGCACTGGAGGAGACAGGCTTGAGAAGAGCAGGGGTCTCATCTTTTTTCCCTCACTACCAAGTCGTTCCCATCACCAGTGGGCTTGACCACACTCTCCTGTGGCCATGGAGAACTCCTCCCTCCCTGAGACTAATTCCTTATGCATAGATGGGCCCACGAACTGTGCTGGGAGAGGGAATGGGGGGCTGAATATGTCAACTCCCCCCCTGAGCCCCAGCTTCTACCTCACGGTGCCTGTCATCTACTCTGTCATCTGTGCCGTGGGGCTGACAGGCAACACCGCTGTCATCTATGTAATCCTCAAAGCCCCGAAGATGAAAACGGTCACCAACATCTTCATCCTCAACCTGGCCATTGCTGATGAGCTCTTTACCTTGGTGCTACCCATCAACATTGTTGACTACCTGCTCCTGCAGTGGCCCTTTGGAGAGTTCATGTGCAAGCTCATCATCTCTATAGACCAGTACAACACCTTCTCCAGCATCTACTTCCTCACTGTCATGAGCATTGACCGCTACCTGGTTGTGGTGGCCACCACCAAGTCCAAGAAAATGTCCTACCGCACCTACCGAGCAGCCAAGATTGTGAGCCTCTGCGTCTGGTCCTTCGTCACAGTCATCATCCTGCCCTTCACTGTCTTTGCTAAAATACACAAGGAGCAGGGGCGCTCCCAGTGTGTCTTCGTGTTCCCTCAACCAGAGACGGTGTGGTGGAAAGGCAGTCGGATCTACACCCTTATTTTAGGTTTTGCCATCCCAGTGTCCACCATCTGCATCCTCTACACCACTATGCTGTGCAGACTGAGACGCGTGCACCTCCATAGCAATGCAAAAGCCCTGGACAAAGCCAAAAAAAAAGTGACGCTGATGGTGATTGTCATCCTGGCTGTGTGCCTATTCTGCTGGACACCTTATCACCTTAGCACAGTGGTGGCCCTCACCACAGACATCCCACAAACTCCGCTCATCATTGGGCTTTCCTACTTCATCACTAGCTTGAGTTATGCCAACAGTTGCTTCAACCCTTTCCTGTATGCCTTTCTGGATGACAGTTTCCGGAGGAGCTTTCGCAAACTGATAGAATGCAGAACCACCTCATAAAGCCAACCCTCCGTCCCGTCCCGTGTCCCTCTCACAGTCACCTGCTCTTCCTGGGTGACTCCAGCGCAGAGAGTGCTTTCTCTCCAGCCTCCTTGCAGCCACTCACAAGGCTTCAGATTGTCTTGCTACCCACGGCACAAACTGGGGATAGGTGGAACTTTCTCTCTCAGCTTTCCTGCACTCATTTCCCCAGCACCTCTCTCCATCCCTTGCCCTGATTTGTTTCTTAAATCTCTTCTGTCTAATGTGCTTTCTGTCCTATGTTTGTAGCTCCCAGAGCAGCAGCAGATCCCTTTTCCCTTTTTAAAGATATCGCTTTGCAAACTCAAGCCACATGACTGTCTCTATTACTGGTGATTTGTAAAGACCAATAAAGCTGTGTTATTGAGTGTCCTGCTTAATGATTCCTTGGCCTCTTTCATAACCACAGGACCTGCTTACCAAAAGTCCTGTAAACTTAGCAATACTGAAAAAGGCACAGTTCCAAAGGAAAAGGAGTAAACCAAGGCACTGAGCTCATTTCGTTTAACCGGGGACTGAGATAAGGTAGTCAAAACCTGTGAGAACAGGCAAGAGAGACCTGTCTGGCTTTAAAGAAGAAAGAGCAAGCCCTCAAGAGTGAATAAAATACACAGATAGGAGTTTGGAACCAATTACTGTTGAAAAATAGCCTAACCACGTACTTACTTGGTAGCTGTAGTTTGTAAAATTTTCAGCTGTTGTTGGCACCAGAAGTGGTGTTTACTTTTTTGTTCACCATATGTTTATGGGCAATACCCTTGCACATACAGATTATTTATTTTTTACTTTTGGTCCTAGAAAACAGAATTGGAAGTTTTTTTCAGAACAAGTTAGCCTTTAAGGGTTTAAAAAGGACTTGTTGAAACATGGGGAATATTCTGACTTCTTCCTTACAAATCATAATTAACATATGCAGTGGTTAGGTTACTTTTAACAGTCTCTTGCATACTTGTGCTCTGCTTGCTGGTGAGATTTATTAATATTTCTCTTAAGAAGGAGAAAGGAAGTAAAAAAAACAAACCAAAATGAAAGTTTAGCTTATTTTTATCTAGAGGAGGGGGGAAATGGTCATTGAAACTTTCACTACAATTCACTTGTCCAAAAATTGCACTAGGAGACTTCTTCCTCTTCCCTCCACTTTTAGCCCTTTAAGGAAAACTGAAAAAACATGGAAGACTGGGAAAATACTTGCAGTCACTTAACTTTTCTCATCTTAGCACTCTTCCCTGTTCTTCTCTGCAGCAGATGCCCAATCAGCGTGACACAAATTTTGTTATGTATTTCCCCTCCACTGAATACAGAGATAGGGAAATGCAGCTAAAGAATTGCATTTCCACCTACACAGGAAGGGATGATGGGTTTCACGAGGTACATAAAGATTCGTGAGGCACATACTCAGATTTGCAGGTGCTTCCTGAGAGCTCTAGCAGCAGGCCCTTTCCCACTGCTGCAGTATAAAGTTCTGCCATAGGCATGTGGAAAGTTTCCATTGCTAAATCCTTCTGAAGAAACTCCAAATAAAAATTTTACTTTCAGATTTTAGGAATTATACAAGCCCTGGTACATTATAATGTCATATGACTGGGTTGATGATTAAATAATTTCTCCTTATAAGCCATTAATTTTCTCTGAGACAGTGTTAATTTCAACACCCAGTCTAACTGTCATGGAAATGAAAGGATTCCTTTGGGGGACAACAATGTCTAATTCTGCTTCATTGGAGGGTGTATGGTTGATTTCCATGAGCCATAGAAGCTGGCCTTGAAAGAACAAGCCCAAAAGATGTTGAATACCCATTTCCACACCACCTATAAGAGCATACTGCAGGAGCTGGTATCGCTCACTTCATCTTTCTGCCTGAAACAGAAGGTTAATTAACATTTCCCACCAGCTGCCTGCTCTTTCAGCTGGGCTTGTAAATTGTAATGATGCTTCTCTGTGGACACTCGCTGTGGAGAAAGGTGTTACTCTATATGGGCCAAGCAGCAAAGCCTGTCTTCACTTCGGCTGCTAAGCTATATAGACACACCAGCTATCTTGTATCCTTAAGCCATCATGTCCACAGCAACATTACTTGCATAAAGAATGCATACAGTTTTAAAACTAAACAGTATTATTCTCAGAAATGACAGTTTCAAGATTGCGGTGCTCTCGTTGGTCGCTGACCCTTCCCTGCAGACTGACGAATGAGAGTGGTACATAGTTCTCTGTCAAACAGTCAGCTTAGAGAGTGGCACAGATTTGAGCATTACTCCCTGTAGTAAAGACCAGAATATTTTGATCAAGCTCCTGTGCACGCACTTTTGTCTCGTCACCTGTCAGGGTTTCTATTTACCCCCCAATAACTTATGTTATTGACACATAAGCTGATACTACATAAGTAGCTTTACTGTGCTTCTGCAAAACCTAACCTGTACCTTTACATCAAATGCATCTCTGAGATGCTTGACTGATATTAAGAGTAGGTTATGAGGACAGACTGATTTGTATTTCATTTTTATCTAGTTTTGAATACCAAAAACTTTAGCTGCTCCTGAACAGCTAGTTCAGGGGCTCATGAGTCCTGCTCATCACACTGTTCCTGATACAGGCCAGGATGCTGTTGGCCTTCTGCTGGGTAATGTTCAGCCGACAGTTGATCAACAACCACAGGTCCTTTTCTGCCAGGCAGCTCTACAGCCACTCTTCCCCAAGCCTGTAGCATTTCATGGCTTTGTTGTGACCCAAATGAAGGACCTGGCACTTGGCCTTGTTGAACCTCAGCCCATTGGCCTCAGCCCATCGATCCAGCCTGTCCGGATCCCTCTGCAAAGCCTTTCTACCCTCAAGCAGGCCAACACTCCCACCCACCCTGGTGTTGTCTGAGACCTTGCTGAGGGTGCACTCGATCCCGTCGTCCAGATCACTGATAAAGATGTTAAAGACAACCAGCCCCAATACCGAGCCCTGGGGGACACCACTCGTAAAGCTGACCAGCAGGAAAATATAACCCAATTTAAACTATGAAAAGTACAAAATATTCATAAAATTAATACAGCACCAAACACAGGAAAGCATAGTGAAGAAAGGGAGACATGCACTGAAAGTGAGTGACTGCATATGTGTGGTCAACATGTGAAAACATATGGCATTAGTAAGTTCCTTTGCATCCTTTTTATCCAGATGTAGCAGTGTGGATAGGTGAAGAGAACCCTCGGTGCCTGAAGCCCTGTGAACCACTGTCATCCAGCCCCACAGGTGTCAAGTGAGATGCAACAGGCCACTTCGCATCCAGATGGTTTAGCCAGCAACACAAGCTTGCCTTTTAACTGCAAGGTGTATACCTCAATATAGTCTTCAGACCCATAGGCTTGATATTGTATACTCTTTACCTGGAGCTGGTGTGACTGCAGTAAGGCCTCATAAGCCAAGGCAGGAGAGAACAGGGTCATCTCCTCTGTATAAGTGGGTGTTCAGCTTTCTCCCCCCAAAAATAATGTGGTTAAACAGAACAAGGCCTCCAACTTGTAGGCTGTCAGCACCAAATCTCAAGACCTTGGCTTCTGACACACATGCATGGCTTTTCATGAACCTCTCCCTGTGAACCTCTCCCTGCAGTGTATATAGAGAGATATAAATGTAGAGGTCCAAGGAGTAACACTGTGTGTTATGGTCAAGCACCTCCTTCAGCTAGAAACCCTGAGTGCCCGTGTCCCTCAGGGACTGAGGCACACTGGGAGCTCTGGTCACTGGAAACCAGATATTCCTTCAGGCCCATGAGTTCTCCATAAAATGTTTTAAGAATCACCCTGCATACTCTCCCAGCAATAGCGCAACAGCCTGGCCATTCCTGAGCCAACTACCCCAAACCTGTATCTGCTGTTGAGCGCCACCCATCCCTGTGCTCTCTGGGGTTCCCTCAGCAGACTGCTCCAACACCGGTGGATTAGGCAAGTTTCTCACTCAGCTTGGGCAAGGCGTTTGTCTCCATATGGGCTTTTGCAGCTCCTCTAGCCCTGAAAGCTGGCATAACGGGAGGGATACATTATGCCACGCTATTTTTCAGGTTCACTGCGGCACCGGGTGGCCAAAGCAGCCCTCAAAACATACATGTCCTCTGTCATCCCTACATCACTTACCCATTAAGTTTTGCACCTCTGTCAGTTGTATTTTAGTGGCTTTCAAGCATCTCTCCAATCACTTGTTCCACAGCATAATGCTGCCCTAAATTCAGGAGCAGGAAGCAGGCAGATGTCAGGGGGAATACGCAGAATCAGAGGAGAATCGTACGACGTCAGGCTAAAGGGATCCCTGTATTTGGGTCCAGGAAGGGAAATCCTGGGCTCTGCCTACATTAACACGAAGTCCAATCAGAAGAGAACTGTTCTTATGACAAGTGTTAAGAGCCCAGAATCAATGACGATGAGTGTATTTCAGAAGTTTCTACCCTGAACTAGCTGTGGTCTGACTGCACAGATGCATTAGCAGATGCAACACGTTAGCTGTGCTCCTAGGTTGCATGCGCTGCTTTCATTTCATCCAGAAGGACTTCAGCTGGCACATTTGCAGGCTGCTCTGCAGAATGAACCAGAGGGTGGTAAGGGGGAATGATCAGAAAATTTATTTTAAAAGTACTTTCCTGGCCTAACTGAGGTGCAGACACACACACATGTCCATAGCATCACAAAACCGCACAAACGAGAGTCAAGAAGTTCTCACTCTGAGTGGTACCAGGGAACCCAGGATCTACTCCCTAATTCTGAATAGTTGATAACAGACTATGTACAAATGCTTAGAGCATATATATTGATTATGATATATGACTATATATAACTATATATTTTATATATATAGATATAAACAACTTAACGGGACATGAAAGGTCATTCAACTCTTTTCTGACTTGCTGTTCAGGCAAGATTGACTCTGCAAGCTATAATAAAGACATTGAAAATATTTTCCTGGTTCTTGGAAGTCTCTAAGAATCAATTTTCTTTATTTCACTCCTAAGAATGTATCCAGTTTCTACTCCTTTTAATCAAATAAATGATAATTTTTTTTCTAATAAAACCTTTAAGAGCAAAATCTTCCACTGTTTTCTTATGCTTAATCAAACTAGATATTCCCATTTCTAAAGAAGATTAATATCTTATTTTTAGGTCCAATATTTTTAGAAAGAGCCATATACACTTACTCCTAAATGGAGAATGCACTGAGTTTTATCTAGTTATATTTGAGCAAATGGAGTTTTCCTCAACGAGTTCAGGAATTCTGGAATTTCCAGAGCTTGGAAATGCAGAAAAATGCCTTTTCCAGAGACAATCCCTATGAGGCCTCAGCAATTTCAACTGCATAAATAATTCGACAGAATAACATCCAATCTCTTAGAAATAGAACATACTTGAATTAATTGCTAGTTAATCAAAGAGCAAAAAGGATCTTAGATTCTCCCAGGGCAGACAGCACATGAAGCAGAAGTTTACAGACTTGAATGTAACAGGCAACATTTGGTCTAACACTGTTGGTGTTGTCTAACATACTTAGCACAACACGCAGCTGGTAAACCCCCTGGGATATTCATATGTACAATGTAGACAAGTTTTCATTAAAAAAAAGAGCAGAGTGTGATCCTTTTGCTCATTCTGGTAAGAAGCTGCTTACATGAACAGCCCAGTAATGCCAAGGGAACGATTCCTTAATTAACCCTGTCTGAGAGTTAATTGCTCTCAGGTATGAGTGAGGATCTTGCAGACCAAGAGCAGTCCCCAGCCCCCTCGACTTGTCTGGCCTTTTTCTGCTTTAAAGTAGTCCCATTGAGGACAATAGAGAAAGTTTTATAGTTATGCTGCTTTGCCAATGTAAGCATGATTGCAAACAGAGGTAACTCTATGCATTTGTGTCTTAAGTAAGAAAAAAACCCACCAACTTCTTTTTCTGCATTAAAAAATGGAAAAAATTAAACTCTTCATAAGTTTTATATATTTGCTTTTCCCCTCATCTTCTTCCATAAATATTTTTAGAAAGTGTGAAGAAAAAACACAAACTATTAACTCGTTGCTAAAACTATGTAATTTGAGGCTCTTTAAAGTGTTTCCAAAACCTTTTTCTACTTACAAAACCTTTATACCACCAGAGGGAGTTCAAAGACAACTTATTCAGAGAATATACTGAGTGGATACTAAAGTAACCACTATCGTTCCTGAGACAGAACATGCATTTTTCTATGATGTAAGGTGTCTTTTCCTTAAATTTTACTCAAAGGCATGATAAACAGAAGTAGGATATTAAAATAACTTTTAAAAAGAAATATATATATATAAAAACCCTAGAGTTTAGATCAGTATTTTCTAAAGATGTGATCCCAAAGCTGTTTGGTGTTTTTCTGTTTTTTTATAAGCATCCTCTTCAAAGGTATAGTAGTCTTAAATACCAAGAGGCGTGATGTCTGGATGCAGCTGAGGAGCCGTCTCCTCCTGCACATTCCCACTCCCAGTCAATCAGCTCCGTGGAGGGCCCAGTTTGGGGAAGCACTGAGCAGATGTGACTGATACCGAGCTTTGCAGGTTCAGCAGGCAGAGGCCACTTTTACTCTTCACCCTTCCCCAAGCCAGGACAGCCCTGCAGAGCCCAGGCTGTCTCTGGGCAAGGATTTGGGCATCTCTGTGCTGTGCTTCCCGCTCTTTTCAGTATCTGGATTTTTTTCCCATTATTTCCTTTTTTTTCTGTCCCTGATTCCTATTATCCCCAGACTGTATTTAGTGTTTTGGACACTTCCCCTCCTTTCAGCTGTCAGCCCCTAGATGGCACCGGTTCTTCACCGACAAGCCATCACTGATTTCCCAAAACGGAGTTAAAGGTTGAAAAAACACTCTGGAGAGCTAATTCGGTATTGCAGGATATGCCGAAACTAATACAGATTAGCCAGGGAAACAAGAAAGTGATGGGATTTTTATTATAAACTATATACAAAATGGCATGAACCCATACACATTTAAAAATTTTGGAGATTAATAATTTTTAACAGGAGTCGTTTGAAAGGTTGAACAGTCTGCTGAAATTGTAGTAGTTTAGTCTGAATTTAGATTAAAACTTCTTTTTGCATCCAAATTTAAATTCTGAGTTCAGACACTAGGCAGATCAGTAAGTCAAGAAACTCTCCACTATAGCTCTCCAGTCCTTAATGAAAAATGGTGATTTTCTTTAGAGGAAATGTGTTCAAAATATTTTTTTTTAGGTGCATAAGTAAAATACCCAAAACTATGCGCTTCTGGCAAGGAGCAAGGAGTGTAATAATTTAAATATCTAGGGAGCTGTAAGTAGTACAACTGGCTTGGATACAGTTAGTATAATTTTAATATATGAACAGCCAACAATGTAATCTGACTTTATTAATTATTACAAGATCAGATGTTACTACAGTCCCCTTAAATATGTATATTTATGTTTCTTACTGGATGGAAGTCCTATGTGCATAATGTGCATGTGTGGTAGCAGCTCCCTTTCCAAAGGGGAAAAATCTAGACTGTGCTACCTGGCACCTGGTGGGTGAGCGCTCCTTAGCTCCAGCTCCGAGGTGCATCACTTCTGCATTGGGTCCTCACATACTGAGAATTGGTCAAATCAGTAGAAAAATGTGAGCATGGTGGCACTGTTGGTTGATTATTTGTGTTTACTGCTGATACCATGGCAGCATGGAGATGCTAACCAGTCGGGGTTACTGTGGTGGACATTTGCCCACCTACAGAAAACGAAAAGCTGCACAAGAGAATTTGCAATCTAGAAGAGACAGACACTATCTTCTTTACCTGGGGACACTGATCTTCTGAAACTCTGAGAGGAGTGTGAGTCTGCTCCCCTCCATGCCTCAGAAGAAGCATGTATTTTCCAATTTCACTTCTGCATTAAACTCCACTTAAAACTGAACCTGTAAAACTGCACGTGGGCTTTTATGCCTCAGTCACTGAGTCTGTGTTATAGTGAGTTTGGATCTTCAGCTAAAAAAATAACAAAGCTAGTTTCTGGTTGGCATAGCGACATAGCAGCAATATACCATATAGAATTTTCATGTGCTTTATATTAGGTACCTATAGAAGCTTTTGTCTTCATGTTTCGTGGGCCTTACAGTTTGAAAATTGTTCTCTGCGATGAGCTTAAGCTACCCACGTACCACCAAGTGCTAGTGCGATAGATCACTTTTGATTTCTGGTGTTACAACATGTGATGGGAAATTTGGAGATCTGTGAAAATTTTTGTATAATGGGAGAAGGCAGCTAGCTATTGTCTTTTGGAGATACCTAGACTAGTCTGGAAAAAACAATCCCACCCAAACCTATCTTCTAAGCAGCACTGGTGGATTAAAAAGAAAAGATTCAAAAGACTACGATAATCTTTCCCTTCTTCCAAGGTTTTGCTATTCATTTGATATACTTGTTCATTCACACAGGCAATGTGTGGTAAAGAGAGTACCCATATGTTCTCAGGCAGCTCAGAACAAACTTCAACCCTGTTGACAAGTTTTTTTTTAGTGTGATGAAGTGTTCATAGAATCATAGAATTGTCTAGGTTGGAAGGGACCTTAAAGATCATCTAGTCCAACCATCAACTTAACTCTGTTCTGCTGACTCTTACTTAAACTCCACTAAAATGAAAAAGGCATCAAGAAATGTTACGTGGAGAAATTAATCTTGGTATTAACACCTTAGAACACAGTTAAATAAACCAGGCCAAGCTGGAATATAAGGCAGAAGGATTAATGCAGAAATCACTCCAATAGGCCCTTCAGTTGCTGGTGATCGTCTTTTGAATAGACTTTTTAATAAGGGGTAAGCTTTTCATTTTCTCTTATTTTAAATATTGCTTCATCTAAGATGAAGACTCCTTTGTTTCATCACAAGTTGTAAATTTTCCAACCTGAGGAATTTTCTAGAGCTCTGGTATTTGATTTGCAGATGAATAAATTTCCAGGAACTGTTTGTATGCACTTTTTATATTCAGCAATAAGTATACTAAAAACCTCCACGATTCAGAAAATCACTTCGATCACCAGCAAAGATCTACACAGCTCATAAAAGCTTTCAGCTGAGAAAAGAACAGCCAAGGAATCACGAAAGTTCTTACATAATAACAATATTTTTTAGAAAGTAAGTTTGTGAAGACTTCCTAGAGCACCTCTGTCCTGTAAAATTTAAATCATCCCTGTTCATTATATTCCATCCCTTAAAATTAGATGTCTTTTGGAAGAAAAAACTGAACTCTGAAATCACAAGCGCAAATCCTGGCAACATTTATCTGGAAGCAGCTACTTCACCACATCCAGGCTCTTTTCAGCACTAAGCTTAGAAACAGGAGAAAAAAATCAAGTCTTCAGAGGAATGGGGAGAAACAGGACATAATTCGCTTAGGAAGAGTGACGGGTATAGGAAAAAAAACAAGGAGGAAACTCAAAATAGGGGTCCATGGTTTTATCTTTTCATGCTTGCTTTGTATCTTTAAGTGAATAAATAATGCTTTGTTTAAAAACTCCAAGTGCAAGGAAACAGATGTGCAGTTGGGATCCTCCTCCCAGCCTCATTCAGCTGTCTGTCCAAAGGTTGCCTAATCCACACTCTGTACCAGTTTAAAGCAGAGACAGGCTGCAGTAGGGATCTGCTTACAAAAAGTCTTTCTCTGTCCTCTCCACCAAGGACCGTGTTTATCTGCCACAAAACTAACCATTTCCCAGGGTACAAACACATCTTTCCCAATCTAACCAGGGCTTAACGTGAACCCAAGAGCTCCCTTGCTTTCTCTACAGCTGGCACATCTGAGTGATGTGCCATCCTTAACAAACTCTCACCTATTCAGAAATTATTTTGACAAAGTATTTCCAACTGCCCCTGCCAAGGACTTTTAAAAAGTAATTTTATTTTTTCTTACTGTTGGCCTGCATGGGAATGGAGATAAAAGAGCCCCATCGCATGTTATACCTTACGGATTGGATTGTTTGCCAATAGATCATCGCTAACAGAAACATGACAGGCAGCAACGCGTCTGAGCAACAAGGTTGAAGCACTGCAATGCTTCTTCATGTACCTTTCAAAGACAGATTCATTTCTCTGTGGTAAAAGATGTGCAAGAGTGAGCACAGAGAGTATTTGCTCCACTTTGCAGGTGTCTTACAAACGCAGGAACTGAAGCCAGGCATTTTCAGAAGTCAGGTTATAATCAAGGGCAGCATGTGCTTTGGAAAAGAGTTACCTCAGTAAACTTCCTGCAGAACTGTCACTTGTCAGCTTATGCTGGGTATTACACAAATATTTTATAACCCTCTCCAAGAACATACCTTTGTCTTACAGTATAATTGTATGGTTTATTCCATTCACAACAACAGTAAATAAATATAATTACTTATCGAGGCAGCTGTGTCCAAAATAAACTAGTTATAATATATATGAATTACCATAAGAGTAAGTATTGGTATTGTATATATATGTACATTATTGTTTTTGTCTCCGAAACAATGTCAGCTCAAAAGCTCTTTCAGGATACACTACTGTGGTACCACTCGGTATGCCTTAATATCTGAACACTCTAAAGAGAAAAAACATTGTCATCTGAAAGTTAATCTTACACACCTTTCCATTTCCCATGGAATTCCTAGTCAAATAGTGTATTGATTTTTATCTTCTACAGTGATCAGGCACTTTTAAAACATGTTAAACTGGAGAAATAAGACAAACAAATAATACTTCTGAGAATGTGATCTTAGAGGTGATTTTTATTACCCCCATTATAAGATATCTCAACTCAAAAATCAATTATGTGAGAATGGAGATATATATGCCAAAAATGTAATGTAGCATATGTTGTAAAATTGTAACTGCTGTGAAGCATATTTCAAAGGAGAGCTGTTGGTCAGGGATGGCAAAGTGAGAATAAATAAATAAAAAAGAGTGCAAACTTCCTTTGATCGAGGTACGTCCAAATCTTGAGATTGCTTTTGCCACCCTATGTCAACTAGCTCCTCAGGAGGGAACTCAGCCTGACTGAAAATACAGTGATCTGACTGGATTCTGGCAACCTGCTTTTGATGAGCTGAAGATGGAAAGGTCTTTGACTGTACTTGCCTGAAGTAAAAGCCAAGGAGTGTTCAAAAACATTAAGTGGGAAAAATAGTCTTTGCATTGTCAGAAAGGCGTTTCAGGTCACATTATGGCTGTTACAAGCAGATTACTCACCATTTCTGTCAGGATGTTCACCTTCAAGAGGAACTATTTTGTCACTGAAGTTTCCAAGAGACAGCATTTTGTCTAAACAGCTGGGTGCTGGAAACAATTTTTCTTTAGGGAAAAAATAATGATGCCTTGTTCAAACTAAATACCATTTATATTTTAATAGTTCCTAATGTTTTGTAGGATACAAGCTTTATATATATTTAGTTTCATGCAGGTATATCATCCCACAGTTATGCCTGCCTATGGATCAGGCCGATCAATAGTCCCATAACACACTACCTCAATGAAAGAGAAGAGATTATCCAAACACACAAAATAGACCCATAAAATACTGCCCTTATTTTAAATTGAAATAGCATTGACTTCTGAGAGAGTTTTGCCACTGGTTCAAAAAAATCAAAGTTTTTATATCTATTACATTGACCTATAACTTTTTAGCAGCTGAATTTCACACACAGTAATCTATGAGCTTTCATCAACTGATATCTTCTATTTCATGTTCTTTGTTGTTACACACTTCAGAATTATTCTAGTGTCTTTTTTCCCTTTCACAGACCTGATTGTCCTTCAAAGTTCTGCTTATTGTCACTACTTGTGCTTTTAAAATAGATATATTTATTTTTGATGCTGCTTTTTCATGAGGATCAAAAAATCCTGCATGAAAAGGAAAAGATCAGTTTCCGTAAGGATTAATTCATCCAAAAGATGATACTTATTTCTGTTGCTGGATTTAGTTCTAATAAAAAGCCATAATGACACAGAAATAACAGCACAAGCACAGGAAATTTTTGTGCATACACGTATAGGGTGCTGCTTCATCTCTCTAATGTTCAGTACTAATGGGAATTGAAATAGTATGAAGAGCAATCTCAGATAGTCTCACCCCATTAATTACAGAAGAATTAGCAAGATGATAAACGAAGCAGCCCACAGTGCAGCACTGTAATGAATGCCTCTAGCCCACTGAGAACCCCATTCTTCACCGGTGTACCAGAAATAACTACTAGCCCGCTACTGAGCAGGGATTGCACTGTCAAAGCAATATGGAGCAGCACCAAGAGATGGAGCCCAGCCACACTGAGGGTGGGAGAGAGCGGAATAAACACAGGAGTGGGGCCCCACGAGCAGCCCAGGGGTGCTGGCAGAGCTGTGTTCGGGCCAGGAGGAAGCAAGTTCCTCCATGGAGCAGAGGAGGATGCTCTGCTCGGGCACAGGGATGCTGCAGCAGAAATGCAGCAAGCATCAGGGCTTGCTAGAGCCAGCAGAGGTGGTTGAGAGACTGCTGGAGTGTTGGTACCCAGAAGGAACAAATGTGAGTGTCATTTTGGGGTTTTCATGTACACTGACACTTCTGTTCCTCCTACTTCCACACACAAATGTTCTCAGGTGTTTAGATCCCAGGCATATGTTTTGTCATACTTTCATAAGGGAAACACTGGTTTGAAAGAGTTTCTAACCCAGAAATTGAAAAAATGACCTTGAAAACAAATGAGTAGCCTGTTCTTTGTCAGTCAACAAATGTCAGCAAGTGAAAACAAAGGCACCAAAGCTTTTTGTCCAATCTCTGTAATTGTCAGAAGAGGTGTCTGGAAACACAGCTCTGCTTGCGGACTCAGATAAGAGCATGAGATTTTCACTTGAGAGCAAACACAAACGCACGCTGAGAAGTTTTACTCAGCTTCAGGCAGCAAGGTACTGCTGTCCTCTTCGATCACACTTGGGCATGTATCCTGTGAGACCCGCTCTGCCGGCTTCAGTGCTTCAGCCATTTCCCAAAAGTTTCTGTTGTACCATAAGAGTTACTGTCTCACCAATGGCCTTGTTTTTTCACCAGTTTCTCCACCTCTGTAAACATTAAGACCTTCATATCAATGCAGTGGTGAGGAGAATGTAGGAAACGACAGTCTTATGTTGTCACTTGCTATGCAGAATACATCATTGGCTTAAAAATGTAAAAAATAAGTTATTGTCTCTGCAAGTTACTGTAAGTTTCACCACTGTCTTCAATAGGCAGATTTTTACCTCTCCCACTAATTTCTATTCACAAGAACTTGTCCCAAAACAATGAGCACAGACTTCCCAAAAGGTAGATGAAGGAAAATAACGTCCCTCAAAAGAAGCAAAACCAGAAGTGGAAGTCTAAACATTCCTGTAGTTTCGTGCAGAATTTTATCTGAATTTTATCTTTGGCCATGGATCACAAGCAGCAGTCAGGTGAGACCACAACTCCAAGAAAAATATGGGGGAGAGGGGGAATTCGTTATTCCTCTCTAAACCTTGCCAATTAGAAGAATGACATCAATCCCAAACTGGGTGATTGGAAACCTAACCATTTCAGAAAACTGACAAGACAGAGAATGGAAACCCCATCAGTTCCAGATTGATTCAACTGCTTTGGTTTAATAACATTGTAATGTTTAAATTAATGTCAGTTTTTGTAAGCTAGATTGTTGGATACTTCACTGTGATTAAGAAGCCATCACATAGTCAGGTGCAGCCGAAAGGCAGAAAGCTATCATCTTAAGCTTTTATTCACTAAGCAAAGATGAAGACGTGGTCCTATATTAAATCAGAAAAATGGTGGATCAAAGGCTTGTCAGGCTGACCTCCAGGTCAACTATACCTTCACAGCATAGATCCTCGCCCTTCAGAGAGAACAGGAGCTGAGCTGAGCCAATGTCCTATTCAGAATACTAGGTTTTCTTGCAATATCATTTGTAGAACCCCTATCAGCCAATCCAAAGTTTATAGAGTTGTAATATTTTTTCACCTGATGGTTACAGGGATAGAAAGGGAACAGGTATCAACAGAATTAAGGTATGGAAATAAGACTTTTAGTGTGACATGGATGTTGACAATTCAAGGGAGGTTTTAGCTGTCTTGACTGTATAATGAGGAAACATTCTCTCTGGGAAAAAGTTTGTGTGTCTCATTTCAGTGAATGCGAACTCACTCCAATATGGAACAAAATAGCTCAATAAAGTAATATTTCTTTAAGTATGAGGATAAAAGAATGAAATACACCTCTGAAAATTTTCTGACAGGGGCGGTTGTCTGGGATTTCTCAAGATTTGTTGCCCCAAGTCGGATCTCAGCTAGACTGCCAGTGCTGTTCTGGTTCACATGCAGATTTCTAACTCACTGAGCTGTGATTTTTCTGCTGTGAATCAAAATTGTACTGTTTAAATCTCACAAGGCCAAAACCTAAAAATCAAAAAGAAAGATTATTTGCTTTGAAAGGCAACTGATATTTGACTTCAGCAATTGAAATCAAAAGCCATCTCACCATGGAGGAAGGTGAGTAACCAGAAGATCAGGAAATGTGAACAATGTAGTTGAAACATCTTCAAGGGTGTTTCTGCAGCACCTATTTGTAAGAGTTTAGGTTTCAAATAAACTTCTATTATCTTTTTTAATTTTGATAAAACAGATCTTTGTTAATTTGAATTAGATGGATTTATAAGTAATTAATTGTCTGAAGTACTGGTAAGTAATTATACACCTTCCATTTTGGTTTTTATAAGATTTTACTTCTTTGGAAGCAAAACATTCCTACTAGCTCCACATTTGTCTGCCTTCTCACTTCAAAGTCTGATCCTGTAGAATTTAGGGTGGATTTTCACAATCCAATTTTAATACCAAAATAGGATAAAAAGAAAAAATAAATCTTCTCTTAAGCTGCTGTGCTAACTTTTAGAGTCTTCACTTCATAATCCCACCTGAGTCCTTTGCAATATCTCAAATTGCATGAGTGTAAAATAATCTCTCCATATAGGTATATTGGCTTCAGGTTCTGAGAACAAACTTTTTAGACAATTTAAAGACTGAAGAATTAATGAGGAATGCCATTTGCTCTGTCCTTTAATAGTATAAGTTCATGGCAGTTTCAAGAGGACAGCAACATTTTTAAAGGATCTTGGCATATCACATTCACGCCATACTCTTAGATATGAGCAGACATCCTAGAATTCCTTTTATTGCACTGTGGAGGCCACAGCTGATATTAAGCTTTCCCTTGTAGCACAGCCAGTACCACTGAAGAGTTTTGAGACTGAGATACAATAATTAGTCTCTAAGTACAGCTTCTTATCTCACCAAGGGTACAGGCTACGTTATATTATTCAGTGAACTATTTGTGTATAATAATGGCATCATTTGTAGGCCAGAAACAACATTGTCCGTAGTTTGAGACAAATCGTTTGTCCTCCCAAAACTTACTAAACTTGTTATTGTGAAAGTGATGGACCCAATTTAATTCAAATTTCCATTCAATCACTTTTAAATAACTAGACCTATAGATTTGTTTCAAGGGCTTTTTGCCTACCCTGAAATGTCAGTCTTGCAGACAAGGCAAATAAACAAAGTCACGGTCACTCTCTTCACTCAGAAAAGTATTTTCAACTCATTCATCGCATTGTGCAGATCCTGTTCTGCAAGACACAGATCTAACATTCCAGTCTACGTGTCTCTATCTTTTCTAGATACTATCTAGGTACTAGATCATTTGTAACCTCATAATGATCAGCAACTGCTTCTTCATGACAAAAAGAAACTTGGCATTTCTCAAAGTTACTTCGAGAGAGAATTTTCTGTTTTATTTGTTCTGGTTTGATTTTCCCAGTTAGACAATCTACCCTTTTTGAAAGCTTCAGTCGTCCATGCGGTCAAGAGTTTCTATCTAAAATCTAGAAACAAAGTTGATCAGGTCCGAGTTCAAAATGGGCAGCATTGAAACCCAGCTAATATGAGCAGGAGGAAAAAAAAATGTTCTTGTAATCAAAATTCATACAGAGAAGAATGGCTTGTGCATCAGAAACACCAAGCGATCACTGTTTGGAATTGGTTCTTTTTCCTAAACAAGGGTGGAGACTGCAGTGTAGGAGTAAGTTACGTAGTTTCTCCCAGCAGTGTTGTCTTCTTTAAGGGACCATGGTTTTGAATTCCTGCCTTTAAAATTTATTTTTTCTTTTGATGATTAATCAGTATGGAAAAAGTTGGACAACAGAATTAAAATCATGGTGTCCTCTGCCAAACATTTTCTGCCATCTCAGTTGTGCACACTTGCAATACTTCTCAAACCTTGCCCTCTGGGCTTGCACACCAGAGCACCTTGCACCTCCCTTCCTCACCTCCTTTCTGCTGTTCATCCACTCTGCACTCCACTCCTCGCTTTACCCGACTTCTTTTGTCAAAGGAGACAACTACCATTAAGTACAGCTGAACCTCCAAATACTGCTGAATGGGTGTCAGCAGCTGCTTAAATCATTTGGACATCCTGTGGGCTGGAGTGCCACCTCTTGAGAGCCCTCAGATCTTGTTCAGGAAGAGGAGAGGAAGGAGCACCAGGACACCCCAGGACCTGGTGCCAGTGGAGTAGCAGCTCCCTGAATCTGAGCAACAATGAAAGGGGTGAGAAGCCCTCATGCTCTGCAGACTAGACAGAAAAGCCTATGAGGAGTAAGTAGTAATTCATGCACTGTATTTCAGGTAATAGGGGTGACTATAACAGTAAAAAAAAAAAAGAAAAGAAGTATCTATTTTTTTAAAAAGATGTGCTGAGATTCCTGCTAGCATTGCAGCCACGTTCATGCTAATGAGCCCCATCACCTTTCTGCCTTCTCCCTCCTGCAGGCTGTCATTCCAAACTCTAGGCAAGTTGCTATGGAAACGATCGACATGGCTACAGAAATGGGGGGAGAATTATAGATTTCATCCACAGATACATAATTCAGTTTCACAAAAAAAAAAAATGAAACGATGCAAAATGGCAGGCCCTGTTACTGAGACACTTTTACCCTGAGGGAGAAAGAACCCCCTGCAGAAGGGATCTCAGCTGATCATCCATCAGTCCTTCGAGCAAAAGTCACCTTGAAGAAAAGTCCATCAGCAAACTCTGTCCCTCTTCAGCTGAGAAGTTAGTGTCAAGGCGCCCATCAACAACTTTGATTTATTTCTATGTTGTTGAACTCATGTAATCTGCCAGTAGAAGAGTCACACTGTTCCTTTACTCTAGTTTTGCATCTTGTTCTCACAGATTGACATAACATTTGGAATTTAGTCCTGTTTGTAAGCAAATGTATTTGGGAATCATTTTAACACTGGTAGTTCTCTATTCTGGGCAAAGATGGCTCTGCCTCAAAATTCAGCCATTTAAAAAGAAAGTGTAGATACAGAAAAAAGAAACTCTACTAATTTTTCTTGGGTTTTATTTTACTTGTTTAAAATTAAAGTACACTTAACAGAATCATAGAATGGTTTGGGTTGGAAGGGACCTTAAAGATCATCTAGTTCCAACCCCCCTGCCATGGGCAGGGACACCTCGCATATATGGCATGCTGAGTAACTGCTTCTTCAGAAATCCTCTTGCAACTCAAAGGTTTCTAACAGCTATGTATAGAAAGATAAACTGGAAGATTCAAACCACATCATCCCGTAATTTGGTAAATTGCATTAAATTAATCCTATATAGGGAAGTTGGGAGGACCTGACAAGAACTTTTTTTTCTTCAAAGTGACAAAAATGCCTTCTAACCAGCTAAACTATATTTTTCATAACTAATTTAATTTCTTCTTAATTCTCTGTACAATATTGTTCTTTTTACCACTCTCTCTGTCCCACTCCATTGAAAAAAAAAGAAAGGAATTACAAGGTAAATTACATTTCATGACACAACTTTCAGAACTATAAAAGCTAGGCAAGCACTGTGAGTTTAGGATAGTAAAAAAAAAGAAACCTTCCCTTTCTAGGCCCCAATCCACTAAACACTTACCCAGTCATAAGCACATGAGTAATTTAAGTGAGCTCTTGGATTCAAGCCAATAGATAAATGTTAAATATGTGCCTGGCCCAGCCAATGCGCACAATCTGTTGCTAAATGTGACATTTACATATATATATATATATATATGTATCTCTTCGCATTTTGGGAGAGTAGAAAAGCTGTTTATAAACCAGAACATAAGGGTAAAATCATGATTTAAATTGTCCTGAAAGTCTCTCTAGTGATATCATGAAGCATTCTATAATTTTGTTTGCAAAGGGCTTGGAAAAAACAAAGATAGATGCAATTTGCATTTAGCTCGTTTTCAACTAAATATGGCACATAGACAAGCTAGGAAGAGTAAAATAAACACAATTCAATAAGCACAATGCAAAATTTCAAGACAACTAAACTTCATGGAGTGGTTTCAATACTACCTATTTCAGTGGTATTGAGAGACAGCTGAGAGTTAAAATTACAGTTTAATTTGCATTAATGCATTTTCCCAAAAATCACAGAAGTAGAACAGCATTTTGGTTTGGCTTTGTTTTGTTGTTGGTTTTTTTTTTTTTGTATAAAAGTCAAGGAGGAGAAAGAAAATGATATTTGACTCTCCAAGGAAAATAATTATTTCAGTTTGACAGGAAAATTGAACAAACTGCATTGAAGGATGAGCAAGTTTAACGTTTCCAGACTCAAGTTTTTGCAAGCTTAGCTGTCAAATAATAAAATAAAGTTCAAATTCTTGTGGCTTATTCATATTTTCAGAAGTCTGGTTTATGAAAACCAGGCAAAGCTAGAGACAAGTAAGCAGAGATGCCTCAACATTACCACATTTAAAGGAACCCTGTGTGCTTCCCATATACAGATAACCTGATCCTGTCATAAATTCACCTCAGTGGGACTATTGACTCAATCCGCTACCCTCTTATGAATTTGAAGAGGAACTCTTAAATCTTTTGTTCAAATCCTATTGATGTCAACAGTCTTCGCACTGAACTTAAACAGGCCTTAAATTAGGTCTGGGAGGGACTTCACACTTGTTATTGCTACAGTTGACTTTTACGCCTCTCATTCTACAGAAAATCCACTTACTCACTGAGGCTCCCTATGAATTCATAGTCAGATCAGGAAATACAGAGCAGAAGAGAGGGTGACACTAAGCCTTGAGCCTAAGATGGGAATGCTCACTCTGGTCCACTGATAGGGAGTTTCCACACTTTACAATTCATAACTCCATAATCTCTGTTGATGTTAGCTACACAATTAATATTCTTCAAAATCAGCATGTGACCAGACACTTTTCTCCAAAGAAGACTGTGGCACTCTGTCACCTCCGATCCAGCAGCCCAGTGGCTAGAGCGTACCTCTCTTCCCACCAGGAGGAGATGCACCTTTCAATTCCCAATGTTACTTGTAAAAATTCAACTGTGATTTTCCTTCTGTCTAATGTTTTTCCCTGTTTGCGAACATAACCATCCTCTCTTGTACCAAAGTGAATAGCTATTGATTTAAGGTAACTTTATTTTCTTACTAGCAGCTTCTCAATACAGAGGTTCATAATCTTGTACAGCCAGAGAATGGAGGCAGAAAGGTCCTAAAGATGTCACTGAAAGAGAGATAGGAACATTCATTTCCCCTTGAAGTGAAACTTATGATAACCAGCCTGTGAAATCATGTTCCTCCTCTCACTGGGGCTTTAAGTATTCTAGGAAAACAAGCCCGCCTCACTGGTAGAGACTGATACCAACCTAATTTCACAGAATGATGTATAGCCCAAGTAATGTACAGCCCATTGTTATAGCACTTATCCTGATGTTGTATGTTTGCATCTCCTAAGATAGAGGAGGTCTTAAAGTCAGGTGTCTCATGTTATATGGAGGTTTTATGCTGTGATGCAACATTTTACTGGAGAAAGGTGACAATATTGCTTGTTCTTTCAAAATAGGATCATTACTTTTTGAAGAACCAAATGAACTGGATCAAGTTTTTAAAAAAGCACATGTTGAAGTACTTTCATAAAATCATATAATAGAATCATAGAATGGATAGAGTTGGAAGGGACCTTAAAGATCATCGAGTCCCACCCCCCTGCCGTGGGCAGGGACACCTCCCACTAGACCAGGTTGCTCAAAGCCCCATCCAGCCTGGCCTTGAACACCTCCAGGGATGGAGTATCCACAACTTCTCTGAGCAACCTGTTCCAGCGCCTCACCACCCTCACAGTAAAGAATTTTTTCCTAGTGTCTAATCTAAATTTCCCCTCTTTCAGTTTAAAACTGTTATCCCTCGTCCTATCACTCCATTCCCTGATAAAGAGTCCTTCCCCATTTCTACTGTAGGCCCCCTTTAGGTATTGGATGGCCGTTGTAAGGTCTCTCCGGAGCCTTCTCTTCTCCAAGCTGAACAACTCCAACTCTCTCAGCCTGTCCTCATAGGTGCTCCAAACCCCTGATCATCTTCATGGTCTTGCTCTGGACTCACTTCGATAGGTCCATGTCTTTCTTGTGCTGAGGACCCCAGAGCTGGACACAGCACTCCTGGTGGGAGTGGAGTAGAGGGGAAGAATCACCTCCCTTGATCTGCTGGTCATGCTTTTTTTGATGCAGCCCAGGATGTGGTTGGCTTTCTAGGCTGCAAGCACACATTGCCAGGTCATATTGAGCTTTATTGGTAGATCCCATCAATGCATGGAGACAGACACTGAGGGGTCAGACCTTTTAGTGATCAGGTAGTCCTCAGAAGCTGAAATTCTTGGCACCTCTGTTCTTCTCCAAGGCATTGTCATACATGCCAAACTCCATAGATACATATGCCAAAGAACATAGACACAGTTGGACAAAGCCTGATGGGTTTCTAGTATCTGGAGCTCATGCTACTTCTGACATTTGCTGCATGAGTTGTCAAGGAAGATCAGAGAGGTACCTCTAAGAGAGATCCCCATTTTCGCTACTGTCTGGCTCCTGTACAAAGTCATGCCAAAACATTCTGCTGTTCATGTTCCCCTCATCCCAACACTTTTGTTCTAAAGGCATACCTCAGCTCCACACAGGGGAAACAGGACTCCCAGAGGATCACTACAAAGCCCAAATTCTCAACATCCACCTCACTGAAAAGCCTCACTGCAGAGAAGGGACAGCTGCTTGTCACAGACAATAGGTTGGAGAATTTGCAATTAATTATTTTCACCTCTTCCCCTCATAAAAGATGGTTTTAGAATTTCGAGATATTGCCAGTGCCCCCCAACTCTTTGTATGACTTGCAGATATATATAAATTCATATTTATACATGAATACATGTATCATTCAAAGACAAGTCTCTCCTCAAACACCCATATGCACAACATTTTTTTTTCTGAAGGAGCAACATATATTGTCAAATTGAGATGGTTTCTAGCAAAATGTTTGTCCCTACAGTTCTTCACACATTTCCAAAGGCAGTAAGCCTTCCAGCCTCCAGGAAGGCCGCATTTGTCCTCAGGTTTCTTCCAGAAACTCCACACATATTTAGATTGCACTGCTGTGGAGGTAGATAGCATCACACCAGCTCCAAAAAAACCACACCAAACCCTAGTGCTTGCTTAGCATAACTTCTTGTTTAGCACAAGCTACCCACAGGAGCCTTTATGCAACTTTTGGACCACTTGTTGCCTTCACCAATTTCCCTGCTGTTTTGGATATGCTACACACAGAGAATTTCACCACAGCTCATACAAGCTCCAATTTATGGGCAAAGGAGAAAATATTTACGATGACCAGTGGTGCCCAAACTAATCAGCTGGACAGGAAACAGTCTACCTTTAGCGGTGCAGAAGGCCACACCTGACCTTCATGTCCACAATTGAAGTGCATGCATATAGCATAATCCAGCTGCAAGTGTGTATTAAATTTACCCCTTTCTGAAACTGTCAGACTGGCAATGCCACATCTTCAGTGTGCATGTCCTCTCAGTTTAATTCCCCACCCGCTCACCACCAAGGAAATCCATGAGGTTCACCTCAGGCTGTCTGCTGTGGCAAACAGCAGTGATTTATGTACACAGTGTGTAATGCACGTACTAGGAACCTGATGTGAGAGTGACTTTTGCCATCACCGCAGTTCTTCAGTCCTGTAGCAAGAAGAGGGACCTTCAAAGTGATCTAGGTGAGTCTTCCTGGTAGACTACAGCTCCAACCAAGCATCCCAATGTAAAGTGTTGGAAAGATTCAATGTTTTAACCCCTTACTTGATACTTTTCTCTTCAAAGTCAATTTTGCTCTAACCCCAAAGGAAATCTCATTTGCTATGTTGAAACCACTAAATATTGTCACAGAACCAATTTTTCAGAATTTTCAGACAGCTGACATTTCTACTCACTGATCTGTTTTCAAGTGTGAGCTACCAATAGACATGGGAGGAAAAAAATAAAGAAAAAAACCCCAGCAAGTTAAACAGCCTTATGAAGCCTTCTTCACGCAGGCAACATTTGTTAGTAACATGAAACACCAGAAAGAATAGCTTATTATGTGGTAAACTTGCTGTATTGCATTGGAAAACCATGCCTGACATAACAAAAAAAAACCCAAACAAAGAAAAAAACTCCAACGTGTATATACTGAAAGTTCAAAATAAATATACTGAAGTGCTTCCATGGGTCACCTGAAGGGAAAATGCACTCAAAAGTCTCACTGAGGACTTACAAGTTTTGCTCCGCTAGCCAGCTTTAAAGAAAGTTTTCCACAGCTTCAGCAGTTTTTACAAGTTCATGGCAAAGAACAACAGTTTCTGTAACTAAAATAGCAAAACTACCCATTACTGTAAATTCAGCTTATGGCATATCACAAAGATCTGACAAGTTTCAAAACAGCCCACAGTATTCAACAAATGAGTCTTTTGCCTGTAAATTCTCAGCAAATCCCACATTATTCCATGAGATTTCCCATCTCAGCAGGGGGCTTGCCTAAAGAACTGCAGAATTTGGCCTACGAAGGGTTTTGTCTCTGCTCACAGGTTTAATTAATCATTAATTAAATGATTAATTTAATTAATGGGGTGGGGTTTTTTTTCTTATTTTTGTTCCAAAAAATATACCTAACTTCTTAAAGAGAATAATAACAAGCTGAGTCCCCAGAATTTCATTTTACCTCAGTATATTTAACACACTGTAGAGCTATGGGTTTAAAGTGATTAAGGACAAGCATTTCTGTCTCTTAAAGAGACCTTTTCTCTGCATAGTTAGTGACCAGACACGTTGAAGCCCAGTGCCTTCAAAATATTTTCTTATGTCATAAGGTGGAGCTCAGTGACTACAATTAAACACCTACATTCATGCAGGTTACATGAGAATGTTGCACCTGAAACACTGACCAGCTATAGCAAACCTCTCAATCTGGAGATCCAAAGTTGCCCCGAAAAAGATTTTTGGTTTGTTTTGATTTAAAGCAATGGTACTTACCTGTACAGTTCAGGAATGTTTCAAAATAGTTTAATTTTTAATCCAAATTACTACAAGTGGTTGTTTTTCAACCAAGACAACATTTGTCTGCCAATGCTTTGCAAGAGAAAGTAAAATTGCTCCTTCTGCTTAAAGAACAAGTTAACAAAGTAGAAGTAGGATCTGGTCTCACATCATTACTTTTACTTACATTTTTCTACTTTGTATGGTAGTAATAGGAAAATACACCCCAAATAAAGCAGATGCCATGAAAAAGTCTATTTCATCAGGAATGACTGGGAAAGCTGGTTATAAACCTGACTGTTGTGTGGGCGTCTATATTTGTCAGTTAGGTTGACGGTTGGACAAGATGATCTTTAAGGTCCCTTCCAACCTGGAAGATTCTGTGATTCTGTGATCTACCAGCTGGTACAGACTAAGTAAAGGGTCTAATCCTCAAAATTCAAAACAAAGTGAAAAACATCCTAAGGTAAATCATTCCTTATGTGGCCAATAACAATCTTAATGCAATGATTAGGGAGAGGCAGAAATAAAATAAAATTTGCTGAGAAGGCAAAAGACTTTTTCAAACTGTAGTACAGTACAGAAAGATGGGGAAAGAAAGAAGGGATAAATTTGTTTCCTTGTCACCTACATATTTTTACCGAACTAGTCCCTATGGGCTTGAACATGCAAACTGAACCTAGACCGAAAGGAAATCGTTTGTGAAAAGAAAATGTGTTTCTTAACAAGCAATTATTTCAATAAATGTTGATTTAATTTAAATCAGTGGACTGCAATTTTACCCATATTTCAAATAAATTATTGCTTTACAACCTGATGGTATAAAATAGCTCTATCAGTGTAGAGAAAAATACACTTTTCTCCTGCTCTGGAGATTAAAACCATTGAATCAGCCTAACTCCTTGCAGAATAAAATTCTCGTTAGTCTACATAAGGATACCATAACCTCTCCGTTCAGAATCCTTCTATACTCCTAAACGAATATCTCCTAGACAGATATTCAACAGTCATTAAAATAAGGACTCAAAGTTTATAATAAGTAGTCCTGAACACACAGTATTTACTGGGTCAATGTTGATAGATTGATAAATTCCCATCTATATGACAGCTCATCAGTGCTTGTCTAATTTTATTTATTTTCTCACATAAGTTTTCAAATCCCACTTCTGTGCAAAAATGTCTCAGAAACTCATTTTTCTGTACAATCTTTCACATATTCTGGCCTGTGGCTAAAGCATCTGTTGAAAGTGTTTGCCAATGGTAAGACACACATGTTTTCCTTTCATCTCTGCCATAGCTTTATTCCAACACTGTTTGTATTTTGGCAGAAAAGACGCTATTCCCATTTCTTGGGCAAGAGTGTCTCTGGGTTTCTCATGCCTAGAAACTCCAGCTACCTATGAAATCACTGCTTCGAAGCAATAGCTGACTACGGCATGCGACAGCAGGGACTCAGAAGTGGCACTGCTGGCTGAAGGAAGGTGTAATAACAACTCTATCCTTCCGCACTCTCTTCCCTCTGCTGCACGCTGTTTCCTTCAAACCTTCTTGGTACTCCCACACACTTTCCTGCTGAGCTTTTCAAGGTGCTCCTCGTCTTTTTCATGCTGTGGGGACATAGCTGGCAGTCTTAGGCCAAGGTACACCACACTCCAGGGTATTTCTGTTGAGAACCTGAAATGCACTGAGCTAAATTCACATCTCAGCTTAACTCCATCGATTTCATTGTTTGGCTCAATCTAGCAGAGAACTGGTTTTAGGGCTTTCCACCCTCCTTCCCCAGCAGAAAGGCTCTCTTTCAAAATAGCTTTGCAGTGTAACTGAGGATATTCAACCCCTCTGCTAACAGAGAGTTTCCATTTTCTCTTAACATTCTGTATAACGGGTCTTTGCTATAAAAATATAGGTGGTAAAAAATAAATTCCCACTACCTAAATCAAACCATTTCAGCTAATAAAAAAAAGGGGGAAAATATCTAAAACCCAAATTGTCTAGACATTATGAAAAGTTTACTTTTTTTTTTTTTTAAGATAATCTAAATACTTATAAATCTTTTTTTAAAAAATGGAAGTATTTATCCAACCAGAACATTTATTGCAGTGTTTAGTTTCAGCTAAGATGGTACAGTTATCTCACTTATTTTTCTCCTTTTCAGGGCTGAAACACCACAAAATTTCACATTTTTGTATAGTTCAATACAGAAAATACTTGGCAAGGGAAATAAAAATGTAAAAATCACTGGGATCATCAGATAAATCAGCTTCTTAACAATTAAAATACATTACCCTTTCCTGTCAATTTTCTCAAATTAATTATTAAAGTTCATTAGAAACTATAACTTAACTGAAATTCTTACAATTCGAATTCACAGTTCGTTGCAGATTGACTTCAGTTTTTGACAATATTAATCTTGAATAACTCTGCTGGCTT
Source organism: Arenaria interpres (assembly GCA_013399435.1). NCBI lineage: Eukaryota > Metazoa > Chordata > Aves > Charadriiformes > Scolopacidae > Arenaria > Arenaria interpres. The sequence goes on from VXAK01021021.1 coordinate 156,386, forward strand.
TTCCGTGGTTTAACAAAATAGTCATCTTTTGGGATGTTGCCTTTTCCATTTCATTTTCTCTTTGGAGCTGATTAATTTTCCTAAACTGATGGGTTCAGAAGACAAAAGCTTAATAATTATTTTAACCTATTAATCTGAGAGTAGCTCTCTCCTTGAACAAAATCCCATCTCCCTTCTCAGAGGAAGATGCTGCTTTTACTCGACTGCCAGAGAAAGGGCACTCGGGGCTAGTGGCACGGCACGGCCACTCCTGTTGACTGGCAGAGGAGGACAGAGGCCCTAGTTTTAGCTGTCCCCTTGTCCCCAGGTAACTCCATTCTTGCCTTCAATTTGTCTTTTGAGGCTAGAAACTGCTGGAGTCCATTAGTAAAACTGCTGGAGTCATCTCTTGTTATTATTGAGTAAGGCACCACTGCAGAACTGAGCCCTTGGGTCATATTTCTCTTTTAAATTGCTTGACAGAGCCAGGCAGCTCTGTTCTGAGGTAGGGTTTTCTGTTCTCTGACTTCTGCAATCATTATTTATTCCCCTGCATAAATACAGCCTGAATTTGTGCTGCTGCCCCGTCTTCTTCCTTCAACGCTTCCACTTATCTGTTGCCTGCTCATGGAGGGAGGGGGAAGGCTTAGGTCTTTTGGAAAGGTTTATGCATTCAGTGAAAAATAACAGTTTCTAATTGGAAGCAACTGACTCAGCCATCCCTGCTGATGTTCCAAAGTCCCTCATCCTAAATAGGTGCACATAACGGTAATATAAAGCGCATTAAAATTCCTTACCCTTTCCACCTTGGCAACACAAGCTGCAAACATCCCTCACAGTGTAGTTCTGTTACCTGGGTAATGCTGCCAGGGAGAAAAGCAAGACCAACACATGAAGTACCTCGTTGGCAGGCAGGATAGGAAGGCTCCTGACCCACGGCCAGCAGGGTAGTCACCTTGGGGAGTAGAGACCCTCCCACCAGCACAGAAACCCCAGGCAGGTGCTTGGAAATAGACTTCAGCTCAGTTACTGAATCAGCCAAATGTGTTGATCACAGTAATTCCCACAGATTGCATGTTAGCTGTTTATCTGGGGGTACTAGTTTGAGATTGGCTTAAGAGATGAGCTTTTAAAGCCTAGAGAATGAACATTTCCTCGAGTCAGTGTTCCTTTTTGCCCTTATAAGAGACTTTTAGGATTGCTGTATTTTGCACAGTGATGGCAATCACTTGAAGTTAGTAGAAGCAGTATTTCCACAGCTGGGATAATTTGCCATAGGCCCTAGAAGTCACTATTTAAAATCTCTTTCTAAATGCTTAGTTTAATAGTAGCTGGTTCTTTTCTTGAGTAATCAATTGTTTTCGTGAGATGAAAAAAGAAAATCCACCATTCTGTTACCAAGACTGAAAAACTATATTTTAAGAAAGAGAACATGAATGTTTCACATCTATCTCCAACTGAATTTCAATGAGAATTAGGTCCATAGTACCTCCCATAGATCCAGGCATAAGTTACTATAATTCGGTATTACCGATTCTAACCAATACCACCTATATGAAATTCCAACTAACTGCAGCTGCTTTTCTATGACACTTTTAATCTTGAGTGTTCGTCGCCACCTTCTGTTCACTGAATTTTTTATTTTATCTTCATCTTCTGACCAAAAAAAATGCCACAATGATTTTTGTATTTTATACTTAAACTCTTTTTTCCCCCTTTTTCTTTTTAACAGCGTGTCTTTTTTACACAAATAGGACAGACTACGCTTATATTTTAACTATCATGCCCTGGTCTTTCTTTTGTCTTAAAATAAATACCCTGAGCAGAAAAGCTTATTTGTTTCCTCTTTTCTTATCTGGAGAGGAAGTCTTTGTTACAGCCAGCCTGAGATTGGGTGGGTATCAACACTCCCAGCAGGCATTAATATATATCTCCTCAAAAAGTCACCACCTTATCTGAAAACAACTACTATCTCCAAAGGTGTTAAAAAGAGACTAGCTGTTTGACAGATGCTGATAAAATTTATGCTTTACTAATTAGTTTTAAACATTGCATTCTCTTATTCTTCTTCCTGCCCACAAGGTGTTACTGCAGTATTAACCCAAGGGCCCAGAACAGCTTGCCCTTCAGCAAACTCATTGAATATGAAAAGATGTGCATTAAAAAGATTTAATCTCTTTAGTCTTCACCTGCTTTTATTTTAAAAGGTTATAAAGGAAAAAGCTTTGGTAAAATAGGTGAATTATAATAAGGGTAAGGGGAAAGAGCAATGGCTTAAGGAAGATAAAGGTTTTATTAGGCAATAACAGGAAAGGGAAAATAAGTTGAGGGAGGGAGGAGACTTTCAGACAAACTAATTTCAATAGTTGAACTAATATATGGTCAATAAGTCTCCAAAGGTGATTCAGAGTACCTCAATCCAGAGCTCAAACCTACCTCTCTGTTATAAACAACCTCGACTCCTATCTTAAGTATCTAATTTAGAAGACTATATAGAAACTAAGCAAAATATATTTTTTTAAATTTTTTTTAAAACTGTGTACAACTAACGTTTTTCTGCAGTTATATTGAAATATTAAACATTATAGGCAAATGTGTTTCAGGTGTACTTCCATTGGTATAGCAAAATTACACTGAATGTGGTCTACGTGTGGTCTAATAATGTAGTTTTAAATAATTATTTCACAGCTCCTGGTAAGTGATACAATCATAAACAGTTCCTCAAAAAGAATTACCTTCTCTCTGATAAGCAGTGGCTTTCCACACTTCAACAAATTATGGATTCAATTCACTTCATTTGAAATGAATGGCATATTGCACTGTGCCATCTCAGCATGCTGAAAGTAAGGTTAATAAACTGTGATCCTGAAATTGCTGAATGGATTTTTATATCAGCAATACTAAGTAAGTTTGTCGCCTATATCATCTGTATTAGCTTCAGGCTATCTGAGCTGCCCTTGCAATAAAAGTTTTGCAAAGAACAATTTAAGCTTTAAAAAAATGGAAGTACTATTTTAAATCAGAGGAAAACATGCCTAAAAATGATGATCCATTATGAACAGGCATGGAGGTTCTCTCCGCATTTGAACAAAATGTAAAAGCATTTGCTTGTTCAACAAATCTGCAATATGCTTATATTCCTTCACTCCCTTCCCAGCAGTTTTTATTAATTTATGGAAAGTTTTCATTACAGCAAATGTCTTTCTGGGCTAAGGATCTGGGATTACAACATGGGAAGAGATTTTATAATGTCAATCTTTTATTACCCATAGGAGTAGCAACCCCTCTTCCTTTCCTGGAACATGGAGAACAGTAGTTAGAAGAGAAATAATGTCCAAAGACCCGCAGGACATGGAGGTCCTGAAGGGAAAATAGAAAGACTATGTTAAGGAGGAAGTGTTCGTCTTGGAAGAGTAGACCTTGCTATTAATGTCAAAATATTATTTTATAATTTTATAATTTAAAATATTAATGTCAAAATATTTTCCCATAATATCCATATGAAAAGAGAGAAACCAGTGGAAGTCCTAAAGGCTTGAGAAAAAGATAGGAGGAGAGCATAGAAGACGAATTCCTGAATGGGAAACAAGCCAGGCAGGTTTAAAACACAGTAGGAGTTTAAGATTTCTCTAGAATAAGCGAGAAGTAGAGCAGAGTGATGGTTAATGGAAGTGGATCTAAAGCATATGGTTCCTCTGTCTCTAGCAGTAATGTCATTTGATCCTCCCAAGATCTCTGGAACTTCAGCAAAACATTTTTTTCTACAGTTGTAGAAGATAAACCCTTGACAGAATATTCTGACCCTTTCCAGGCACAAGAAACTGTTAGATTTTGAGATGGAAAGCCATTTCAGTTTCATGTCATTTAACACCATCACAGTACTAGCAAATAAGATGTTCAATTCACCAAAGAGCTGTTCTTAAATAACTGAGTATTATGGATATTTCTACAGATGAGTTTTTTTCATTCAAAGTTAGTTAACTATGTACAGCACTCTTTACACTGGAGTGCAAGAAAATTATTAATTTCTACTTACTGGTAGAATACAAAGGAGGAAGAAACCCATAAGACTTTCAACTGATATGGAACATAGGCTTTTAGATTTTTTTAACAATCTTCAACTAATAACTTTATGATCCACAGAGTAGCCCCTTCACTATCAGGAGAATTCCTTTGATCATTTCCGATGCAGAGAGTTAAAGATTCTCTTCCAAGTCTTCTCCTTCTGTGATTCACTTTGAAATAAGTTTTCATATTTCAGTAAAAAGGTATCTCAATATCATGTTATGTCTCATTTGGCTGGTTTGTTGGTGGTTTTTTTTCATTTTAGCAGCATTTAATTTTATATTTGTATAACATACCATGACATTCCTCTTCTGCTCACCAAAGTTACTTTTTTCCTGGCAATGGTACTTGAAAGCTTTAGTTTTGATTTATTGTTGTGTTTTTTTCCCACAGCTTTTAGGTCAGTCATGTCACCTCTTCATGCTTCTGTTTTGTTTCTCTTTCCTTCTCTGTCATGTCTCCTCACCTTATGAGCACTTTACATTTTAGAAAAGTAGAGTTTAAAATTAACTCAATTAATTTTTCTTTCAGATATCTTCAGGAACCCCTTGTTAATTCCTGCCCTCTTTTGAAAAGCACGTAAGTAATATGGTAAAAATAAAACATTTCACTTTGCCAAAGGCCAAGGCATACTTACTGTTTTGATTTCAGTAAATTTGTCATATCTCAGGTTCTAAAAACATCAAATCCTTCCTGTTTTCTGGATGAGATCACCTCATGAATGGAGATCAAAATAGAAAAAATAAAATCATGTTACCAGTATTGAAAACAGTAACAGACCCTTCCCACTTTACTAACATCACCAATTTAAAGGACAGCAAGAGTAATTATAAGACAAGTGATATCCATAGATATAATTTTCTCCATTACACACATAAATAATTTGTTCCCATTAACAAATGGGGTTTGTTACTCTAAGTGGCTTTTGTTTAGTCACCTTTCAATCAGACTGCAACAATTTATTCTGTGGTGTGTGATCATCACAAAAAAAAACCAAGCCTGAAACTGACACAGTGTTAGTCCTCAAAGAGAATAAGAACTTTTGTGGGCACATCACACCTGTCTTTGTCAAGATTATCCTGTTTTCCTCTTCCTACTTCACATCTCCATAGCTTTAATTTTGAAATGGGCTTTAATTTATAAATTGAGGTCTGTTAGTTCTTTGATTGCATAAACTTCAGGACAATTATAATCCACAGAAAATATAAATCATTGGAAACAGAAGGTGTGCAATGTTAAGATTTCTCATTGCAGGATTTCCTTGGCAAAGAAAAACACAGAACATCTGTGGGAAAGATTATTTTTCCTCATTTAAAACATTTGGTAAAATACCATAACAAGTACATCTCTTCAGATTTCTAGGACAATTTGTTTGCTCTTCCAAGTGAATGCTACGTAGTTTTTCATTACAGAAATTGATGGTCATCATGGTTTAACCGCAGCCAGAAGGTAGGACCGTGCAGCTCCTCGCTTACTCCCCCCTCTGCCCCCAGTAGGGTAATGAGAAGAGGGAGAAGAGGAGGGGAAAGGAAAAAAAAAAACTCAGGAGTTGAGATAAAGACAGTTTAATAGAACAGTTACAGAAGAATAAAAAAACTAAGAACAATGATAATAATAATAATGGTAAAAGAATTTACAAAATAAATTGATAAAACACAAGTCTCTCTCACCACCTGATGATCGGTTGCCCATCCTGTCCAGAGCAGTGATCGTGGATCTCTATCCCTTGGCCAACCCCCATTTGTATACTGAGCATGATGTCTATGGTATGGAATATCCCCCTGGTGAGCTTTTCCTGTCTATGCTCTCTCTCAGCTTCTATTGGAAGCTGAAAATGTCCTTAACTAATATAAGCATTACATAACAACAACTAAAACAATGTGTATTACCAACATTCTTCAACATTATTCTCACACCAAACCCAAAACACAGCAGCTACTAGAAGGAAAATTAACTCTATCCCAGCTGAAACCAGGACAATGGTTCACAAACATTTTTATTAAATGTAATTTCTAAAGTTCACTAAATTAATTTCTAACTCTAGATATTTTCAGTATTTTTTTAATTCTTGTTATTGAATAAATAATAAATGATAGGAAGTATCTTCTTATCCTCCGTATCCTCTTGCTGCAGATCACTTTGCAGCAGGCAGGACATTTTCTTGGCCATATTTTTCTGCTACGTGGCAAGATTCTCCTTCCAGACTCATTACAGAAATAAGGTTGAAGAGCTTGACACCTTTGAACCAATTTTAAAAAGGCTTGTCTGCATCAGATTTGGGTTCACTTCAGACAATAAAACACAATAGATTTGGGGCCTGGACCTAAACTATTGAGTTATCTCACAGCAGTAGTTAATTGCCTGGGTCCTTCAGAGTTTAAGAACATGTTTTAAATATCTCATTCCAAAAGCACGGAGGTTATAGAAACAACTTATATCTGGACTCCTTTCTTTTTATATATTCAATATGACTTATGAAATGAGAATGCCTAAATTTGTTTTCTTAACATGATTTCACCAAGAGGCATTAAATGAAAAGGACACCATTGAATTTTCTAACCAGGCCTGGTTTCTCAAAGTGACAAAGTTGCAACTGCCAACCTCCTCAGCTACTCAGCAGCCACTCAACTGCATTTGGAGGCAGGCCTAAACCTGAAAACTTGGATGATCATGATTTTTATGAAATGCATCAGAAATTCAATTTTTCATTCCTGATCTGTGGCACACTGCGCATCAACACCCTACATGTCAGGATCCAGTTTATTGCATGGTATGAGATTTATTGATGTAAAATTAGCCCCCATCTCTACTACTTAGCAAGAGACTTTTTGTTTATTTACATCAAACTACAGTATTATATGGCTTATTGTGCCTCCAGTAATTCAGTCACTTGAAGAGAGTACACAAAATCTGTTTCTCACATAGTGTGATAAATCCTGTCTGTTTGTCATGCCTGGCATATATATATTTAATTGTAGCCGACAGTGTGTGGGTAGGCCTGAATAGCTCCAAGTAGGAGGACAGAAACAGCAATGACAAACCCTGTGGGATCAATACTGAGCTGCAAAGCTGCTTCTGGACTTCCATGACCCTCAGCTCCTTCTCCTCTTCACAGCAGTCTCCTGGAACTGATGTGACCCTGATATCTGCTCCTCACACCTACATGAAGAGAGGAGGAAAACCAGCTCTGGATGACTTCAGCCTATCAAGAATACCCTAGCATGATTGCTGTCTTTTGTTCATGGTAGTATTAAACTATGAAGCAGTTTACAGAAATAAAAATATGGCCATAAAGCAAGTTTTGTTTCTTTGTGAAAATTTAAGAGGCATACTTTAGTACCTAGAGCTTTAAGACACCTGTCAATGTCTTTAATGCCTGAAGGAGCTCCTAGCGACATGCTCCTGGGGACCCGCCGCATTCATTCCCACCACAGCATGTAGAACATGTTTATGTTGGTGCCCACAAAATCCCATGTTCTCAGAGCAGCCACAACCTCTACAGCTCTCCCATCAACTCGGTTTGAGGAAGGAAAGAACCTCAGAGCCAACTCAACTGCATAAGAGCAGCCACATACTGCAGGGGTATATAAAAAATGATGACATTGTTTTGTAGTGTTTTGCTTGGACAATTAGTCTGCCTCAAAACATTTCTATTTGAGATAGTGTAATCTTTATGGTAGAATGTGTTAAGTATCAACAACAACAGTATATAACAACTGAAACAATCATTAAAATTATTTTAAATAAGTTCTGGGCAACAGAGTAATTATCTGTTTCAACATCCAATTATCAAGAGAAAATTTTTCTAAGATCACTTCATTGTGCACTTCTCTACTGAGTTGTTGAACAATGGCAGCTTAATTAGTTAACAGCTTTGAAAAAGTTCTTGCTAAAGTCTTTGCTCTATGTAAATTGTTAAGTAGTTGCAGACAAATAACCCATTTCAACTGAAGCCATCTATATAAAATTATAGTTACTAAGAATAATCATAGCAGAAATGCAACCGTTTTTTTTGAGTGAGACAAAAGCTTGGAAACTTGCAAGGTGACGATTTTTATGAAATGTATCAGAAATTGAGTCTTGTTATTCTTGAACTGTGACACTCTGCATTTCTAAACCAAGCATGCCAGGACCTATTTATTTGGTCCTACCATTTCTGACATTCTTAGAGAGATGACCTTTCACAAAAATATAGTAATAATTATAGACAGATTATATAAAAAAACCAATGTGTAGATCAGAGGTTGTGTAAGTCTATAATTCCTGGATATACCACTTTGGAAAATGGCTTTCTTAGAAAAAGTAATTGTTCCAGCTGAAATGTGGCAGAAGGTACTCAGAAATCAAGGGACCTGTCTACTAGGGGAGACATCAGATTTCACGTTTTACTTCATTTTATTCACTTCTGCCATCACGCTCTACAACTGCTTGGACCAGGTGCTGACTCCCAAAGTCTGGTTCCCATGAGGCCAGCAGCATCTCCAGTTAGTAACTTAGAGGATCTTCATCAAGCTTCAGAATTTTCAAATATAAATGAAGCACCACATGATACAGTCTCTCAGCTGGGGGAATTCAGCCCCACAGTGCCATCTACCAAGGACAGAAGTCAGATTTCACATTTTCCTTCCTTTCCTTTGTTTCCAGCATCACATTCTGCAAAGCACTGAATTCTCAACATTTCTCATTTGAGGTCCAATCTGTTAGTGTGAGGGAAACAACTGTGTCTGGTGTTACAAGCTAATCACAGAAATATACTGAATTTTCCTTACGTATGTTACTGAGTATTTAAAACATGGGTGTTCTTTTCCTCTCTTTCTCTTCCTATTCACAGCCCATCATGCCAGTATTCAAAATCCAATCAGGAATTCAAGGGGCTCATATTTTCAGTTATTAACTGCAATTTTGTCTGTTCATTAATGTACAAGCAACTATTTTCTTCCTGCCTGGAACCTTTCTTACTACTATCACATCTATTTTTATATGAAGACATTTTCCAAACAAAAGCCAACTTCAGAATGCAGCTGAAATCTTTTCTGCCAGATCTGAAGTCACTCTTTTGTGTCTGTATTAGGAGAGGAATAGTACTCTTTTCGTTGCTGTCATACATTGCTCATTTCAGTCTTCTGTTATTCTTAGACTGTAGACTTTTATCTTATCATCTTCTCACCTTCATTAGCTGACAATCATTCTATTTTACATGGAGCCCAGACGGTCTTAAATGCCATAATTAGCACAACTAGTCACTGAGTACCTCGAAGCGAGACTTCAAGTGCATAGAGCTGAAATGTTTTCCTTTGTCTTTTTTTGTAACAAAAACTCCAAATCTGAAGAAACCTACATTTAATGGTCATGTACATTTTCTACAAAGCACCTTCCATGTTAATGAATGTTTACTGTGCTAAGCTTTGCACTTGCTGCTGAAAGACTTTGGGTAACTGCAAAACTCAATGGTGTGCCATGACTCATTCCTTACAAGAGAGGCTAGTACACCCAGCAACAGGGATGAAATTATTGTGCATGTACATGTGCCTCTGAATGTCATTTCTTCCTAATGCCTTTTAAACCTGGTGATCAAATATCAATCAAATGACAGAAGGGCTGGCTTCTTAAAAGTGTGAAGTTCCCACAAATTTCACGAGGCAATACAGCTGGTTAGAGGAGAGAAAAATCACCAAGAGAAAAGCTGTATCTTGAATTTATTAGTGTTTATATCACTTTACCAGGTTTTGCATAGTAGGTGAGCGCTAAGATTCACAGAAGGATTCCAACAATTAATGTGGGCATAATTTGGACACTAAAGTATGAACCAGCAGCATTGTCAGAGCTTCTGCCTTGCTTCATAAGCACCTGCATTTCCACTAGGTAAGCGGCTTAAACATGTATGCTCTGCTTGTACATACCCCCAAAAGATTTCCAGTTTTCAATGCTCAACAGCTACTTCGTGCCTTCAACCAGGCCTTCTCCTGTAACGCATCCAGTTTACCAGACAAGCTCAGAAGTCCACCTAAAAAACATGTGGTGACTGTTGTCTTCAAAGAGAGCAGAAATAGCTGTTTTCACACAGAATAGGGCTCTCTTCCCACAATTTTTCTTCAATAGCCTTCTGATCAGAGACCTCAAAGATTCAGTTAGACTTTTCTCCACCCCAACACAAAACAAAAGCTATTGTCTTTTAAAGATTCAGCCACAAAAGGGTCAGTAAGAATAAAAAAAGAAAAGCAATGTGACTATTATTAGCGACTAGGCAGCTCTCTTGGGAAAGGGCAAAATCCATTTCCCATCCATATTCTAAAATCTGCTCCTGCCCTTGTATTATCAATCATTAGCCAACATGCAGCCCTTAGAGTAGAAACATACCTAAAGCATCCTCAGTGGATAGCTTACTGCTTATTGCATGAACTTCAGAGCTGGGAGCTGTTTCAGACTCCTCAGGCAATGGCAAAACATAAAACAGGGAGTCCTACACTCTGGGTAAATACTTACATCCCTATAATAACTTACCTAGGAGAGATGGGGGTGAAACACGACAGTTCTTTCCTAAAAGTGAGTTGACTTGAACTTTCATCTTAAGGAGAAGGTTTACTGAAGGAGGATGCAAGTCCACGGAGCCCAGGTTTAGATACATGAGCTCTGTATTGGACGGACTTTAAACTTACTCCCAGCATCAAAGAGGTTTCTGGTGGCTGGTTTTCTCTACTCTGCTTTCCATACACCACATAAAGTATAAGTACCCTCTACAGGACTTAAGATTTCACTGCGCAAGGTAAGTATCTAAAAATGATGGGTGCAAGGATCAGCCTTGCAGTGCCCAAGCCCTGTTTTTCTGCCCAGGAGATGACTTGCAGAAAAAAAAAAAAACCTCAATTAGGTTATAAATCAGATGTGGTAGCTCAGGAGCCTGTCGTGCCTTCTCCTAAGAATGAACTAAGTGATCAGGTAGTGACTCTATTTAAAGGTTCCTGTCCTAAAAAAAAAAAAAAAGTTGGTAAAAATGTTCTAAGCCTTTTCTAAAGTTTGTTTTACAGGTTGGATCATAATTTAGGCTTGGTGAGGTAGATTGTTGTGCTATTGCAGAGTTGCTGACTGACAAATCTAGAATGCAGCTCACTGAAGAATACCTTAATGAGCATTGTACAGATAGTGTTTTTACTTTAACCTAGACTATCAAACCACTGTAACACTAGAAGTTCCCACAGAGAGTAGAGAATGGGTATAAATGCACAGAGAAGCAGGATTGTATACTGCTTTAGGACCAAAACCTTTATCCACTAGCAGCTACCCTCATGTTTTTAGTTTTTTAACTCTGTTTTTTCAACACCTCTCAATTCAGCCTGGCCACGTACCAATCTGAGAAAAAACATGATGATCAATTGTTTAAGACCCTGAACTTCTGTTCCAGCCTTGAAAAAGAACAGCGTTTGAGAATGACTGCAAGCTTTTAACATTGTTGGGAACACAGAGTACTAAATACCAGACTCAGAGCAGAGGGCTTGTTTTTCTAATTTTTTCCCCCAGAATTCTCTTCATAATGGGTTTGCATAACGCTGACAATACAATAATCCACTTACATGTTTCCAGGGAATGCTACTGCAACCTGGAATGCCCCCAGCCCCAGATCACAGTTGGCAGCAGCCTCTCCAGCCCGCCACTCAGTCTGCCCTGGAGTTGGTTCTGCAGGACCACTGCTCGCTGGCTTCTTACAACTGAATGTAACTCCTGAAAATCTTCAAGTTTGAGTTGCCCTATTCACAGCCCACAGAAGAAAATAATGATTCTCACAGAGCTTTAAGTAGAAATGCACTTTCGCTTTCCAAAGGGCCTTCCCAGAGAGAAATATAAAATGTTTTTGCACTTGGACTTTCAAGATATGTTTCCCTTAGAAAGAAAGCAGTGAAGAAATTCCTATCACTTATTGAAGATCCACCACTTTCAACAAATCCTATATAATCTATAATATTCTGATGACTTCAACAACTGAGCAAGAAGAAGTCACACAATACTACAAACAACTAGTGCTAATACACACACACAGAGTAACTGCAGATCTTTAATGAAGTGTTACAGTCTTAACAATACCAAAAACAAAGTGAAGGCAATAAAAGACATGAATCTGTATATTGAGTCACAATAGTTTCCAGTTTCCCATGCCAACGTTTTTGCCATGTTTCGGCCTATTTACCTTTCTCCTGTCTTTGACAAGCCTTTTTACAGTTTTCATACATTGCTTGTACGCCTCTGCTCCATTTTGCATGCACGGCAAGCTGACACTCATCCACAAGCCCTGCATTCTGTCCATTGGTGAAGTCACTGCAAGAGTTTCTCCTGTGATTTAAAGGAAAGAGCTCCTTGTTGTACCAGTTCAGAAGGGTCTTGGGTGCCTTATGAACTCCTTGTTTTAAGAAAGTCAGTAGAATGATTCTCATTTCACTGTCTTGTTCTTCCATCTCACCATTGTACTTCTGGTTTACAGATATTTTTAATTGGGAGAAGGATCAAGCCTACTTCTGTATTAGATGATCGAGCATTGTAGCTTATACTGGGAAAATGTGCATGATGTCTATAAATGCAGATAACCAGGATTGCCCAACCAGTTGCTATATTTACATTTTTATACCAAAGATGTGCTTGGAAAAGGTGATCAACAAGGAGTATGATCTAACACCCACTAAATCTAAGGCAAGACTCTCATTGATTTTAAAGAGTTTTAAAATAAATTCTTTCATATATTGTTCAGTCAGTTGTTGAAGCATTTCCTGAGGAAATTGTCATTTTATATTATGGAAATTTAAAATCCCACCATATAAAGTAAGCTACAATGTGTAACTCATTTTAAAAAAACTTCAGAAAGTTTACTCAGCCAGAGGAAAGCTAGGAAAGATGAAAAATAGCAAATCTGTGCTTGCAAATTCATGGTTTTTTGAAGGCTGATGATAAAAATTAAACAGAAGAAAATTATGACAAAGTAAGGTACAAACTGAATTAATTTGAATTAAATTGAATTAATGCAGGGATACTGCTAAAAACCAGTAAAAGTATTTTTTTTAATAAAAAGAAGCTCACACCCCCAAACCTTACCATAGTCATAACACAATCTGGAGAGACATGAGAAATCAACAAATCAACTGAACATCACCAGGATCTTTGAGAAGTTGATAGCCAAGAGACATGACAGATGGCTGAATAGCAAACATGCAGACATCCTGGTTCTTATGTGGAGCAAAGCTTTTTTTCCAAATTCACTCAAAATGTAGTTGCTTAATTTGCTGAATTAGTTTATCTCCTACATTTGGGAAATTCATAGCAAAGAAGGAAGGAAAGTTTGCCAATTTCAGAGCATTCAGATATTTTAAAACAGCAAGATCCAGAATCTCAGAGTTTTTATTCCAGCTCTGCAGATGGAGAAACTGAGGAACAGATGGATTCAGAGGGCCTCTTGTGCACTGAGAAACTCCCCTTGAAGTCAGTCAGTGGTGAATGCAGATTTGGTGAAAACAAGATTGCACAGCAGAACTGACAACTACTGGAGTTAGAAACAGGATCTAACAGCTCCTTCAACCTCACTCTTCAGACTCCGGGTCAAAACAAATTTTTCTCTTAAAATAAGAATCCAATAGCTTTTCAGAACTCATTCTCTGCTATTGGCTGCATGAGATTTTATATCACAGAAGAACACCTACCAATCTGTTGTTCCTTAAAACCAATAAATTTCTGTCTTGCCTTTGCCATACAAATGTGAGATGGACCCAATTTTTGTAAAAGGAGGTTTAATGAATTGCACTTTACTTTGGATGACTTCAGGGATTTATATGCAAAAAAAGGGAAGATGTTGATGTGTTTTTTGCAGGGATACCTGATGGGGCTGGCATCTTTAGAAGGACTTCCACAGGCCTGAAACAGCCCTTCTCTGCTGCTCAAACCTGTCGTATTTCCCGTGATTTTGGTCTTTTAACTAAGAGCATCTAGAATAAAACAATCTATATACCTAGATCCAACAGGCTTTACTGGAAGCATGTAACTGCCTTGTCTTACACTTCTCATGCAGCCAACACTACAGGATGTCCTCAGAGCTAAACAGAGGGTATCTAGACCTCGATAAGCAAAACATTGCTGATATGACTACATTGCATTTTAGCTCCTGAGCGTGCTTTCTAAGTTGGTATCACTGTTGTCACATCTCTGCTTCACCTCACAGAGACACCACAGAGCTCTCAGCCTTGTGAGGATGCATCTGGCAACCAACCTGCCAGATGGCTCCAGAAGCAAATGTCCCGTGTGCTCCAGTTGCTGACGGGCACAGAGACCACAGGTGAGTGCCCCAGGGCAAAACCAAGGGACATGCCCCTGAAAGACATATATTGTGAACACTGACTTCTCAACACCTGCTGTTTCACCCTATAAATCCACTCATACAGAGCCACACTATTTGCTAAGGCAGACATAGCTAACACCAGAACCAGACGTTAAGTAATTTCTTGTCTCATATTAAAAGAAACTCCATGATCCTGAAAAATCTTTCAAAAATCATTAAAATTGATTAAATCATCTATGCTATTTAGATCCTTTGAAATATTTCCACTTAGGTTTTATTTACATTTGAAATTATCTAAATAAAATGTTTCATCTTGGGTTTGTTTGAGGATGTTTCTGTGGGAGGGTTTGGGTTTTTTTCTGTATGTTAGAAAGAGCAAGTGAGACTCAGCTCATTTCAGAAACACATCTTGAGATGGTGATTTATCCCACTGTTGTCCGACACTGGTTGTAGGATTAATCCCTGAAGAACTACTCCACTGGTTACTGAAGAAGCCTAGAAGTGAAATTTAGACTAGAAAAGTAATGTTTAAATACATACAGCAAAGCAAGATGAACTAAGGCCTATATTTCATAATAAAAAGCCATTTGATTCCCAACATTATTTTATTTTTAAAGATCTGAAATCGAACATGATAATAATAATTTCATAGCTCAAAACCAAAGAAGTGTCAATGAGTAAAATCCTTTTCCATAAACAGTTTTGATCTAAACTAACGGGTGTTTTGCAACAACCTCCCTGTGCTTTAGTATATAAATATCTTGGTTAGACAGGGTCATACTGGACTTAACTAGAACTTAATCAAGGGATTTACAGCCATGCCAGATCTAGCATTAACAAAAATGTAAATTACTTGAGAAATGAACAGCTCTATTACAGCAGACAACCGTTAGCCCTTTTAGGCTCTAGCTTAACACTATAGCCAAAAGCATATGGCATAATCTTTTTGTGTGCTCACAGCAGATCAAATTTTTCCCCATGAAAAGCTTATTTTGCTGAGTTGGCATATTGCTATTTTTTAACATATCCATACTGAATAAGCCCAGAAGTGAATGTCACAATTAAGGTGGCATTTTGTTAGCTCAGTATGCAGTGCTGAGGGAGTATTGCTGAGCCTCTCTCTTCCCAGTCTACATGATGGGAAATATGACAGAGAGCAACCATAGGGTCCGTTTCCCCCATCCTTCACCTTGACGTGGTGAGTACAAGCCAGTAGATGGCCTGGGTCAGCCCTGAGTGTCTCTGCCCAGGATAGGCAGAGAGAGTTGAAGGTCAGGCCTCAGAGACATGCCAAAATTAACTGAAAATAGCAGAGACTTCTGCGGACCAAGATAAGACTTCTGGGGATCATGGAAACGTAATGCGGATAATATTTAAGATAAGCTTACTTGCAAGCAGCAAGGTTTATCAGTAGCTTAGAAATATAAACAAAGGTGAACTCATGAAAGAATAACAATTTTGGCACATCTGTTCCACTGAGAACCAATTCTCTTTACATCAATACAGATGTGAGTAGGAATAACTCGGCTGGAAGTTAATGGTACCACACCGATCTTAATCAGGGTCATGTTTATACAGGGGATATTTTGGAATTATGAGGCCTGGTGTAAGGACTCAGAGTTGGCAGAGTATGGGGGTAAAATACAGGTGGAGTTCTGAGTGCATGTTACCGGCTCAGTTCAAGGTGAAACAATAAACAGCAGAAAAAAAAATGTGTCTACAGGAACTAGGAATGAAGGTAACTGAAAAAAAAAGAAATTCATAGAAGTCTGGAAGACTATTAGACTCTAGGAACAGATGCATGCTGATTTTCGTACAACTCATTAAATCCACAAAGGAGGTCGAGGGCTATGGAAAATGCTTTTGTAAACTTCATAATAAGATGATACATTGGTAATAAAGTTTAGAGTTCATGTTCCTGGCAAGGCTAATGTTATTCATACCAGGGAAAAGGATGAAAGATGACAAACTGCAGTTTGCAAATATCACAGCAGGTACCAGAGATAATGAAGCATTTCCAAGGTCATCTAAGAATATGTATGAATGTGCATTATACTCAGTAATTCCTGCATAAACTGTTGCTGACTCTCCACAGTCAGCTTTAAAAGAGATCTCGACTACATAATGTTATTCAGAAAATCTCATTTGAATCAGATAAATTAGCTACAAATTTAAATACATTAATTAAACGGAATTAAATCTCTGAGTGGACAGTTTCATTCAAAATTAAAGTGACATCAATACTGTATGGCGTAATTAATTTTCAAAGTGAATTAAGCAAAACGAAATTAAGGCTGTCTCAGTTCTAAGAAAAAAAGCCCTGTAGATGTTCACTGGAATCTAAGCAGTCGATTTTAAAATTTACTTTCTTAGTGTCATCTTTTGGTCTATTATCTGGGTTTGCCTGAATTAATCCAGAAATAATTTTAACAATATATGAAAAATCTCAAGTCAGATTCAGTATTCTTCATGCAAGGCAAATTCCCAGAAACTTAATAAATCATAAAAAAATCATAAGACTTATTTGGCTCACGATCTTCCTTTTCCACAGGAAAACAAAATTAGCAACCACTACTGAAATTAACAAATAAAAAAAAGATTATTAACTAATATGGTAATTTCGTGGTTCAGAAACAGAAAATTCAGGTTTATGAAGATAGAAGTCCTGGCAAAAATGTATTTATATATTAGTGGTTAAAATTAGGTGGGACACAGTCATAGGTTGGTACAGAAATAAAAATCGAACATCCTAGTTTTCAATATCTCAGTTCTGTTACTGGAGCACAGGTTTGTGCTGAAGGTGTTTCTTAGCAGCTGTTGTCTTTGCTCTGCTTAGTGACAAGTCAACCTGAGACTTTGCCAATCATTGTTTGACAATCCCTTGGTTCCCCAGTGGGGATTATTATTTAAAAGCAAATAATAAATAAGAAAGTAGACAGAGATACTTGGAAACTGCTCAGTATAAGTGTGAGAACCGTATTCTGCTTTAAAAGAATGCATTTCCCATTTTTAATAAGCACTAATCCCTGTATTCTTATCAAAGTTCAGTAGACTCTACAGAGACTACAGAGATTTATTTTTTAATGGAATTAAGGTGTTCAGCTGCAAATATAGGTCTTTCTACCATGTTCAATTATCTACAATATGTCTAAATCATACTATTTTCATCAGCTTATCCATATCTTTATCTCCACGCTTCCATCTACCCATCTTGATGGTGAGGTAAGGAGTACAAAACGCGTTTCAAAGCCCTCAATCCTAAGGAAGGATTTTTCACTAAAAAATCTGAAGAATTTCTAGTGGCCACCTTCTGATTCTTATCTCAAAATTCTCCTATACCATATGAAGAGTAAGCTTGGTGTGACAGTTGATATAAAACTAAAGAGTGAAGGTTCATAGCATGCATACTTCAGGGCTATCCAAAATATATCTACAGCCTTTCAGTGGTTGGAAAGATCAAAGGTTTTATATATGGCCTGTCTGATTTGTTGCATGCATCTACAACATATGGCAGAAATACTTCCAAAGAAGCCAAAAAAATGAATAAAATTATGCAGTTTTGGAGCTCTGCAAAAAAAGAAGCATGTCAAACTAAATAACTCATCAGCATTTGGAAGAATAAACAGCAGAAGGAGCTCTCAAGAAGTTGTGGGTCTTACAGCATTTTAAACAAATATCAAGGTAGTTAACTTGTATGATAAAAACACTGTCATTTGATTTCAATAATTTCTTAAGAGGAATAAAATTATATCTCTTTATCTCAAACAATATTGAAATTGCATAAGTTGCTATGCTATTTTCAAGCACCATTTCAGTCCCAAGTACAAATTACAGTGGAGAATTTCTGTTGTATTTCAAGTGCTTTTGAAGCACGAATTGTCCAACACAGGGAACTCATGCTCCATAAGTTTTCTGTGCAGAATCAATATTACGCAAACACAGCCTTCACCATTTTTTATCCCATCATATGCAATCTATATCCTCACACTCACTGCTAGTGCTAATTGGGTTACTTAAAAAATCAGGTTTTATATCATCAGATCTATTTTCTAGGAACCCACCTACCCCCACCCCATCACTGCAGTACCTAAGTCATGCAAGATTGTCATGTGTAGAAACAGGCTTTTTCACGGTTCAGCCTCTGCGTGTCTCTCATATTAGGTCTTTGTTCACTCTCCAGCCAGTTCCACCTGCAGACATGTACCCCAGGTAGAGGGCTCCTCATCCAACGTGCTTATCACCTAGAGCAAGATGCTTTCTTCAGCCAACAGGAGGTGGAACCATTACAGCTGTGCAATTACTTAAATCCTATAGACCAGCTTTGTAAAGGTATCTGAAAATGGAGATACGCCTCCAGTGTTATTTTTAAACCATACTGGCACCCAGCTCCTCTGGGGAGTCAGCTGCCTTAGCATTTCCAAATTAATCTTGCTTGAAACTACCTTGCAAAATTTGCCCACCTGTTTTCTTTGATCTTCTAACAAGTATCTTTGACAGTGCCTGGGAGAAAGCTCCAGTTTGCCAAATGCTGGTTCAGAGTACCTGCAGGATCATCTTTCCGCTCTTGGAGCTGCTAATTGAAAACCTAGACTATAAGCTTTATAAGGGACAAAACATCACCAGCAATTCTTTGCCCTTTTTGTTTTTTTTGTAAGTGCCACATATATAACAATAGCTTCTGTTAAAAAGAAATTTTGAATTCACAGACAGTTTCCACAAATACAAATTTCCCATGGATACTATTTAGCTTCACTTGTTGAAATCAAATTAACAATATTGTGCTGCACAGAGCTAACATCTGCGCATTCACTTATACCCAACACCCTGTGCTTTGGCATATGATATGCCGAAAAATGAATTTTTACATGATCACATCTCAGATCAATCAAAGCATTGCCTACATGAACTCTTACTAATAAAACAGAGAGTAAAAAAATAAAGAACTAGAAAAAGAGAGTAACTCTCATTTCAACTGGAAGCAGCTGCTCAGGCTGTCTGAAAAAACGAGAATTCAGTTTGTAGCAACAAAACTGAGACCACTTGAAAATGTTCAAGGAGAGAGAGAGGAAAAATCTTCAATACAAGCCTGTCAAGCCTCCCACACTTAGTGAGACACTCGTGCAGCTGGCTCCCATCTCAAGCTTCTCCTCAAGCAGAGCTATATGCCACCTCTTTCAGCGTAGTGTCACAGCCTCTCTCCTGCTCCACGACAGATGTGACCTCAGTTGTCTGGGTCTCACACAGCAGGTCTGACACTGCCTGGGCACTTTCCAAGGACCCCAGCTAAAAGGCTGAGTGTCTTCACTTTGCAGCCCCTTGCGATAACATAACTTGTCTGAAGCCCCCCGTGCAGGTCATCTCTCCAATGGGATGCATCTGACACGTCTCCAGAGGAGAAATCTGCACAACTGGAAAGTGACTGCCAAAAGATTTCATCTAGTCCAGGGATGAAGCTGCTATCTAGGATGTGGGAGAGCCACATTGCAGGCCCTGAACACATCTTTTCAGCTGTACTAAACTCTGTCTCTAGCATCCCCAGTAAGCACTTAGCAGCTGAACTGCAGCCCTTCTGGAGGAGGTTTTCACTAAAAACTACACCCTTCTCAATGCAATCTCCTTTAGAAAAGTTTGATCCGAGCAAATGCATTTACAAAGTTTTGTCAAAACAGTACTTCCTAGTTATAAGTACAGCTCTCACGGTTGCATCCGAGTGCATCAATGTATGCTAATTACTGGGATGTGGTGCGCTTTGTTCCCTGTTTACAAAAATTAAAGCATAGGCATGAACTCTTTCTGTCAACTGTCATAATTAGCAATAAGCTAGTGTTCACTGATGAAAGTTTCTGGCAAGTTGTCAACCAGAAAATTGAAAATCAGAAAAAGAACATCTATCAGACTTTAAAAATAAGTGTAACTTTTCAGCATGTTTAATGCAAGACGTGGTTTCAGTGCAAACAGCTGATCCATGAGGAGTGGAGTGGAGATAAACAGAAATGGGTATCTGTTGAGAGAGAAGGGAAGAGATTAGCTGACAAGGGGAGAAGTGTAATGGGAATTTGCAGGAAGGTCTAAAGCATCCAGTTTATCTTGTTTACTAAGTTGGAAATTTCCAGATACAGCTCACAGCAGAAGCCTTTCCTTGTCTGCCCAATTTTGCATATCAGCTGAGGGAATTCACCTACAAAAGTGTCTCTGTCTCCATTGAGGACAATGAAGAATGTGAACTGGAAAAGACTCAATCAAAAAGCCACAAAAGTTTGTCGGATTCACCATGTCGAATAAGACTTGCTCTAGCAAGATCAGTGAACGGCCACCACAGAGCTGTCTCTTCCTCTCTAGTTAGCTCTTTCTAGGGAGAAACTTACTAAGATTATTTTCTTCTGGACTGTCTCATGCAGGTTTTCATGGAGTTATACTGTCCAAATAATTTTCTGCTCATATGTAGCCCACAAATACTGAAACTTCCTCTGAGGCACCCTCAGCGTGGCAGCAATGTAGTGAGTCTAGTGCTTTTCAAGATGAAAATGAATCTCTTAAAACCTTAGCAGTTTGGAAAGTACTAGTATCAGAACAAGGTACAGGCACAGGAACAATATTCTCCATAGATGTTTCATCTGGTCTTGGCAAAATGCGTTTTCAGAGCTTAGTCAAATGTGATGGCAATTTTAAAAAATATTTCAAAAGAATTTTCAAGTCGGTGAAAGGTAGTTGCAAAGAGCATATATTCTTTTTCATATTCACCGTGAGGGAGAACACAGCACGTACAAGGAGGAGGAGCTGAGAGAGCAGAGTTTGTACAGCCTTGCAGAGCGAAGGTTCAGGACTGAATGTATCACTTCCTTCAAGGGCCTAATAACGGGATGTAGAAACAGTGCAGCCAGGCTCATCCGGGAGGCTCATGGTGAAGTTAATGGGCACAAACTAGAACATGGGAAATTCCAGTAAGGTACAGGGAAAAAAATAATTAATCTGGACAATCATCAAAAACTAGAACAGGTTTTCCAGAGAGTTTGTGGGATTTCCATCCTTGCAGATATTCAAACCTACATTGGTCAACCTACTGGTCAATAGTCGGCCCAGTCCTGTTCAACATATTCATATTCATTGGACATGGCTCCCACACAGCTGTCTCTGCTTTCAGCAGTGGTGGGATTAGATTGCCTCCAGACTTCCCTTCCAACCTGAATTATTCTGAGATTCTATGACAAGCAGTTAATGATGTTAAATTACTGTAAGGCAGCTTGTTAGACATGTAGATAAAACTTTCCAACAGCAGGAAGAGTAAAACTCTGAAATCGCTTGCCTACAAAGTATGAACATCACTTGACGTACCCCAACAACAGTGTAGGGGAACATATCATAGAATCATAGAATGGTTAGAGTTGGAAGGGACCTTAAAGATCATCGAGTTCCCCCCCCCCTGCCATCGGCAGGTTCACCTCCACTAGAGCAGGTTGCTCAAAGCCCCATCCAGCCTGGCCTTGAACACCTCCAGGGATGGGGCAGCCACAGCTTCTCTGGGCAACCTGTTCCAGTGTCTCACCACCCTCACAGGAAAGAATTTCTTCCTAATATCTAACCTAAATCTCCCCTCTTCCAATTTAGAACCATTACCCCTTGTCCTGTCACTACACTTCCTGACAAAGAGTCCCTCCCCATCTCTCCTGTAGGCTCCCTTCAGATATTGGTAGGCTGCTATGAGATCTCCCTGGAGCCTTCTCTTCCAGGCTGAACAGGCTTGTCAGATAAGTCTCGTTGACCCTGTTTTGGGGTGGGATACTGGGAGTTCTATGCAGTGTTTAGACAATTTGCCATAATGTCTTAAGTGAAAAACCTCAATGCCCTTTTTTAACACTGGGTTAGAAAGGACAAAAATATTGACCTCATTAAGATATTTAAAAGTTAAAATAAACACATGTAAATCAGATCTATCAACCTGTCAAGCTCCAACTTCGAAACACGTCGCTAGAGAAAGGTAATGAGGCAAAAAATTTTCTTAGATGAAACAGAAAATACTGTCAGATTAACTCCTTAGAGGACATACATAGAGAAGCATAAGCTTGATAGCAGAGAGATTTTTGATGTAACCCATTTTCCACAATAAAAAGGACAGACCTTTGTCTCATTTGATGAATTTCCCACCAAGAGTATGAAAGTCCAAAAGAAGACATGAAAATATTTATAGATAGTCAGAATCATAGAATTGTCTAGGGTGGAAGGGACCTTTAAGATCATCTAGTCCAACCATCAACCTAACTCTGATTAAAAAACAAAACAAAACAAAACAAAACAAAAAAACCCACACATCACTAAACCATGTCTCTAAGCACTATAGCAACCCGTCTTTTGAACACCTCCAGGGATGGTGCCTCAACCACCTCCCTGGGCACCTACCACCAGAGGTAGGGACAAATGTCAGATTAAAAAAAAATTAAATAGTGTTTGGAGGCTAATAGGTGATTAATTATGTTTCAAGATTAGGAAAAAGATGTTCATTAATGTGTGAGTAAAGAAGGGATTTCAAAATTAAAATTTGTAATTAGAAGTGGGAGAATAATTTTTAAACTACAAGCTATAATCACAAGACAAAAAAATGTACCTAACAGTGCCATCTTTTCTAATATTAAAAAATGTCTTGCTCACCATTAATTAAATCAGTACTTTTTAAGAATTTGAATTAATTTATTTTATTTACATATACTAGCACCATGATACCGCATCTGTCTACCATATGTCACATTTTGATTTTGGTATTGAGTGAAAAATATTTTACCTGCAACTATCACAAAAATCAAGTCTCCAGGAAAAGATGGCATCACAGAATGGTTGAGGTTATAAAGGACCTCTGTAGGTCATCTGGTCCAACCTGTCTGCTCAAGCCAGGCCACCCAGACCAGGTTGCCCAGGACCATGTCCAGATGGCTGCTGAATATCTCTGAGGGTGAAGACTCAGCAACCTTTTGGACAATGAATCAGCTGATGATCAGAGGAAACCTCCTTTGTTTCAGTTTGTGCCCATTACCTCTGGTCCTGGCACCGGGCAGCACAGTGGAGCCTGGCTCCATCCTCTTTGCGCCCTCCCTTCAGGTATTTTTTTACATAGATGAAACCCCTCTGAGCCTTGTCATCTCTGGCATAAGTGGTCCCAGCTCTCTCAGCCTTTCCTCAGAGGAAAAACATTCCAGTCCCTTAATCACCCTTGTAGTCCTTCATTGGACTCTTCTCCATTCAAATCATTGTCCTAGCTTTATAATAAGTGCTGTGAATGCAATGTAGAAACTAACACAGAATAGAAATAAAGCCTAGTATTTTATCATTTGCCTTACCTTGCTCTTTCCAAGAGCCATGAATTTTAAAATTAAAGCTACTTACCTATGTTTTGCCAGTGAGATAACTAGTATGCTTCTGTCCCTGGGCCACAGCCACAAGCAGAAAGCTGTTCAGGATGCCAGTTTAGCTCCTTAAGCAAATTTTAGCTCCCGAGCCATTTCCTCTCTGTTCTAAGAACATCTGTCCACTACCAGCCTCCTCAGGGGCTGGGGATCAGAGTGCCAAGCCACCAGTAACACGCTATTTGTTCCCAGAAAAGAAGGAAAAAAGACTGTTTTCCTCTGCTCTTTTTTAACCCTCCATCCATCATAATGATTTCCTGAAAGAAATTCTGTATTCAGAATTTCAGCTGTATTAATAAAAAAGTCAGATTTCCCCATCTACCAACTCCTTCCCTGCTAAGCAGCAAATTTCCATTTATTAAAGCGATGCTTCATTTTATACTTCTGAGGGTTCCTGTAAGGCTGAAGCACCCAGGATGTGTGAAATGCTCATGTCAAATCAAGCCACGAGAGAGTTTACAAACTCATAAAAAGCTGTTAATATCATAGTAATCCACAAATACTATTCTTATTGATGGATTTTGGCCTGTTTATGTTTGCAGGGGGAAGAACACTCATTCCACAACGTTTGTCTCATGAAGACCTCTTTCCCCAAGAAATCACTTTAAGAATATGACTCTCCAGGTCCTGTCTGAGTTTATTTAAGAGTAACAAAAGTAGGTGGTGGAGCTAAAATAGAACACACTTAGTGTTTTATCTTGAAAATAAATGTTTAGCAAATAGTGGATGTGCAGCAAGAGGACAGATATGTAAATGCTGTGGCCTGCTCTAATGTTTCCTATAGCATCTTCTAGCACGGCATATGTTCCCAACCATGCGGTGCCATAACGGGCAAACAGCCAAGTGTTCCCATCAATACCAGTGCTTTATCTGGCTCTGGAAGGAGCTAAAATTTCTTGAATGGCAGCACTTTTTAATCTCTCATTGCAGAAATGAAGAAATTGGAGAAGAAATTTGTGAAAAAAATATTTCCTTTCAATACATTTTTGCAAAAGTATTGCCACGTATCACTTGTTCGCAGAGGAAACCAGATGAAAGCTGAAAAGAGTAAGGCAATTTCCAAGAAGTGTCTTCTAAGTGTTTACTAAGAAAGCAGAAGTTTTTGAAATATTGATGTAACAATTTTTAGATTATGAGGAATGTTTTTCAGTTTAGTTGACTGAAATGCTCACAGTGCATGTTGAGACAGCATAGTCTTCTTTGTGCATCTTTACATGTCCTTTGTATCTTGCCATGAGGTGCCACAAAGTTTGTTAGACTGCCATAATAAAATAGAATGACACAAAATAAATAAAATAAATTATAAATTCCTGGGGTGTGTAGTGTTCAATGACTTGTGATTAGACCCAATACCGACAGACTGGATCACATGGGAAAGTGACCTCTATGACTTCCACTACACTTCTCTGGCAAATAAAAAAATCTTCATTCCAGTAATTATATAAGCTTAACAGCAGTTTTATAGCATCTATGAACAATATAGTGGCAGGGAACAAGGTAAGGTAGAATAATGTATCACAATTAAAACAAAAGCCTACACTAAAAACTTGATAATTTTTAGAATGCAAATGGTCCTACTCCATCTTCTCACCTGAGAATGGCAGTATTCACGTACCCACGGTACTCCTACCTATATCAGCTTCTTAACCAGCAATACTCAACACTGAAATCATCCTCACTGGGATGGAGTACAGGAATCAAAATTTTTTGAATAGGAAGAAGTACAAGGCTTTCCAGCTGCATTTCCTGTGATGATTACAAGGCCAGAAGATGCGACTCCAGCAATACCTCCTGTAGGTGCCTCAGCCTTCAAAATTGCCTTAACATGATACAGTTATTCCATAAAACAGGAGGTCCTCAAATTACTATCTGAGGGGTTAAGTATCTTTCAACCAACATATCCTCCAGTCCTGTCTCCTCCCTGGTTCCTTCTGCTCGGCCAAACCAACCCCTTTCCCTTGTCCTGAGCCACTGTTTGCCCTTTGGGATCATCTCTGCTGTAAACAACATCAGAGTGGTGGGAAACCCTGTCTGCTCATTTTCTGCAAAACCATAGCATTTCCTTCAAAGAGTTATAAACCTGGCAATTCACCTGTCTGAAATTCTCTGGCTTTACATCTAAACAAAAAGGTCTTTTTCATTTCTCTCAATAACCGAATAGCTTGCTGCATTTCTTAAACAGGAAAGAAATTTCTGTTCAGGGTATGTATTTCGTAAAGTACCTTGGGATCCATTCAAATGAAAAGGGCTATAAAAAGATACAGTTTTATTATTTTAATTTATTTGTAAGCTCTGTGTTTTTTTATAAGAGCAAAATGCCTCCTACAGAAAAGCATGATGCTTGTCCTGACTATTATCTGATTTTTTTAAGCAATATAAATGAAAAATACCCATTTATAAAACCTTTCTCTCTTTTCCTATACTGGTTAAGAAATGAGCAAAAATGTTATACGTGTGTTGTACAGTGGTTGTATGAGGGAATTTAATCTACATGTTGCATATGTAACCCAGTTAATATTACTTGAATAAGTAAGATTCAAATCTTGCGTGCATCTGGCTAGAACTGGTATGAAGAATTAAACTTGTAAGTTCATAAAAAGAGGTCTATATTAGTCATCTGATGTTAATGGGTTTTGAGTTGCAGCTGTGATGTTCATGGGGTTATCATGAGGTCTGTGTGATTTAATTGTATTTTATTTTCTGTTTAAAATTCGTACATCAGAGTGAAATCAGAAATGTAGTTTCTCTCACCCACAGAACAATTATTTTCAGTACAAAGCCTGTGAAGAGAAAGGTCTGCTTCTCTTTAGAGAGTATTAGAATTTAGAGAGAATTTAACGGAATTTTTGTATGCCAGCAACATACTTTCTAAATCTCTCCCAGCTGCCACTTAACACTACAGAAACATATAGGCGTACACATTTTCCTGAAAGTTTCTACATGCCCAAATGTTTGCTGTGTGTATGCTGAGCCTGTGCCCAGGCCAAGCAACTCCTTGCCCAGTTTGTGCTTTTGCCTGACAGTTGTGGCTTGGAAACCTGTCCCACATGCTTCTTGGGGTTCAGCAGAGCGTACAGTTGCAGCTGCCACCATTTGGCACTCAAGCAGGTGAAAATGACCCTGGGGACAGAGCACCCTACACCATGCTCAAACCCAGCTCTGAGACCTGCAATGTGAGGTTCAAACTTGTACCCCCAATAATGTACACGGAAACTCCTCTGTGTTGCAGAGGTTTGTTGAAAGTGGAAGTTGCAGAAATTATACACAAGAGAAATTATACAGCTGGAAACGAAAGCTTTTCCACTGTATAAAACCAAACAAAGCCTGTTGGCCATAACTGAAGTGTTCTCCTGGGATGAGAAGGTCTTCTGTTCTCCCACTCCTGCCAGAGTCAGTACATGCATTTTTTTCATTAAATGAATAAAATGTCTCAAACGTCTCATTTTGTCAAGAAAAATATTTCAATTACTTTCATAACATTTTATATGACCCATTTATTACCATTGTTATTATTATTATTATTATTAATTACTCACTCTTCTGACCATCACACTAAGGAATCAATTTCTATATATCTCTGGATTATGGCGCAATCAACAACAAAATATTGTTAAAACGCACAAACACGAATGCAATTAAGAACCATTTATATCATCATACAGTGCTGATATCTTCAGGGTGCAGCAGAGTGGTTAAATTTCACTTTGCCCTACCAGATAAGAAAAGAGAAACTCCGTACCAAGAAACAGCTGCCTGAGAGCGCTGTATGTGTGTCCTTACATAATGGGGCAGAACTCTAACACTTGCCACAGCTCATATAAAGTCAAGGTACTGTATTTTAATGCCATTCATATAGGTGGAGGTAATAACTGAGTTTTTGGGGGTATATAGAAGTCGTTAAGATAAAAAAAAAAAGAAAAAAAAAAAGGAAAAAAAAGGAAGTTAGGGATGTAGAAATAACAGCTTTATGCCTACATATACAATTTCTAAGTCCTTTTTTTCAGCCAGGAAGAAGACAGGAGTTGGAGCAGGGGTGGCAAGAAGAGAGGGGCATGATATGCTGGTTAAACCTAATCCCTGTGCAGGAGCTGTGCTGCTTGTGGCAACACCAGCAGCAACTCCTTCCTCAGCTGGTGCCATGACCCATCGCTGAGCATCGAACGGCCCCTGCTTCTCCCCATCCCCAGACACTTCTTGCACCGCGACACAAACCAGAGATAAGAAATACCACCAGACTGAGAAAAAAGGTGCTCTGAGAGTAGGAAATACCAATTTACCTACTAGAGCGGGCAGTATATTAATACTATTTTTGACCTGAAAAAACACATTCTTGAATAACGGCCCTTTTGGTGATACAAAATTTGTGTTCTGGAAGAAAGGCAAGACAGAGGGGAGGAATGTATCCCCAAAATCTGTCTTGCCCTTTCCCTGGCTAACTTACAGTGGTTTTGCCAAGTGTATTACAACTTCACAATACAAAAGTGTTTTCACAGATCAATCAAACAGTTATCCAACAGATGCAGAATGTCAATGTTTTGTTTTGTATTTTTAGAAATAGAAAATAAATACAGTCAAAAGGTTTCTTGCCCATAATATTCAATAACTAAAGAACAACCTTTAGTCCCAGGTCTGTCATCAGTCTGCCGTGATGATTGTTTCCTGGTATTGCTTTTTGAGAACCTTCTTGTATAGCAAAATATTTTAATGGTCATAGCTTTTTTAGAGACACAGAGTTAAGCATTTACTTTGACAGGAGACAGCCTGGAACAAAACACATCAGCAGTAATAAGTGGTCTTCTTCCAAGACCTGTCTTCTTCCAAGACATGATGGCCTCTACCAAGAAATTCTGCAACATTTCACAGAAATTTCGAAACTTTCTTTCTATCATCTTGCACCTTTTTCCCACCATACCAAATCTTCGCTACTTCAGTACCCATCTTTTCTAATTAATATGCATACACTTTTTGTGTTTTCAACCCTTTGAGAACATATTGCAGCTGATTTGAAGGGAGACGGGTTGCTTTCCTGTTGAAATGATAGGAGAAATACAAACGTCCATCTTTCAGAAAATGCACACAGTTCTTTCAGTTTTGTTCTGAAAAGCAATTATTTTTCAAATATAATTTTCTTCAATTGTGAGTTTGTTTGAAATAGAAATATTTTTATTATTCTTTGCCTGTGCCACAAGAGAAAAAGCAAATTAAACAACCCTCATTTCATATCAAAATATAACATTTTTCTTCTATTAAAATCTTTTAAAATGAGATAGAAATAGCACTTTGGAGTGCCATCCCATCTCTACCATTAGTCCTCAAAGCCACATTGGAAATTTTCCTTTGGTAACAGTTTCTCTCCAATTTTATACCCTTCAGAATTTTGCAATTCACTTCAGAAGAGTAGAATATTTGCTTCCTTGCTAGGAAAGCAAGAAAACTCAGACCCCAAATGTAAAAGTGAGCAGGAGACTCTGAAACTGGTGCTAAATGTTATTTTTCTAATTATCAGCTGCCTCACAGTCCTGAGCTACCCCAGGGACATGCTCAAAGCCATCCAATTCCCATTTAGGGGGCATAGGGGGCAAGGTTCCTAGGATTTCTAATTAGGGCTGAAAATGTGATAAATCGTACAGACAAAAAAATCTCCATCTTTTACCTCCTTGATGTAGTCATATACATGCTTTCTGAGAAAGTTTCAGCTGTAACATTTTACTTGCAATCACAATAAAAAAGCTTCATCTCTTGAGACACTTTCATCGACTACGGTATCAAGTAATGCTGAGCAACATACCCTGCTGTTTGCACGTGGTGCAAACACAGCAGGAGGGAGGAGATTGTTTATTTTCCCGGTTACATTATAATCAGTGACGTGAGTAATTTGTGACAAATATTTATGTTGATTTTGAAGATGTGGACAAAATATGTGCCTTTTGAAAACAGGATTATTTTGTCAATTATCCCCACATCACACATGCAAAGCACTGTTGCAGATACTGAAGGATAAAACTTGTTTTTCACCTCTTTTGTTTTTCACACATTATTGGCATTATGGTAACAAGCTTTTAAAAAGCTGTATATAGATCAAAACGTAGCACAGCATATAAACATAGAAGGAAAATATTATTAGCTGTTAAAATTAACTGGTTGGTCAAACACTACTGTGCTTCTTGATTCCCCAGAATCTACTTAATGAAAATGGACATCTTTTCTATTTTAGCTTCCAAAAAGACCACTTCTTTAGTGTCCAGCAGATACAGAATGCCTTGGAATGTATGCCAAAGTACATCATCAGCTATTCCTTTCCTGAGCAATAGCTCTCATTTTAGATTCCATTTGAAAAATGGCATTTCTCAGTCTTAGGAAGGAAAACCCACTTCTTTTAACAATTTTCCCTTCCCATCAGCCCCCATCAGCCCAAAATTCCTGCGTATCCTTCCCAGAGCAATATCTACTAAAATGCCCTGCTGCCCTGAGCAGAGTCTTGGAACAAAGCTAGACACAAACTTCTCTTGTGTTAATAATACTTCTTATGTGTCCTAAATACCTGGAATTTGTGTTATACTCCTGGTTGGTTTAATGCCTGAAATGGTGGTTGAAAACTTGAAGGTTTTCATCCGTCTAATTTTCCGATTCAACACCATACATAACTCTTTTGACTGTGACTGAGCCATGGCCTTTAATTTCATGTGCTAGCGACACATGCTATATGTGTAAAAGTCCTATTATTTATGAGTTTTCAACTTGTTTTCAATTTCAAAAGCTGTATCTTTATTATTCTGTTATGGTGACAGACCATCTTTACCCCCTCGCAATGCCTGTTTTCATCTGTGTGTAGGGTGGCCCACCTAGTTCCCTTCCTTACTTACCTGAACTTAGCTAGTGGAAACCCAAGCTGAAAAAATCATATAGTGCAAAGTCTCATCCTGCATGTTTATTGGGTTGACAAAGCTGTGACACTGCTGCAGTAAACTCTGCTTTTTGGGCAGCATAATCCAGCCGCTACTGCCCTGTTTTAAACCCAGACAGGCAGGTTACTGTCTGCTCATGGAGGTCTTCTTGCCCCCATGTTCTCCCATGTTCTTCTGCTGGTGACCGCTATCACGCATGTGGCAGCTGGATCCTTTTCCTGAGGGGCAGAGGTAATGCAAAGACTATATATAACGAGCAAATTCCCCGTTCTGTGGGAAATTCTGAAACTTTCCATTTGGTTCTGAATCAAGAAAAGTCAAACTTCCAGGATTTTTCAAGAAACAAAACAAGCCAAAGTACTTTGATTCAGCCGGTTGAAACATCTCCTTTCAGTCTATCACTCTAGGAATTAATAGATATACTCACTATGTTGTACTATACACCTGCAAGATACAATTAAAAACAAAACACTTTGATATTATCCAGACAAAGTGAATTTCTTTTTTTGACAGATTACGTAAAACCTCTTTGCTTTAGCTGGGCAAAATGTGGAATTTAAATGAAAATGTCTGAAAAAAATCCTGATCCATCTTTAAACTTCCTATTAAAAAATTATTGTTACTGAGTATGAGGAAGACAATGAATTGTGTTGTTTGTGTGACATCATTTTTCTCCCAGGACATGTATTTTCCCAGAGTCGTATGTTTTACCTGAGACACCTTAACTATCACATACTTGTCTTAGTTCTGTGACTGTGTGTGACAAAGATCACAAGTTTTTCTTTTAGTTAGCTGGAAGCAATACAAAATTTGACTGTTCTCACAGTATATTAAACCTGCTCTTTTGGTCCCATCTGATATCAGCACAGAAAAACACGGAAAGGAACATATTTTTTTCTGTGTGCAGTTTTTCAATGTAAAACAGTGAGTGACAGCTTAAGTTAGCTACTTTGCCAGATGCTAAATTAAAAATGTTTAAGTCCAA
Source organism: Arenaria interpres (assembly GCA_013399435.1). Lineage (NCBI taxonomy): Eukaryota > Metazoa > Chordata > Aves > Charadriiformes > Scolopacidae > Arenaria > Arenaria interpres. The sequence goes on from VXAK01021021.1 coordinate 188,021, forward strand.
TCCACAACACGATAGCATCTCTCAGCATTAATCAACTCAAATGAGAGCAGGACCTACCTGAAAAATTACCTCTTTCTATTCACAAACTGCAACAGAACATAGTTTTTGCATTTGAATAATGATGCATAATCTTCCTTTAATATCTTATGTAACCATGTAGCTAGAAAACATAATGCTGAATATTTGTTTCTTCTTTGATTTAATGCATTCTGAATGTACTAGCAGTGAGGCACTGAACAGTTTTCCATATTCACATACATGTGCACCTGGATGGGAAGAAATTTCCATTTCTAGGCTGTCTCTGTCATGGAAATTAGATATGTAAATCATCTCTCTTTCAGTGCTTGTTTACTCTCATTAGATTAGGTGTAAACCATGAGCATCATTAAATAAAAAAATGTGGTATAGTGTTATCTTGGACAAAAAGAAACAATGAACTACAGAACTGTAGCTGAAGGCAAAAGGAATACCTTGTGGCCACCTTTGTTTTTAGAGGGTAATGTCAAACCTAGGCAATAGTTTTCTTATTTGAACAAAGACACTTTCAATGTGTAGAAGATATTTAAAATTAAGGAAAGTGGAGGACATTTGACACACATGGTTTTCACAGGGGTTTTCCCCAACTTTAAAAAAAAAAAGAAAAAACAAACCCACTATTATTCTCTGTGGTGCAATTCTAATACACAAACATGTCTAGGCTTAGTTAAATCCCAAGGAATAGAAAGATTTTAATAACGTTTCTAGTTATTTTTTACACCTAATTTTCTTTTTCAATCTGCATTAAAAAGTACACAAAATTAACTATAGGGGTTGTCTGATGACAGCTGTGGAGTATTTAAATGTGGAGGATAGTTAAACTTACAGCGGAGAGAGAGGCGAGACTGAAACAGCCCTCCACTCCAGTTAATCTGGTACCTCTACAATGCAATAGGCTGTGATTTCAGAAAAGATACTTGGTCTGCAAACTTCAGGAACTCAGTGGTAATGCTCTTTTGCTCTGTTGCTCTCCAAAGCTGAGACAAAATCACCGACCCAGAGCGCTGTCTTCCATACCAAGGATTTCTAAACAAAAAGGAGCAGGGAACATAGTACATAATAACCTAATACCCACACCAGTTGATTGGAAATTAACCCCACCAGCAGGTCAAATAACCATGCACCATACTTTCGCAACACCGGATTTTTGGAACACCCCCCCCCCTCCAAATAGAAGGGAGGTGAGATTGGCTGCAGCAGGTATGGCTGATTCCCAGGCTGCCTGCATGTGTGTGTCCCACCTTCTTGCTTTCCTCCGGGACCCATGGGACAGCACAGCCTGGCCTTGCTGCCCCATCCCCTTCCCAGCACTACAGTGGCTGGGCCAGGCAGCTCTCACTTCTTCCTCCACTTCTCTCTGCCTCCTGAAGATACAAGAGGAGCCTGGCAATACAAGAGTGAAGGCACATCATTTGTCTGGAGTTACACGGAAAGTGAGGTGCTTTACAAGGGCTTAAATATAGGTTTCCAAAGTCACCATGCATGTCCCTGGGAGAATAATTGGTTTTGCCCGTTATTCATTCCAGTCTGGGAACCACTGAACAAACAATGAGAATTTAATCATCTGGAAGCAGATTCTGTGAGCAAAAACATAATATTATTTTTTAATATACTTTCTCAGCTATAAAAAAAACCAAAAAAACCTTGGCCAGATTTCCTTTGCTGTTCAATGAAGTGTGGTAAGCTGCCTGATCTGACAAGAAAATCCCCAAGACTCCTTTCTGCTGCATCCAGGCTAATTTGGCTGTTAATGTTTCATGAAAGAAATAAATCTTTAGAACATATTCTTACATCACTTTTCAAACCTAGTATTTCCATACCACAGAAAAAGTTGCTAGGATCTCATATTTTCCTCCCACTATGATAGGGAAGATGGTCTCCTTAATAGAAACATAATCACAAAAAAAAAATTTTGATTATTATAAAGCTCCTTTTTACAAATTAAGAACATTTAATTTTCATTACAATGTGGACCACTGCATATAACGTACAGAGTAATAACTCTACTGAAACACAGATATACATATGAAAAGGTAAATCATGAACAAGAACACAGGTTATTTGGAATGAAAATAATTCATTAGGGCTTAGTTCTTTCACAGCTCGTTTGCTCCTAACTTGATGAATAACATGGAGTTTCAATTTTTACCTTAAACACTCTCTTTTTATGACTGTTTAAGGTCAGAACCTTATTTAGAAAGGTGTATGCATGTAAACAAAAGAAAGAGTAGGAAGATAGACCCACTCAATGAATGATGAGCATCAGTCATTTCCCCAAGTAAATCAAATATCCTGAGGTCAGCTATTCACTCATCAAGCAGAAACAATCAGAAAGCACTAGATTTGTCCAGAAAGGATTATTTTGAATATTTTCATTAACAAAGATAACCTCATTAGGGCATCTAGTTCTCAAGTACTCCATGGCCTGAATCTCACAGCTCTGCTCCACGTCGCAGCACCACTGAAAGGCTGTGAACACCTCTGGCTGTTGGGGATTGGTTTGGTACTGCAAGATGAGGGTAGGAGCACTGCATTTATCAACCTGATCTCAACAATATTTTCATACGCAGCTGTACTAACAATAAAGGATGTGGAAGTTTATAGAGAGGGCTAACTCCCTACAGCATTTCCAAAGGAACTGTGCTGCCAGCTACAAGAACAAATCTCGTCATTTATACTTCGTGCATAAAGGATTTTTGGTCCAGTAGGACCAAACCAGACTGTGTTTCTGAGAAATTTGCCCTGCAATGAAGGCCCCCACATTATTCGTGATTTTGTATATAGAACAAAGTCACCAGGAAGATGTCTGGTGACCAGATCTGTTCCAGGTGAAGACAATGAGAGCATTCCTTCAAACTTCAGCAATAGTAGAAGTGGGGTTAGTAATATGTAACAACTAGTAAGACAAAAGACTACAGACTGAAAGTTAGGCTCAGTTTTACCAGAAACTTACCTTCAGCAAGTTGTGTAGCTGTGCCTTGGCATCTCCTTGTTCACAGGAAAACAGAGGAATATACTGAATTCATGGGACTATCAAAGAAAATGTATGTATCATCATCAACAAAATGAGAACTTTTATAGTCAAGCGCCATTAAATCATCCAGTATATTTAATCTTCATTTCCTTTGTATCAATCCAGTTAATCCATGTTCTAGTTCACTAGCTTCTAATTTGTCAAATATTTATTTTACTCTGCTTACAAATTGTCCAGGAAAACAAGCACAGCATTATTTTTAAGTATGACCGTTGTCCCCTTTACTGAAAATGGACTGTGATTCTTTCCCCCCATGTAATGAATCTGGCATGGATTTTCATCAGTTTTGTAAGAAGTGAAGTATTTGAAGTTTTCCTAGCCTCTTATTCAAAATACACTCTGAAAATGCATATTATATTATTCACAATCAATAAATACACGATCTTGGAAAATCACACATAGAAAACATTACACACAGGTGATTAAACATGTGCTAAAAATATACTAACAATTCTCCTTAAATCCCAATATTTTAAAATGCCAAAATGCTTTACCATACACAGACAATAAAATCACTTTGGTATGTAGTCAGATCATGCTTAAGTTGGATTTCCACAGCACAGACAAATGTTACAGATATATTAGTTGAGGACAATATTGATTATAGCTCTGGCATTGTTCTGCAGAAACCTAAACAACACTCTACACTTTAACAAGTATGACAAACCAAATTGTCAGAAGCCATCACTGTTGGGGCAAAACTGTGTTTCCAGCATAACTCAGTGTTATGACTGAGTGTTGTTTAATATAACCTTACGTGTTGTAAAAAGAAAACCCAGAGCTTTCTTTATCCAGAGTCAGATGGTACAACACTATCTCCTGTCTTCCCAAAAAGTCTGTATTAATACCTGCTCAAGTACAGCAAACATGGTGCCAAAAGCTGACCATCAGCCAGGTCCTTTTCATTTGAGCTTATTTTCAAGAGGTTCTTGTTTGTTGATAATTAATTTGCTTTAGTTTAAACTATTAGGATTCCTGAAATATTCCAGAAATGTCTGTCTGGGTGAGTAAAGTTCAAACTGCAGTGGTAATCTGTGTCAGTCCTAGGTCGTTGGACTCTTCTCTCTCTGGAGGACAGTAAGATGACATTTCCACGACTAGTCATACAGGTTTATTCGTCCCATCTCCTTCCCTCATATAAGTTGGGTCTTGCACGGTGTTTCTGACTCTGCTGGTGCTCTGCCTGTCCATCCTCATCTTAAAGGGGAAGCAGAAGTCCTTGAAACACCTCTTGAAGTTTTCATCCAAAAAAGCATAAAGGATTGGATTGAGGCTGCTGTTGGTGTAACCCAGAGCGATGCAGAAGTAATAGCTGGAAATAGCAGCAGTACTGTGGGACACATCTCCTAAGGCTTCAACCAGCACAAAAATGTGAATGGGAGTCCAACAGACAATAAAAACTGCCACAACCACAAGAACCAACCTGGTGATGCGGCGCAGGTTTCGATCCTTTTCTCGAGACCCTGAGAGAAGCCGCACGCTTTTAAGGCGCAGGATCATCAGAGTATAGCAAACAATTATAATGAGAACTGGAATAACAAAAGCGAAGACAAAGACACAGATTTTCATGAAGATGTCCCACCACACGTAATCTCTGTCTGGAAATTGCAAGGAGCATTCAGTGCTAGCAGTATCTAGGAATGAAAGAGGCAAGAAGAAAATTGCTTTATTATTTGATATTCTAAACAATGTAATAATCATAGCATAAGTTGGGAAAAGTGATTATCATGTAATATGATACTAATAAATGGAGTTATCATTAAATCACTTGAAGGAAAGCTTTCAATTACCATTATGCAGCTGCAGAAATAAGTTAGAGAGATGGGGACTTTTTAAAATGCATAACTTTATATAAAAAATTTTTCCCATGGGAGGATCTAAAACCACAGAGCACAAAAATAAAAATTTTTAAAGATGTTTCCATTTGAGTCTCACTGAGATTTAAAGCCGGAATGAGTACTATGTTCAATGGAGTAGATGTCTCGTAATTATTATCAAACTACATACGGTTTTGTCTGTGGGTGGAGACAGATTTTTTGTATCACGAATGGTGGTAGCTGAATGAGGCTTTGATTGTAGGAAGACTTTGCCAATATATGATAAATTTGTAATAATCTTTTCCCGTGTGCCTTCTTCAGTGCAAATGGAATATGCAGAAATGCTTGCATTCAGAAAAACTTATTTCCTAGCAACAGCTTCTTTTCAGTTAAATAGAAGCAAATAAAATATGTGTATGTATGTGTGAAGAGTCAAATGGAAGCTGCTCTTTTTGTAGATCAAGTCACTGAAAATTCAGGCTGCTGAGACTGCAGGATCTGGGCCACTGACACCAGCCCCCTCCCTTTCTGATTGTCCAAGCCAGGATTCACCGGCTGTCACTTGATTTTATGTCCCCGAAATATTTCATCTGGCAGGAGGCTACTAAGCAATGAAATATTGAAGGTTTCATTTGCTGACCTCATTGGAGCCTTCCGGCATATAAACCATATGGAAAACCAAGAAAGAAGATAAATGGCAAGTCAAGACAAGGTATAAATTTAAAACTACTGTCAGCAGTTAAACTCTACTGAAGACAAGTCAAGGTAACACAGGGATTTTTCACTCTGAATTGTAGCTTAGATTTTATCCTTTTGAGCACTGCATTATTCTTTGGAGGTTTTTTTTCCGTTTCCGTACTGAATTTGTCATTCCTCTACAAATTATTATGTATTGGCTTTTATTGAATCAGATCTAAGGGTGGATATACTCTTGCACAATGCTTTTTCATATCTGCCTCCAGCAGAACTGGTCAGTAAAATTTCATCAACCCATATTTCCCTGCTATCAAAATACTTCACAAATCCAGACGAGATTGCAGAGAATTTTTTTTTAAAAAACTACTAGGGGAGGAAGTTATCATTATGGTATCATATAGACATTTCTGTGGTTAGATACCAGAAAGCCATCATTGGGTGATACTGAATACTAAAACATTAAAATAAAAAAATTGAACTGAAAGCTAAATATTTTGAGGTTTTATTTAAAATAATATAACAACTAATGGATGATTCTAGAAACTGAAAAGTGAAAAGATATCTTTCAAGCCTGATGGAGGATGCTAAGCTGAAAGCACAAGTATGACTTAACAGGGTCTTGACACAGTCAACTTTTCTAAATCCTTTATGATCTAGGTTTTCGTAAGTCTAGCTGCTTTGACTTAATTCTATTCTAGAAATGTCAACAATCATCTTCAAATAAGTTTTCACATTGAGTATTACTGTAACTTGTAGTAGATCATGGCCTAGCAGCAACAATAAAATCAGAATGCAGCTACAATATCTAGACTAGGAAAGATGCATCCAGATGGGCAGTGGATGAAAGTGAGGTTTAATCAGCGTTGACTGCTGCAAACCCCTCCAGCTGCTCACTGAAACACCCTCGCAGAGGAAAATACCTCTTCAGATCTACTGACATAATTTCATATATTTACTACAGTAAGTAGGTCATGCTTGCTAGATTTTAATATATTTTGTAGCTGAAAATGTTGTTTCAGAATCCTAAGTGATATAATAGACATTTAATTATTGTATAACATCTCATTCCAATTTACTTTCTACGGAAAATATTATTCTATATTCATTACTATTTGTGCCTTTCACTTGATATATAATGCTATGAATTGTATGGAACCCATTTACATTTTCCCAGTTTACAACTGACAAGCAATCAACAAAAATCCTTGTCATAATTCACAATATCATAATAATTTTCAGGAACTTTGGAAGATAATATAATCCAGTTTCAATTTTATTTTTGCTGCCTGAAAAGGTGTAGAACTAAGTACAGTGTCACCAGCTGAGTACTTAAGATTTCATGCTGAACTTTTTCAGCCAAATATTTCAAATACATTGATATATTTAAGGAAAAATACTGCATCCTAGGTGGTGTTCCAGTGTAAATATATTTTAAAATGTATTTGATAAGCTACCAGTTAGGATTAATGTTAATCCTGACACAGGAAATATATTTCTGTTTATACATTATTAATTACATCACTTTCTGACATCCATATTCCTCTGTACTCAAATGGAGCCTCGATATCATTACTGGGAATACTAATAGTACTGCTAATTTTTTTTTTTTAATGAATGATTCTTCAACAAGAAAGGCTCCATTAAGGCCAGAGAAGGAAAATTTACACAGATGTATAAATTATTCTACAGGGAAAATGTCTCCAGAAGGACTCCTCGGTGAACAATCCTGAACTGTGAGAACAAAAGGGAATAACTGAGCATGGGGTGGGAACTTTTTAAGTGTAATCACTTTCCATTTGATCTTCAGTTGTTGTTTAAACCTGAATGCAACAGAGGCCCTGCAGCATACAAACAACAACTATTTTGACCAACATAACATAAAGTTTCAGTCCGGAGTTCTAGCTGGCAAAAGGATTTTTTTTTCCCCTTCATCATTTACCAGCACAATTGAAGAGCACACCAGGCAAGATAATTGGCAGTAAATGCTCAAGAGAGACCTTGGGGCAGACAAACAGGGCTGAACAGTAGGGGCTGACAAGCATTTGCCAATAATTTCCAACCTCTACAGCTGAGCAGTGTATTACTGGTCTCTGTTTCAGCAGGAGAAAAAAAAAAAAGTCTCTGTGTCACGTGGTGTGAAAAAGATATTTAATCATTTCTGGCCTCAGAGCAGCCCCTTGATTCAATGCGATGCCTACAGCGAATGACAGTAATATTCTGCTAGTTAAGCACACTCCTACAAAACACCTGACCCAGGCAATGTCCCGTGGCTTTCAGGATCTCACACGCAGTGAGACAATCATTCTTCCCAAGTGAAGATGCCTGGAAGTGAATGTTTCCTGAACTAGACGTTGCTTTATAGAGCCTGTCAAAACTTTGCTGGGGAGAAGAGTTACAGCACTGCAGACCAGGTCACTTGATCCCCCAAAGGGCTGAAAGAAGAGTTACCAGAGGATTCTGCTGTCACCTACCCACCAGAAGACCAACAGCCAGAAGAAAATCTATACATCTTCAGCCAAATAGAATCAGCCCTTGAGCAGCTGTTACTGAAATGTTTTGTTTGCATGGATCTATGTCAAACAGTTTAACACACAGCATTTATTGTCTCTGCCAGATGAAAGTGTCCTTAGGTAAAGTTTACCCTTTGTCTTGGGAGGACTGAACCCTTTCTTAATATAAAAGGTTGTTAATTCAGGAACTTACTAATCATTCTTCAAAAGATTATTTACCTCTCAAACAAGACTACCACCCAATAACTATGTATGTCTTGTATTTTATCGAGCCATTCGTAACAGATGGTCCCAAGACAAGGGCATCATTAGAGGCCTCAAGCCTTTTGAAGACACTGAGGTGCTCCTGCACCAATGTCATGCTTGTGGGTATGAAGTATATGTGTGAGAAAATGCTTCTCCCCTGTCCTTCTCAAGGAGGATTTCAAAATCAGATTAACTCCATAGCAGGGCAGTTTTGGTAATGAGTCACCAGTTACATTATAAATCCGCAGCCCTTCACAGATTATAAACTTCAGGCAGAGCCCACAGGTGGTCTGCATACAGATCTTACTGACTTCATATTCTTGTAGTGCCTTCCCTGCCATGGTCTTTATTCCCAGTTCTTTGGCCAATCCTTATTCTCAGCCTTTCCAAGTCTCCATGTACATCCCCATCTCTTTTGAGATACTGTCATTTTCATAGAACCTAGCTTCTTTTTCTCTGTCCAGATGCTAGCTTTTTTTCCTGTCTTCATCCCACCTTCAAGTTCTGTGAAACAGCTGCTGATAATAAGCTCCCAAGTCTTACTACTAATGATAGTTTCAATATTAGTACTAATGAAAAGCAATCTAATTTCTACTCCTGGAACTTCAGCAGAACTACTCTCACAAAACCTACAAAAAAGCACCTTTAGCCCATATGTCAAGTTTCATTCTAAACTGATCTTTGATCTGTCCGCTGTGATCAAATTCCTGATTATTTTCCCCTGGTGTCTGCTACTAGGTTTTGATGGTCTCATTCTAACACAGACAATGCTTCAAAGCGAATTTTGTTCTTTTAGTTGGCAAAGGCATCTGAGCTTAAATGATTTATATGTCATACTGTAATGTCCCACAATATATTTCAAAATGTCAGAAATTTAGACATTTTTGAACCAAGGAACGTGGATGCAAGGGCTGAGCATGCACAAGTTACTGGAAAAGGAATCAATCGGGTTTAGCCAACATTACAAGCTACATTTTATGTCATTCGAGAAACAAAAAAACTCAATTTTGAATGCTCACACTCACCTTCCCTGACTTTGGTACCTCCAAGAACTATCGCAGAGATGCCAACAGATGAGGACAATAGCCAGATACAGATGTTGATAATCTTTGCCTTGAGAGGTGTACGGAAGTCCAGAGCCTTCACAGGGTGGCAGACAGCAATGTATCGATCAACACTCATCATGGTCAGTGTGAATATGCTGGTAAACATGTTATAATAGTCAATTGAAATAACTATTTTACACAGCACATCACCAAAGGGCCAAGAGTTCATCAGGTACTCAGTGCTTTGGAATGGCATAGTCGTGGTAACTAACGCATCTGCCATAGCCAGATTGAAAATGTAGATGTTGGTTGCTGTCTTCATCTTTGTGTACCTGAAGAACAAGAAAAAAAAAAGCAAGGTTTTATTATTTAAAAATATGATTATGCACATTCAGATATGTAACAGTTTATCAGTCAGGCTTTGCCATAGTTGGTTTTTTTTCTGTCATTTTTAGTTTATGACAGAAATGCACACGAATGCAAGACTCTTGTGATAATAGCAAACACATTTGACTCAATCTCTCAGCACCTGCATTAGCAGCTAGAACTATTCACCACAGGCAAAAACAGGTATATGAATACATTTAATCTCATTAGCCAAATGCTGATTTCAATTCTATCTTCACAAACCCTTCTACAGGAAAATATCATGGTTACATTTGCAAGTGATCAAAACGTTTTGTGTTTCCTTTTCTTATAGCTAACTGCTGGTGATCGTGAGCTTTCTGGGTTTGTTTTGTGGAAGGACTAGTTATTCCATTCTCCAGTTAGAATCCATGTTAACTGTTGCATCTGCTGAGCCAGATTGCCTCTTTTATGAAAGTTTATCTTCCTTGAATTCACTGCAACAATGTCAGCTTATAGAATTTTTAGTCATTTCCCTTCTTTGCTCCTTCATTTCCAGTTTCTCCTCCTTTCTTATCCTCAGCTTTTCCCAGTCCTTGCTGTTGTGACTGCTAATGTAAAAGAGGACTATTGTTTAAACAGGATACCACAGTGGGGGAAAAAAATGGTCATAGCATTTTTTTCTGCATCCTTTAATTTCATCAAAATGAAGAACTTCTTTTGTCCAGCTGGTAAGAACCTTAGCCTACACCGAAGAATAGGACCTGGTTTTTTTGAGACAGCAAAAAACAGCAATCTGTTTTTTCTGTGTCCCTGGCAGTCTGACTCTGGGTCACAGCCCACGGCCCACAGTGTGGAGGACTGCTTCCAGCTCAGCTGCGGACACAATGGATGAAGGAGAGCCTGTGAACACAGGGATATACCTAACCCTCCTTTCTGAAATGCTTTCTCCCCCTAGTTACTTTTGCTCACTGCTATTAATTTATTTTGATATTTGTTTTGAGACAAATTTTCCTTTTTCTAAACTGTTTCACCCACATATTTTGAATGTGCATCCAAACCAAAAGATGCACACGCAACACACACAGCAACATATCTAGCTAGATTTTGATATGCATCATTAATAACTTATAGTAGAAATATAAGATTTGATTAGTTGAACTAGTGGACATGTAGGGCAGTGTGTCTACTTGCCTTTAAAACCTGGATGTGTAAATTTAAAGAGAAAAAGAAAAAAAGATATTGACGAAATGTGCCCAATGAGTAAATTAGCTTTTAACTAAGGTATGGGCAGAAACGTCATTTTATGACCAACATGATATGTTAAAAATAACATCAGTTTTTCTAAAGCACTCTAATTACGACTTACTGAGAAAATGAAACCAAATGATGGTTCAAAGCATAGAAAAAATAACTGCAAGGGAAAAGAAAGTAAATCCTTCTTACCCAGATACCATGCCCAGGCTCACATCTTGAGCAAAGCCATACCCAGTGGAGCATTAGAAGTCTCTGAGCAAAGACAGGCAAAAGGAAGCAACAACAAAAGCTCTGTACTGGTGGCATGACCCCCATGGTCTAGAGTCCTTCTGCCCCAGTTGAGCTTCTCCAAAATCTAAGACAGAGCAAGGAAGCACCAGCCAGTCAGAGCTGGGCTTCTGCCCCCTCCCAGATCAATAGCCTCAACTTGCCCTCCAGCAGAGGAGGCAGTCTGTCCCATAGGTCACATTATAGCCAGTAAGGCACTGAGCAAACACAAATATAAGAGTATACAGCTAAAAGAAACAAACATAAGACACCTTGACAGACTAGGATCTTTACTCCTGGTTTAAAAAAAAAAAAAAAGAAACACAACTGTAAGACTGAACAAAACCCCACAAAACACTCAAATAGCAAATCTGTGCTAAAATGGACAAATTCCCATTAAATGTCTGAAAAGGCATAGTAGGAAGGTGATTTTACTTCTGTGTACATCATGATGTACATGATGATATTTGAAATTGTTGTCTTGTTCATATGGCAAAAAAAGACTATGAAAAGTTGGAAAGGATGCATAAAAAGCACCATAAAAATAAGAGACAGGATGGAGAAAATTCTTACTGTGTGTAACTTAAAGAGCTCAGCACATTTAGTTTATCAAAAGGAACACTGAGAGGTGACTTGATTATGGTGTCTGAAGACCTCCACAGGGAGAAAATAGCAGGTACTGAAGAGCTCTTTCAGACTGCAAAGAAAAGCGTAACAAGGACAAATACGTAAAAGTCAAAGCCAGACAAACTCAGCTTAGAAACAATGACAGATTTTTCCTGACAGCTAAGGTGATTATTATTGGGAACAAATTACACAAGAAAGGAGTAATTTTTCCATCTTTTCGTGTCTCCAAATCAATGTCTGCTGCTTTGCAAAGGGTGTGCTTCAGTCGAATACAAGTTACTAGACTCAATACAGGAATATTTAAATGAAATGCAACGGCCTGTGATAAGCAGAGGAGAAGTAACTAATAGTTCTTCTGAATCATTACTTCCGTAGATCTTTTAAAACTTCCCCAAGGGTTTGGATAAAGAAAGTTTACTTTCACATATAGAAAAATTAGTTTGACCTTTTTTCCTTAAACAAAATCAGAAAAGTAGTAAAAAATAACTACAAGGATTTTATTAGCCTTGCAAAATCAAATATCTGAAAGTCTTTGTATCTGGCATCTACTGTTCCTTGCAACCTTCATTCACTTTTTTTGTGTGTGTGACACTGTGACCCTATATACCATATTTTCCCAGTACCCTGTTCTCTTCTCCATACCCCTCCCCCCCACCTTTCCAGTGGCAGAATAGGAAAGACCCTCTGTAAAAAAGAACTAGATTTTTAGGTAACTTCAAAATTCAAACTTTTGAAGCTGCAATGTAAAGCATGTTCTCTATACATGTCGTGCTTACATTATACATGTAAAGTCAGCAGTTTTGATTTTTTGGACTATGCAACAAATGCACATATAAGAAAATTAATTTTCATCACTACTGTTGATCCAATAGGAAGAATGTCTTGCCATTCACAGGTAGTAAGAAATATAAAGTCACCTCATTATCAACATTTATACAACTTCCAATGTAAACAAATGAAAACTACGTATGGGAGTGAAAAGGTAGCGGGGAAAAGAAAAACCCACAGTGTGCCATTCCTCCCACAAAACTCTGTGAAAGCTTTAGCTCATTTCAGGGGCACACATACACATAACAATCCCAGCTTTGATAACCGTGCCTGGTCTGCATCTAGTGCTTCCCCACAGCTCACCAGCCTGGCTCTTCCACTACCAGCTGGCCTTGCTCAAATCCACCCCAGGTCACAGACCACAGACGCCTCCTTGCAGCAGTCTTTCTGAGCCAGAATGAGCCCTTTTCTGCCAGGCTTTGAACAAGAAGGTGCGAGACCAAAAAACACTGTTCCAGTAAATACTTTACTACAGTTAGGCAATCAGTTCTCCCAGGAACTGCAGAGGGATCACATGCACCTAACTCAGGGATGAAGGGTGCACTGGTTACCTCAGCAGTGCTAAATCCAAGCACGTTCTACCGATGCAACCTTAAAACTCATTGATCCCACACAAAGTAATGTAAAGAGCTTGATTACTTTCACCTGAAAGCATTGGCCTCTGTGTAAATGAGATGTTGGCCTTTAAAATTGCTAGGCAATATAGATTAAATCATACTTTCATTTAGAAGTTCATAATATTCAGAAATGCCTTTGAGAATCTGGACTCAATCATCCAAACTCCTTTCGATGCTTTTAATTAAACACCTAAAAATTATTATATGCCTGCCTGCTTCTGAAGATATGTGCTTGCAGGCTTAATCAAAAGTCCAGTTAAGATACTGGAGCGACTGCTGTTGCTGTCAGACACTTTGTAGTGGACCGTGATAGAATCTTGAGGAGGGATTTAAATGCTTTCCTACAACTCATTTGATTGCACCAAAATATAGGAGGCAATATTTTATGTGGTTTGGGATTTTCCCACCAAACCTTCCATTCACCCAAATGTGCACTTGAACAAGGTCAAAATGGTGATCAAATAAAGGAATCTTGTCTTCTTTTTCAAAATTAAAATTCTTGATCAAATATCAGAATTTCATTTAGGAAAAAAAAAATACTGCTATCTGCCTTAATTAGTCTAGCAGAATAGACAGGAGAAACCTGAACTTAACTACAGCATAGATGGCACAGTGGCAATTAATGACCAAGATTTTCTTAGTGCCTTTGAGATTTAACTTTCAAAGACAATTAAAATATTTATAAACTATTGTTGTATAAACTGTTTATGGAAAGCCTTGTGTCTAGAAAATGGTGTGTTAAATGCTGGGATTTCAAAACAAGATGACAGCTTTTCTAATACTACACAGGTATGGAAGATCCCTCTCAAATCAGGTGCGAGAATGTAACTTAAAGGGGCAGAAAAAATCTTTGATGACTTAAGCTATTTGGTGGATCTTGAGATTGCTTGTCAAGCTATAAGCAGGCCTCAGGTCTCTGTAACTTTAAATAACTGGAAAATATATGGAAACCCTGCAGAAAAATAGTCAAGATGAAAAATAAATCTTTGGACGTTTCCGGTTTTTTTGATGGATCTTTGATGAGAGTTTTTAAGGAGCAAGATTTAAATTATGTCTACTTGCTTGTCAAAATTCACAAAACTATCACAACTTAGACTATGTCTACTTTCAAAAAGTTCTTTGGGACTGACTTTAGACTGACCCTTAGAAAATTTCTCCTATATCTCAGTTGACTCATTATTACTGTACTTTTCCTTTTAGAGTAGAATTTACTTTGCAGGTTTTTTTTAAGACACTAAATAGGAAGAAATCACACCTCCAGACTAAGCTTATCAGTGACATCATGGTAACAGAAGAAGGAAGCATGCTATTAAGAAGTTGGTGTGCTTTCAGAAAAATATCAAAATGCATTACCAAATCTGCTAGTAGAGCCCTTAAATTTATTATCTCAAGCAGAAGAGAGGAGTGCGATTCTAAAGGACACCATAACGTTAGTAAAACTAACAAGAGCTGAGAAGGAGGCTCTGGTCAAATTTTTTTCATGTAACTGTAATAAGCTGAACTGTTCCCTGCAGGATGAAATGAGGGATGGGGGGGGGAGAAAGACTAACAAATATACTGCAACAACATTTTCCAGGAGCAGAGTGGAAGTATGAAAGCATGAAATACAACGAGGTATAACAAACACGTATTTTTGGCAGATACCTGAGATGAGCTAAAGCGCATCTAAAGGCAAATTACAAAAACACCTATCAGCAGGATGCAGGCTCTGTTCCACTAGGTTCCTCTGAATGAAGTATATATGGAGATCAAGAAGCTGAAAAGCTTAGTCAGGAAAGCTCTAAGTCTCAAGGCTATATTCAGGGCACACGCAATATCATACTGCGTCAGAAGAAGGAAGAAAAAAAAAAAAAAACCAAAAAACCAACCCAGGAGGATCTATTCCAAATACATACCATGTCAAAAGGATGGCTCAGCTATCTTTTGGATTTTCATAAGTCAATATAAAAGGCTTATGCCAATATGAAACTAAGATTGAGGTCTTTTAAAGAACGTAAAAATCAATATGCTGCAGTTTCCATGTTCATATTGGGTTATATTTTATCACCACGGTCAGAATTTAGCAGGGGGTAGGACCTCGGAAAACACTTTAAATAAAGGCAAACATTGTTGCTGCACACATTTAAAGGTTGTCTGTCTTTAACATCAAAATTGTTAAGAGTCTACAAAAAATTGTACGTTGCCTACAAAATAGTATCCTGAAGTTGAATTCTCTTTATTAATAAGCACCTGTGGGTATCTATTTTTAAGCAGCTTAAAGACGAAAAGCATGATCTTGTCTTTTATTCTCCCCTCAGGGACCATTATCTACCTGAACGTCAGAAGGTATTAAAAACCTTACAATTTATCACTACCATTACTCCTCTGAACCAGTCATAAACTGAGCCTCAACAAGACCTTTCAGATTTAGATTAGATGTGGAAGCTTTCTGTCTTGAATTAAAGAACCAGCTTCTGCATTATGGAAGTTCAAGTCTACAAATACCCTGCTCAAAATGAAGAAAAATTCATGCTACTTAAGAAAAATGGTATTTTTTTCCTCCTTCTATGATAAGGACTCCTAATATTTTTATGTGAGCTTTTTGAAGAAATATGCTTAATGTTAGAAACACCAATACTGTGAAGTTTGTGCTTCCATGATTTTGCTGGGGGAACTCAGAAAAATGTCAAGGGGTTGTGATTTATTGTGGCTTAAACTGAAATAGTGAGAATGCAGAATTTTGCAAAATCAGTACTTTATTCAAAATCAATATGTCTAATATTGCTATTGCAGAGCCTAGACAACCAGCTTAGACTATGTACCCGATTTTTTGACCTTTATTCCAAAGTAAGATGAATCTAGCCCTTGTCAAGCAGCTAATTCTGTCTCTTGAGAAACTTTATGCTGCTGCAGATGTTTTCCAGTGACCAGTCATACTACAGGGAGTTCCCAGGGTGTTACACAGCCCATCCTAATATTTCTTACTTGCCTCAGGTACATTGCCCTAGTGAATACAGACTCTCTGTCTCGTAACATTCACCTTTCCCATTGTTCCATTGTTCTTCTCTCTTGGAAGGATTATTTTTTTTCATGAAGGACATGACCTCCCTTAGCAGACCAAAGTGTTTCCCCTATGTTTATGGAAGAGGGAAGTGAGTAGGATTGCCTGGCAAAGAGAATAAATCTCATTGCTCAAGGGGACAGGGGTAGCAGCTCCAGCAGAAGATTTTCCAGGATCTTTCTTTCCTTCTTACTCTTTGGACAGGCTCTGATCCTGATGTATGCAGGAGCTGGTTGGAAGCAGCCATTTTATTAAATATTTGCTTCCCCTAGGTATTTTTTCAGGAGAGAAATAAGGAAAGAATTCTCTCACGCAGGGGTCTGGGGATGTGGGTATCACTCTTGTTCTCAAAACAAGGCACCTGGTCTCCATTTTGCCACAGGGATGAATAATAACTGCCACTGCTGGGAGTGTTTTATAGGACAACTACACACTTGGATGTGTGGAGACCTGAAACCCTGGTCAAGCGCTCCTGTAATAATGTCGAATGGGAGACAAGGGACCTCACTGTATAGCAAGTACAGGATTATGCAGTAAGGCAACAAATGCATATATCAGTAGAGAGCCAGCTGAAGGAAAAGTCATTAGTCCCTCATAGGAGGCAGCTGGGAGGCTTTCTCCAGACTCTACCCATCCATCTGTTTTCCTCACCTGCCTCAGAGAAGCCCACAGCACAGATCAACTGAACACACACTTTCCCAATGGAGATGATACAAGTGAAACTTTAAGACGCAGTCAACTGAACAGCACAGCTGATGAGAGCTTCCGTGGTGAAAATGTTTTTCTTTTCCTGTGCATTTTAACAAGCCAGTCATTCCAAAAGGCATGTGTAAGAATAAGTCCTGAGCCTCTCCCTCAGCCAGCACCTTTGTAAAAAAATTTTTCTGGGTGTGAACATTAAATGAACACTCAATATCTTGTCCAAACCAATCCTAACATGCAGATTCCCATCTGTCACTATACAAGGAGGCTTTTCCCAGTTGCCCTACAATAGCCACAGTGGCTAGGCTACCTAAAATGCAGTGGGAAGTGGATTTAGCTATATAGTCAGTCAGCAAACATAAAATCCTCTGTCTTCCAGGTGCAGGAAAGTTTGGGAACCCTAGATATTCAGTCATAATGCACTGCTGAATGGCACCGGCTTTTAGAGCAGAGATGAGCAGCCGGGCAGAGAACCGTGTATTGCACAGGTGGATTGATGCAAAGAGCAGAGAAAACAGAAAGGTTTTGTTCATGTTCTTGTCAGGTACTAGTGGAAACTCATGAACTGAAGTAAGTCATGTTAGGCGTTAGGCCATCATACACATGCAGAGAAGACAGAGGTTTCCTCGTAAATAATGTCTCAAAATTGAAAATAGCAAACTGCTTAGAATTAATTTTCCCTTCCCTAGGGATTAGAAGGTGAATCTAATGAGAGCTGAACCCTTGGCTTCAGGAAAAAGAAATATTCCAAAGACAATACACAGGCTAGCATGCAAACTTCCCAATAGGCCCATGGAAATGCTGTGTACCTTTACATATTCTTTACATATATTCTTCTTTAAATTTTGCAGAATGCCAGCATGGTCAGACACTCTTTTTTCCGTATCCTCATGCCATCTGTACACGTCCCTTCCCCACAGCTAATTTGGCTTGTGAACTCATGTCTGTCAGTAGACAGAATGCCATTCATCCTGCCATTTCCTCATGCCTTTCAAACTTCACAAAAGAGAATAACAATAAACAAAACACAAAGTCTTCCTTGAGGAGAACAGGGTTCACATTTTGCAAGAACTACCTGATTCTTACAGATGGGAGGACCTAAACAGACACGGGAAGTAAACATCATAGAAATAGAGTTTATCAAAGCTTTTCTGGATGCTTTTCCTTTAGAAAGCAATATGTACCTGAAATCAAAACTCTCCTTGGGAACTCATCTGTTTCAGAGAATTTCATTTAAGGGACAAACTAATCACAGTTTGACTAGACAATGAGAGTCGGCAAGCCAGGAAGATTATCCTCCCTTGCTCTTGCATCCCAAGCCATCCAAAGTCACCAAGTTAAGAATTTCCTGCCACAACATCTTTTCAGCAAATTCAAAATCCTTTGTTGGGAAAAACCAAATGAAAGGTCTCCACTCTTCCCTTGCCCTGTCCCCTTCACCAGAAGGGCTTAGCCAGCCTGACCCCCACAACACCATCTCCACACTGTGCTCCCTCCCCATGTTTTGGCCAAGAGCATGAGCTTCCCCACCCTCTCCTGGCTGAGGACAGACAAGCTATCTACAGCTTTCTGCTTCGCCAGCAGCCAAACTGGAAAGTTCTTGTAAGTTTTCCCTTTCTGCCAGTTCAAAAGGGTTCCCTGCAATTTGTCTTGCTTCCAGACATTGATTCCAGTTACGTCTTTCTCTGAAATAAATGACTACCTGGCTGCTAGCCCGGCGGAAGTGACTGGATGGATACCAAATTACTTTTCAGAAGCCAAACAGTTTACTCACTATAAGCTATAGCCTCTCTCTACTACTGTCTCCAGTAAATATCCCTTCTAAGCCCCTCCTCTGCTCTCTCTGCCTTCTCAGTATCTGCCCTTCTTATCACGGCATCGTATTGGGAACTCATGTTGAGCTTCTTGTCAGCTTATAAAACCCAGGACTCACTTAGTCATTGTCTAGCCGAGTGCTAAAATATTAGAAACATTCAAATTTTGTTAAAATGAGCTTGTCAAACTACCAATACTGTTTTTTAAACCTGTCCTCTTACATGTTTCCAATTACCCTGGTCTTTGTGCCACCTGTAAAAGCTGTTGGTAATGATCAGTCTTCAAAGTTGTGATGAAAATTATGCCAGATTTGGCCAAACCATGCAGAACCTACCAAAATTACCTCCATTCAGTGAGGTAAGGCCAGATGCTCTTTGAGGTCCTGAGATGAATCACTATCAAACCATCTGATGCCTCTGTGCTGATAATAGTAAGGTGTCAAACGTTTGATCTTGTAAAAAAAGATTAAAAGCCATAAACTTCACAAAATGTAGTACAGATTGATCTTTACTTTTGGCAGCCAAACCCTTGATTTCATAAAAGAGTGAAATCATACCAACTGTAAGTAATAAAGAACAGGTAATTCAGTTGGGTTGACTCGTCTAGAACTTCATTTTTCATTTCAGAGCAATATTCTTTCCAAATATCATTTAATAAAATTGGAACAATAAATTAAAGCAAATTAACAAGTAACCTTTTGATGTTATCAAAAAAATATTATTGATTTAAAGAAATACATTGAATCAATTTTATTTTTCTATACTTTTTTTTAATATTTTCACTCTTATTTGGAATGAACTATGGAGAAGATTTAAAAACAATCTGGAAAGGAGTTAATTTTACATGACATTTCTTAATAGACTCTTCCTGTTACATAAGATGCCACTTGGTTCAATGAGTACAAGAACAAAAATGTGTTACTAGTTATATTCTTCTTTCAACATCAGACTAAGCAGAGGAATACAAGCTTTCTCTTTTCCCCTAGGAATGAATCTACATATCTGTGACACAGACTCTTGTTAAAACTGGTTTTTAATTGTAGAAAATTATTCCGTTCACTGGAAGCTTGAAAGATAATTTTAAAAGAAATACAGGATTGGCTATTTTAGATCCTGATGATGGCAGCTGCTCTCAGTAAATGACTTCAGGAACAAAGTGGTTAAGGCACATACATAGAAAAATCGAACCTGGAATGGATATGAAACAGCATCTCCCAGAGTTTCTACCAGAGTACGTTTGTGGTTTTGATAAGGGCAAATCCATAGTTAAAGTTGTAATTTCAGTCAGGAGACTTTTCTTCCCCTCCAGCTGTCACAAGAAAGCGCTATTTTCCTTAAAGTCAGCACTAAATTTTAGAGAAATAAAGTCAATAGGGAGGAGGAAGAGAGGAAAAAGACTTTTATGCTTCCAAGGACAAGTCATTTTATTTATCCACTTCAGCCAACTATTTCACCTCGAGAAATATCTTTTAAGACCTCGGAGGTAAAGCCAATCTCAAAAGAAAAGGTTTGGGGTTGAGATAGATTCTGATGGTGACAGGACACATGTAGCCATATAACTTTACTAAGGTGAGGTGAGATGATAATTTTCTACAAACCCACTTCATGCCTCCACTCCTCCTCTACAGGGAGAGGACTGTGCGTCCCACCCAGTGTCTGCATCTCCCACCAGTGCAAGAGATAACGTGATGCCCTTTTTCTCTCTTACCCTCTCTCCAGGAAAAGCCACAGCCACAGGAGAGCGTTACATCCCATGTGCCATGGCTTGGCGTGAGCCAGGCACTGTCAGCCCACCTGGCCAGCTGCTGGCCTGACAGCAGATGCCCTGGGGCTGGTACACATGCCTCACAGCTGATGCCAACACCAGGAGGGCTCCTGCAAACCATCCACACTGTGAGAGCCGACTGCAACAGGCACGCAAAGAATGCAGGTTGTACCACATACCCAACACCCAATGAGCTCTTTCAGCTCACTAAAAATAACCATTCTCAATGTGTCTTAGGACTCTGGGTGCTTACAGTAGTCCTGGTCTTGCTCTGTTAGGATTTTTGGTGACTGGGCTTTGGCTTTCAAAATCTAACAGTTGCTGTGTGCTTAAAGACAATGAACACCAGTCTCTCCATTTTATACACGAGAAAACCAAGTCACAGGGCCATGAAGGGACCTTCTCAGGACAGGACAAAGTGTTGAAGTCTGGTAGTAAAATCAAAGGAAGAATCCAGGTCCCCTGAGACATAGTTTAACAGGCCAAGCTGCCACCACCATAACCACTCTACTTTCACCACAAATCTCTATTTACAGGAGCTGTACCAGACTAAGTGACTTTTCTTTCAGGAGCTTGTACATGTCATCACAGTGCCGTTCTCCCGTTATTTTTCCCTCTGAGGGAATTTTGAGAGGGTTTTCCCTCTCAGTAGAAACACACCCTACCACACCTGGAGGATATTTTGGACACCCATCATTCTGCATCCAGGCTGCTCAGATGCTGGCTTGCTGGTCTCCGTGAGCTTCTTCAGCAGCCCTTTTCCAGAAGCAGCAAAACTACCACTTAGGGAGTATTAAAGCAAGGAATAGGCCAAGGCCTGCCTATGCCACAGCTTATGGATAAATTTCAACCTGATTCTGAGGCATGTCAAGACCATTTGGAGTCTCCTGAATCTACCGCACCATTGACACTTTAACAATTTCATTGAAAGTCTCAGAACATAAGGGATCTTTCTTGTGTCACCCAAAAGGTGACTTATTATCAGCCCTGAAGTAGTCAGGCTAGATGACCTCTTTGCCTGCAGGTCCAGAGGGGGTTAGGAGGAGGAGAGGAACAGATCTAGAACTCAGAGACATGAGAAATGGCAACGAGGGGCCTCACACAAACCGTGTGCTCAGCTGGAAGATAAAGAAGAGCCACAGTCTGTCCCCATCCACCTTTAGAGTTGTGGCAGCTGGAGGAGAAGCAATGTGGGATGGCTGCTCTCCCTTGCCACCTTCTTTCACAAACTTCCCACAGACCTTGGCTTTCCAGACAAAAGGACAGCACTGCAGACTAGGTTTTTCAACACATCATGAAAATCCATCTTGAGATTCAACCATGCAGAGATCCAACCATAGATGTGAGTGTAAGAGAGAGGGAGTGAGAGCTTAGGACAAAAACAAGGAAAATACGAACATTTGGAATATTTCAAAATCATAAGAAGTGTTTGAAACTGTAGGGTTTTGTATACATGTAATTCAGCTAATGATTCTAGCAGTGTTTAAAGCATTTGCCACAGAGAAGACCTAGGAGAGGGGGATATAAAAAAAAACAACCACCAAATAGGTGTTTTGTCATGCTTTTTTTCCTCTTTTTTTGATTGTGTAATCAAAAGAGGGACCAAGAGGAAACTGAATCAAAAGGCTAATGTAGGAACTGGTAGGAGAACAAGCCATAGCTATCTAGACCCTCACAAAAATAATCTTAGGATGGTTACAGAAGGAGAGAAAAAAGGACATACATATGTACCAGTCTAATCCACACATGCTAACTTTTAGGACTCTGGCTAAGATTGAATTTATTTCTACTGCCCAGGCCAGTTAATCAACTATCATTATTAGAGACTGATGGCTTAGAAAATCTCTGCCTTTGCAGCTGTGTGTGTGTCAAGTATGGAGTCTCTTTTCTCACAAGAGAAATACAAAAAATAAATGAAATCTCCACTCTGAATGAAGGGCAAAAGGGCATGTAGGAGTACAAAAATCACAGCACCACAAAACTGGAACAAACCAGTTTCTCCACATTGACTACAGGCATCTTTATGTATTGCACTGACTATTAAAGGGGATTTTATTTCCATTATTCAAGAATACTCACCTAATTATAACTCATCTTTCATAAAGTACCTCAGCAATAACTTTATCGCTTCTAGTTCACTTCCCCTTATATCAAGTCTGATAGCTATTTCACCATCCTGAAATTACTGGACCCCTATCATGCATGTTTTACTAACAAGATCCCTCCCAATATCTCCATTTTTCTTTCTGTGTACAAGCTGATTTTGTTTGGGCAATGAACAGCTGTTTTTCAGAATTTTTTCCAGGATTCAAATGGACTATGAAGCAAGAGTCCAAAAAGTTGCATGATTTCAGTCCCCTTGATTACTCATCGTCACCCCGCTGACGTTCACCGTCCAAACATTTTTACAAATTGCAGGTGAACAGGACCAAAAGAGAGAGAAATCATACTGCAAGCTAAAATATATACCAATACATAAGTGTAAGTGCAAATATTGGTGTGTTTCACTAAGTGGTTTAATATCAAAAACTAACACAGATAGACAACTTTCTCCTGTTCCCTGAAAAACAGCAGGAAAGGTATTTCAGCATCTGTTTTGCTTTCTTTCATCTAACACCAGCAGCTGGAGTTAAACACCGCGAGACAGGGAAACAACATGCCTTGCTTTACGTTAAGCATTTCCACATAACTTTATGTTTTCCTTTTTTTCCCACCTTGTTAAACAAGCCACTGGGTGACTGGACAGCAATGTATAAGTGTCCACAGGAATAAACACATAAGCCATCCCTCGGGAACTCCTCATAGGGGAAAAAAGCTGCCTTGCAGAAGTTTCTCTCTTCCACCTGAGCTTTCCCTCACGCTGCGAGCAGCCTCTCAACCCTAGAGGGCAGCCGATGAACACAGCTCCGGGGCGCAAAGCGCCTTTTCCGCAGGCTGCAGGATTTATCACTTTCAAACAGCTTCTCCCTTCTGTCTCTAACTGAACGTCCAGGCAAACCACTGGGACTGAAAAGGTTTGGGTCATTCCAGTTACTTTCTTCCAACTCCTCATGTAAGCACGCCCAGAGAGCATCCATAACCCACCCCCCCTCCCTCCGCTGCCAAATTTAGGGACATCCATTTGCACCTCTTCCAACAGGTACTCCAAAGCCCCTTACCTTATGATGACAAACATGACCAGAGAGTTTCCCACCAAGCCGACAACGAAGACCACCGAGTAGACAGCAGTGATGATGATGGGGATGGCAGGGGAGATGCTGGTGTGGTTGTGCTGGGTGTCCCCAAAGACCCCGGTGGCGTTGCTGTCGTAGTCCCCCCAGCCCAGGAGCCAGCTGCTGCTGGTGCTGGGGGGACGACAGGGCCCCGGGGAGCAGGTGGAGTCCGGCTCCTCCCGAAAAATCTGCACGGGGGCATCCATACGGGCACGGCCCCCACGGGCAGGACTGGGATCAGAAGGAGAGTGCAGACAGCAGGAGGTGAATACACTGAAAAGAGGGAAGAGAGGAAAAGAAACAGAAGTGCTGTCACAGCCACTGGACTTTAACACCTCCAAATTTGCACTTGTTAAGGGGAGCTCTGCTGTCGTGGGAACTGTAATTTGCCAAGCAGACATTTAAGCAAACCACATTCATATTAAAAAATTAAAAGTTTTACATCTCGCTATGAAATGGGTAAGTGCTGCTCCTCCAGGTGCACAACAAAAGTTTTCCTCCACTTGTAGAGATTGCACAGAGAAACAAGTCAGAAGGGAAACAGCTGAGATCCACCCCCCACATTTTAACCCTGTCTCTCCCATCCTCCATATTTTAAGTCAAACAGTATCCTAATGTCAGGGGCTCCTTCCTGCCTAAGCTCTACTGTAAAGAGGGGGAAAGAGAGAGAAACCCACCACCTCCCTGCATATCATTTTTCACACCCTGCTCTGAGCTATTTTTTTCCAAATCCCACACCTGTTTTCAAAGAAGAGACACATTAATGGCATAAAATACCTGTTTCAGTCCAGGAAAAGGAACGGAGTCCTCAAACAGATGTTCTTGGCTGGGAAAAAAAAAAAAATCAAGCAGCTGCTTGGCTCCTGGAAGTACCACCGACCTTCTAGGACTTTTGAACCCGAGGCACCTGCGCCTTCAGAGGGGCGTGCTGGCAGCGGAGCTGATTCCTGGGCAGGAGCTGCGACGTGGTAGCAGCAGTTGCTGCTGTTCCAGCTCCCACCACTTCGCCTTTTCCCTCTCAGGCTCCCTCTGCCTCCCTCCCTCCCGCTCTGCCAGGGCTCCAGCAGCACTCTGCACCGATGCACCTTCTCCTCTGCCTCTGTCCCCGCAGCTCAGAAGCTCACATGACTTCTGCCTAAACACTGAGAGGCAGATAAATTAAAAGAAAAGCAAAAAATAAGTTCTGCAATGAGTGAATGCTTATTTCTAATACCTATTTCCGAGTGGCCTTTCCTCGTTCCCCCTGCACTCCCAGGCCTCTAGCAATGATCCTCTCTGCCTTACTGAATCCCACATGCTTTTACACACTAGTAGATGCCGAATATAACAGGAATTTTCCGCTTCGATGCCTTGGCTGCTCCATCAGTTCTTTCACACCTCAGCTTCACAATTGGGCACCCAAAACACTTCTCACTGGGTGGCTGAGCCGCTGTTCCTTTACACCCCCAACTTGCAGGGAAGAAGCTGGCTAGCAAAGCAGAGAGAGAAAGACTCTGATTACTGTCCTTAGTTTATTCAAGCCATCCCACAGTGTGTGAGAAGCCAAGAACTCCCTGTAACGCTGCTGGAGCTCTGCTCTCCCCAGGCTCCAGCTGCAGCCAGGGATGGAGAAATGGTGTGTACAGAAGTCACATCTCTCAGAGCTTGTCCCTAATATACTCCATCAAGCAAGGGTTGGAAACATACCTATCTGTTTTCAGGATATCCCTTAATTTGCAAACAGACCTTGAAATCTCCTCCAGGGGTTTTTCTAAATGGCAAATTGGAGAGGTGAGTAAAGACCCTGAGTTGTTCCCGCTTCCTTGGAAGAGGTGAACAGCGAGGCTGGCTGGACCTCAAAGCACATAGCAGGAAACCAGGTCGCTGCAGGGAATAGCCAACAGTCATGCCTTTCTGGGAATTTGGTGAAGCTCAGACCACCGGGAAAGGGGTTGCGGGTTTCCTTCACCCTTTTCTGATGTTGAAACTTTACTTCATGTTCCTTTTCTTGAGTGTGATCAGGCTGAGGTTTCTATTTTTTTTCCTAAACCTATAATCAAGATGAGAAATTATGTCAGCTGTAGAGTCAAAGGTCATGAAGGACATTTAAAAGGTACAAAATCTCCTCTCTTAGAGGCAGAAGCTTGTGCAAAGGTGGTGATGGCTTTGACTGTGGTCACTGCTTTCTCCAGAACATCAGAATCTGCTCACTATCATCTCTACAGAGCTGTCTGAAAGTTTCATCCTTAATGAAGATTGAAAAAAATGCAAAACAGAAAACATATGACAAAAATACATTTTAAGGATGGAACACAGACCTGGGACAATAATAATTTATTGGAAGATAAAGGGAGATCCTAACATAACATGTATCCCTGTGCTGTTTTTATTCTCTGCACTTCATGGGCTCTTGCAAATGTACTGAAGGGAATTACTGCTATTACCTCTTCTCATACATGGTTTTACTTGACAATTTTCTACTTCTTGTTAACACCTTCCCCAGACTTCTCCACATTCTAGTATTAAAATACACAGGAGAGCTCTAAGATAGCAATATTTTAGGATTCATTGATAATTCATCTCTTATGAGCAATCATTTTGTTTGGATAAGCACCTTAAAGTTGTGGATGCCCCATCCCTGGAAGTGTTCAAGGCCAGGCTGGATGGGGCTTTGAGTAACCTGCTCTAGTGGGGGGTGCCTCTGCCCATGGGAGGGGAGTTGGAACCCAATGGTGTTTACGGTCCCTTCCAACTCTAACCATTCTGATTCTATGACTAAATTTGAGCATATGTAGCTGCAAAATATTAAAAAGAGAAAAATGGATTCTAAGGGTTAGGCTAAAGTGAGGGAGAAAGAAGCAACAGCTTGTTACTCTGCAATTGCTACGGGTAGATCAGAAACTTCTATATGGGGAAGAAAAGTCTATTGTTGCTCTGCATAAATCTAAAGCACAGACGATGTAAAAAACTCACTAAGATTAATAGCACACTCAAAGCTTTTTCAGGCACCAGTGGCTGGACAATAAGTTACACTTTCTCTAGTTAAATCCTGTGCTGAAACTCTCCAGTGATCTTAGAGGCAGCACAGAAAAGATGCGCTCACAGCTATGGTCACTGACCCTTAATGGAGTGTGCACTGCAACCACGTAGGACTAGAATGCGGTGGAGGTTGACCGCGATGCTGCAAATTACAGGGAGAGTCAGAGACAACATTTAAGTTGCCTGGTGCTTTCTGTCTGTGTGTGCTCACATTGGAGGCTCAACTCTGGCTCTTGGTAGCTGTAGGCCTCTGCAATTCAGCAGAAAGAAAGCACTAGGCTAGAGAAACACCTTTTCTTCTGTAAGTCAAGTCAAATTCATATAAACTGTTAATATTTTCCTTTCTTGTGTTTGTTTTCTTGATGAAAACTGTAATATCTGCATTATCAGCAGCAACTGGTCTCACCACGGGTACTGGAAACACTTGTGATGATAGCAACAGAATAAACAAGGGCAGAGGGAGAACCATCTTCCTCTCCTTCAGCATGTAGCTGCTTAGTGCCTCTGTGCCCTTCGTGATAGTACCGTGGAAAATGCCAGCAGTCTCCTGAATTTATGAAGGAAGAAGAAAGGATTTACAGGTGACTTAACCCAATCTGTCCCTATTCTCTCTGAGAGATTGCATTAGAAGAAAAGGCCCTGTTCTTTCAAGGGAAAGCAAGGAAAGGTTTAGGGAACAGAAACAGCATAAGAGCACGGTCTCAGCACTCAGCTACAACTTTCCTCCAGCGCTGTTGTTGTGTTGTTACAGACCTGTGCCTCACACCCCCCACAGATTTTTTCACTGCAGCACTGTAGAGTCAGGGTTCACCTCAATGGACTTCGGGAGACACAACAGAAATCACCTGGACCTTTTTTCATTAAGATGCAAAACTATATACCAAATCCTATATTTTAGGAGCATTGTTTAAGCTGTGAATTCCAGTCCTCAGAGGTAAAGCAATTCCACACTCGGTGTTCCAACACTTAAGCACTACAATACATATGCATTTACACAACTTTTTTTTTTTTTTCCCCAGGCTCTCTGCCTCATTCCCAGATCAGCTACACAATATTGACACATGAAGTGGAAGGGCAACCATAAATCAGGAATTTTGTATCTGCAAAGCATTTTTTTTTGCAATCCTAGTGAAATTCCTTGAATGAATAAGGAACATGGAGGGGGAGGGAGATATGCGGTATTTCAAAATAGCAGGTGGGAAGGGCTTCAGCGTTGCCTTTTTCATTACCAAAAACTAAAGTAAAGAGCTGCCCCCATCAGCACACTGCTTCAAAAGCCGAACAATGTGCCGGGACATTAATTCAGCCCTGACTCAGAGGTAAGAAGGAACCGCACTGAGTCACCGGCACGACTCTGTGCGGCACTCGCTCTCGGCGCCACAGCAGAGACCCAGCTCCATCCCTCCGGCACACGCGGGCCTGGAGCGAAAGCTCCTCCGCTGCCAACACTGTCTCCCGGAGCACCGTGACTCTTTCTAGGTCTAAGTTAGATGCGCAGGATGGGGCAGACCTTGAAGTTCTACCCTGAATTGTAACACCAGACACTTTGATACGGGGACCATTTGCAGAGGTCACTTTTTGTTCTAGAGGTTGGGAGAGAGGCCAGATGAGTTAAGTGGAGCAGGCTATCTAGATGGGGTTTTTTAGCTCATAATTGGTTTTACAACCTTATTGACCACAGGCTACAATAATTGTGCACCTGAGTAAAGGGAGGAGATGCTGGAAACGCTTTCTGGTGGCTCCAGTTGCCAGGGAAACAAAGTTCTCCTGGCTCTCTGCATCCAGAAATGTTAGCTCGCTGTGTGAACACAGCTCTCGGGAAATGGTGTATTTTGTCCTCCTCAAGGACCAGCAAGGGAGAGGAAGGGGAAAAAGAGAGTTTTTGTACACATACATTGGTCATAGCAGACTGCAAATATTCAGCATAAGACTTGTGCTTTGTTGTTTACTTGTAAATGGCAGAAGCTCGTGTTACATTTTAAAATAAATTACTAGTACAGATCTCTATTGTTACCATCAGATGCCACCCCAATGAGACCCTCAGCACTGGGGCAGCTTCTGTGGCCTGTCCCAAGGCACATCCATCTTCCATGGGAAAGACCTTGGGAGGGGGGTGAAAGACGAGCCAGCTGCAGGGAGGCACTGGGTGGGTGATGAAAGGTTTCTGACCCCAGGACTTAAAAAAGGAGGGATGACGCACAAACAGAAGCTATAGGACAGCGAGAAGGTGGGTGGCTGGCATTAAGGACTTCAGCAGGTGATACCAGGAGGCCATTTGCTCTGCTGTCACCCTGCCACTCCCCAGCCAGCTGTGGCACACAGGCCAGCGCCTCGGAGCAGGGGCAGAGTTGTCAAAGCAGGTCCCCACTTCGCTGTCTTCCTTGAATTTCAATTCACCAGGGTTCCCAGCTGGAAGTTTTGTATCTTCCCTCTTTTCTGGAGCAGGCTACAGCTGTGACTCCCAGAGGAGATGTAAGGATGCTGAGGGTGGTTGAACATCGGCTGAAGAACAGATTTTAGTTCCTCTCTTTAAAAGATAAAATTGTAGTATTCCTCAGCTATCTGTAGAATAGATACAGGTATCTGGTCTACAGACCAGATCATCTGATACAGATTGGGTTTTTTAATTAAAAAAGGAGAAACAAAACCGAAAAAAAGTCTCTCTAACTATTATTTACAATTACTTCTCCTGTGGGACACTATCAGTTAGTCATCTTTCACAGCAAGTTGGCTTCCCAGTTTGTGGAAGTAGGGTTCTGCTGGTAGCTGGTACTCTGCTCCAGGGAGGGAATGGGGATCAGCTAACACAACTTCCACCCAGCTTGGGCTCTGAGACACAAGACACTGTTGATGCCATTGATAAGTTTTATGGGAATAAATAAATGTCACTTTAAGATTAATCTGGTTGTTTCTTTTTGGGATGATCCCAGTGGATTATGTGGGATAAGTACTGACTTCTCCCCAAAGAGCTTAAGCTCCTGCAGAGCCTTCTCTTTAGCTTTTTGACAAGAAAAGAAGGATGATTCATTTTTAGGAGGTAAGAACTGTGCTGATTATATGTCAAAGATACCCAAATCTTAATCTTCTTTGCTTCAGACTTGGAATTGTTTGTTCACTTTTTCTGATGCCTGGCAGGAGTAAGAATCAGACTGAAAACAAATGGTGTAGCTGGAGCTAGAGAAAAGCAAATTTTATACACACAACCCCTAAGCCTCACCCCTCCCACCTCCTCTGCCTCCTGATTTTAGCACCTTCATTCATACATAATTAATTGCTTGAGCACAACAGCATTGTGATAAGAGAGGGGTGAATTTAGTTCTCTGAATAAGGGGTTGTGCCTGTACCAGCTGACTAAGGCTGTCTCTGCTGACTCCAGGATAGAGCAGGGAAGGGGCTAAAGCTCTTCAGCTGCTCTCTCTTCCCTTTTTCTCCCTAATCAAGTCCGATACCTCAGTCGATACCACAGAGAACCCACCTGAGCTGTAGGAGCAAACGGGATATTAATAGTGATGCTGAGAGTACAGAGTATCAAGAAAAATCAAGTGTGGAGGACAAAGCTTTCCTCAGTGCAAGAGCAGGACTGATGTGAACCAGGGATTTAAAAATACATATATTTCCCTGCGATACTTGCAAAACAAACCCTGAATTACTTGAGGTTGTTGGGGTTTCTGAGAGCCCCCGTCGAACGAGGGGTTAAGACCTGGCAAGCTCAGGCAGAAGGCTCGGGGAGAAGCCCGAAATTCGTCCGATTGCACAGAAAAGCCATTTAGCCAGGGGACACCCGGGGAAAGGCGAACCCGGTGTGCGGCGGGGCGGGAGCACCCACGGGGGGAGGCAGCCGGTACCCACGGGGGGAGAGGAGGCAGCCGGTACCCACGGGAGGAAGGAGGCAGCCGGTACCCACGGGGGGAGGGAGGCAACCGGTACCCACGGGAGGAAGGAAGCAGCCGGTACCCACGGGGTGGAGGAGGCAGCCGGTACCCGCCCTCGGCGCCGTTTCCAGAAGGAACAGCAGAGGGTGTCGGTGCCCCGACACGATGCCACCAAGCAAAGCAGCCGCCCGCCGGGGACCTGTCCCGTGTCCCCCTCCTTGTCCCGCCGCCCGGTTGCGGGGTCTCTGCCCCGCCGGGCTCCCGGCGCTGTCGCCGCCCTGCCGGGACACGGGGGGGACCCGCAGGCAGCGCGGGCAGCCCTCTCCCTTCTCCCCTCTGCCCGGCACTGTCATGTACCCCTTTTCATTACTTTTCCCTGGCTATACTTGTAATTACACGGCGGCGTGAAGCGACAGTAAGGCAAGTACTTTCAGCCTTTCGCAGCCATTGGCTTCAGCGCATGGAATGGCACGGTTTGTTAGACGGTAAAGACATTTAAGCTCATGTACAAAGTGTCACAAGGAGGACAGACGGGCCTTTTACACCGCATTGTTCGATGCCGTTACTAAACTGTAGATTACTAAGTGTGAAAATTAGTCTAAAGAACTCGTGCCGGTGTTGGGCGGTGTATGGGAGAGAGCCTTTTGAGACACTTGTTTAAATAAGTGATGCGTGAAGAAAATAAGTCTGGGGTCAATTTGCCAATTGCTTACGGCCGAGTTGGGTGTCAAACTGGAAAACCGATGCTTCGCTTAGGACTGTACTAAATGGGTCACATAAAATACCAAAGCCCGATTTATTGCCATTACTTGCTGTGTGCAGTGCCACTGAATTCAGTAATACCGCTCATATTGCTCAGAAAAATACCAGGCTAAAAATTTCGTTTCTAAAAGACAAGGAGGAGGAGAAGGAAAAGAAAATTCTCACTGAAGTACAACACAGAAAATTTCAAGAGCAACCCAAGCTGAACAAAACCTGCAGAAGGAGAAAATGTTGACGAGTTATCATTAGTGCAAGCAAGTAGCACCAAAAGGAAACATCCAGTGTAAATTAAGACTTTGGCAGGAGAACAAAGGAAATCATCAAAGGCTTAAACATTACATTCAAGTATATGCCACGTGACTGGGTTGTCTTCACCTTTTTTCTGATTTCACCTCTTTTACTGCTATTATAACTGCCTATTATTACAAATTATCAGCATATTCATAAAGCTAATGGCACCAAGGCAGTTTCCTTTTATTTGAATAAATTAGAATCTCATACCAGCTAATTTTCCAAAGTACTTTTCAATTGTGGTAAAAGAAGATTACTAATTGCTTTAGGTTGCTAATTGCTCTATGTACTGAAGGAATTTTTTTAGTAAATGTAAAGATCCTTTGAAACCTCAAGAACAGAAAGTAATTTAGTGCCCAATGTTTTTATTTCCATTGTTTTAATATCGGGTTTTAAGTGAAGACACCTGTGTGCCTGTACTGCCTGTGACTTCTTACTTGCTCTGTCATGCAAAGTGGCAGAAACTGCTGCTTTCTACCAGTAGGGAGGGTTGCCCAGTCAGGCATTTTACACAGCTGGCAGTTAACGATGGAATAATCTGGATTTTGTCCACACGGGCTATTAAGGAACAAAGTATTAAACATGCTTATAAATCCTTATTTCATATGACACAAAGAAATCACTGATTAGTTTAGAAAACACAAGACATATACATAGCCTGTCCTGTTCCTGACTTTGGTTCGTTTGCATCCTGCAGACAGAAACTCTGTCCCCTTATACATATATATACATACATATATATATATATAATACCCACCTTAGAGCGACGAAGCCCAGCAACCAACTTCTTATACAGATATGCAATTTCTAAGAAAATCTGCATCATAACTAAGAGTGGTGTTACTCCTAAAATTTACTTACTAGAACATAGAAAGCTTTTTATAGGTGTGTCATCCAATGGCTTTAAGTAATTTTGCACAACACACAAATTCCCTGAGACTGTCCTGTGATCATCTGGCAAAGATACCATCTTGTATAGCAGGTTTTCCTCAAGCCAGAAAAGCTCAAGTTCTGCAAATAAACCACAGTCAAATTTCTTGAACACAGTTTTTGTAGAAATTATTTTGATGTCACTTTATTACTGCTGAAGATTAATGTATATATACAAATACAGAGAGAGTGTGAGAGAGGGAGCTCCTTCAGCTGAGGCTGGCAAATGGGTTGGTAGTTAGGGCTAGAGAAACAACCCAATTTTAGGCTTTAGCCTTTTGTCTTGGAGCCAATCCATTGTAGATAAACAAGTATTCAGAGAAAGACAGACTGCTGTCTAGTCTAGTAGCTAAACCTCCTGCTAAACATGTAGAAAGCCAAGGCTTACTTCCTTGCTCCAAACCAGACATGATAACCATCTTTATCGCCTACATACTGGCCAGGAGAGCCAGTCCTTATTGTCTTCCGCCAGTAATGCGTTTGTCCAGAACATTCCCATTTAAATTGCCAGTTTCTTCAGTAGCCTGTAAATTCTAGTAATACAATTTAACTATTTCAGTGTAAATGATAAAATCATCTTGCTAAATTTTTAGATCTGAATCTGAGTGTCTAACCTCAGCCATTCAAATCTGAAGGTTTGACTGCAGATCTTGACTTATATTTACCTTGAATTTTACCAAGTGCTTATGGGGCATTGTATAGTTTAAAGCCACACCATGCTTGTAGAACACTTAATCCACCTCTTAAACTGATGAAGAGTTAGGGAAGTCTCAAAAACTATTTAGATTAAATGTACTCTGTTAGAAGTCGGCAATAAGTTAAGACACAATTATGGGTCCTCTAGCAAGATAGGCTTATTATTTATGATGTTAAAACCAATATGGAAGAGGCTAAAAGCTATAAAGAAAAGCTTTGGGATAAAAGAATGTCCTACTCTCCTGGAATAGTCAGGCAAGTGTAGCAGGATTAAAATATTTATTGTAGTATTATAATATCTGTATCCTGCTAACGCTGCGTGGCAGTCACCTACACAGTGCTGTTTCAGAAATCACAATTTACACACATCATCTCAGAAGAGAGTTTCAGAGATCATTTTAGATGATTGCAGGGAGTTTCAGAGATTGTTTTAGATGATTGCAGGGATGAATCCTGGTTCCACAGAAATTAGTCTGGATGAAAATAAGTCTGGACTTCATAGACAGGTCTACTGAGTGAAGAGGATCGTGACGAAGTGCTCTTTATGAACAATGCAGGATACCTCTTGTCATTAATTTTCCCTCCATTATTAGAAATATCAAAAGTACAGGACCAGCTATTAGGAACTAAACAGGGTGAAAGAGAGAAGAGCTGTTCTTCTACAGGAGAGGTAACACTCTAAATCTTGTGTATAGTTTGGACAATACAAGAATGAACTATTTGAAAGTAGACAGGATCAAACAGAGGCCTCTGCTCTTCTACCTTTGTTTCCTCTGAAAAAAAAAATTGAATGATCCCAAGGCCGCCACAAAGAGTTACATTCCTGGGTTTCTATAAGTGTTTTGGGCGAAAGCAGATAAGCTGTTCTTATAATTAGATTTTCTCTTCTTTTGTGTGTCTGTGGCAACAAAACAACCAGGCATCTTCACAGTTCATGGTCATCCCTGTTGTTCAGCCCTGCCCTGCGGGCAAGATCAGTCCCACCACCCCTGGAAGTGCTTCAGGCAGGCACGCTGGGTTTTAGGTGAAGGTCCTCTTTCATGGATGTTGCCATGGAAGCTTCTTAGTAACCCATCTCTGATAAGCCTTTACTATGCAATTGCCAGCTGGCTGTTTGGCTCAAAAAGCCCTCAGTCCCCCATCACTGTGATTAATCTGAAGACCTGTGGCGTGTTTCAGCTGACACTAGTATTATGCACCTGTGGTTTCCCTTGACTTGTTAGCCCTCCGTTCAAACTCCTCCTTTTCCTGATCAGCCGTTCGCCCTGTAATTTCCTACTCTGTAGGTCCTAGTTTATCCCCTTGGGTT
This sequence comes from Arenaria interpres, assembly GCA_013399435.1. NCBI lineage: Eukaryota > Metazoa > Chordata > Aves > Charadriiformes > Scolopacidae > Arenaria > Arenaria interpres. Next base: position 222,758 of record VXAK01021021.1, read on the forward strand.
AGCACATTATAGCAAACTGTATCTTAAGGAAGAAATCATAAAGGAAAATAATAAATATTTAACAGTAAACTATGGCAACTCAACTGTTTCTGTAAACCTAAGACAATATGATAGTCATAATCAGGTGAAATAGTAATCTTATCTGTGTAATGTGAGCTTTCTACAGAGGCCATTTCTGCGACAACTGATTTTGACAAACTGAAGGCCAGTTTCATTTAGTATTGCTCTTCCACAGATTTTGCCACTTAAAAGGATAAGTAAGAATTTACCATTTCCAGATTCGTACTTCCTCCTGCAGAGAAAGTGTTTCTGGGAAAGGATCCAGGTTCAACATTCTTGAACTTACATACCTTATATACACACAGTTGCTGCTTTCCATCTGTCATAGCCCCATGTTGCTTTATAATGGATTTTGGGGGGTAGACTCCACTAAAACTATTTACCTCATAATTATGTCCAGGTAGGTAGAGGATTTTTAACCCCCCGACTCTTATTTCCCTATGGGCCTTGTTTCATGCATAACTGGACACGATTCAATGAATTCTGCCAGCAAGATTGTCTGAACCAGCCCTTCATAGAGGAAGAAAGGAAATACCACAAGTGATGGAGACTTTCTGCATTTTGTGCAGTCTGATTGATTCTAGCACAGTGTTTTACAAACTGCTTAAGCGCCACGGTACTGCTGTGAGGCAAATAGAGCAAAAAGGCTCAGTAAGACGGAGAAAACACATGAAGGTTACACTGTGTTTCCAGGCATGCAGAAGGAGTAAATGAAAGATCCAGAAGTAGACTCTAAAGTCCCTTCTTTTTCCTTATTCCCTCCTTTACCAGATAATGTGTCTGGCTTTTCTGCAAGCTATCCTGTCATTCCTCTTCCTGAAGCTTTTTCCCTGTGTTAATATCACTGGAGAGTTGTGCATCCAACCTGTGAGTCAAATAGTCCATCTCTATCAAAAGCTATCCACCAGAGGCTGGCAGGACTTGGTCCAATTAGCCCAGCTAGTAAGGCCCGACAGAACAGGCCTTTTAAAACAGTGAATTATTTTTCTATGATTCTAGATCAATAAGAACGATAGAAAGTAAAAACATGTCCAACACCTTAACCTGTGAAAACGTGTATCCTTAGTATTTCACACCACCTGCATATTCAGGAAATTAGTGGCTTTCATAGTCTGAATACAGCTCTTTACCATGCAGGAGAAAGAAAGTGATTATGTGAGCCATCTATTCAACTCTAGATGGACAGGAGTTTTACTGGTATAAAATCCATATGCTATTGGCGCTGTGACTTTATGACAGAAAGAATTATTTGTTAGAGAGCATAAGAAGAATTTCCGAAACTCAGCAGCAGCAACACTAGCATCTAACTAATGCTTCAGCCACGAGTCTTTAAAAAACTTATTTCCACAAATAAAAATATATATACTCAATATACATGCTTTACTTTGAAAGATATAAACAACAATTAATTGCAACTATGAAAAAAAAAAAAAACCAGAATATGCCATTTGCCTTTTTAGTTTTCATTTCACCTCCCAGAAGATAAATGAATTGCACACAGTCTTATCAAACCTACATTTTGATAAGACTTTTTATGTCTTTGAGGTTTGAAAAAGATCTCTTAGGAAGCATGAATTGACACATGAGACAGAGAGGAAATCTTCAAAGCCATTTAGCCTTATGACCAACCAAGAAATATGAAAACCAGAAAATAAGAAAGGATGACACATTTAGTTCTGACACTGATACATCGATAAGGTATAACCACCATAGATATGAAATACAACTGCCAAATTATAATTTACAACTCTTGGGGAGGATTTAAATTTGGGGCTTTAAAATTCTACCAGATATTAAAATAGAATTGAAAGATGGCTCCAAAGTAATTTATTCACTGATAAACTATTGGCTCAATAGCTTTCCTTCTGCAATAGAAGATGCAAATATTTTTGCTTCTAAAATATTATCGGTGGACACATCCTTTTTCCTATTATTGTCTCCCTAGACTGCACTGGTATTAAACCTTTCTCATTCTTATTTTTAAGAAAGTTTTTTCTTTTGTCTTCCTTCATTTTCACTCAGCAGAAAAAAATATTTCCTTTTCAATCACTCCTGCTGAAACTAAATTCTGAACATATAACTACTAATCTCTTGACCATGAGATCCACAACTTAATCTCCACTGTATACCTATTTGCCTTTTGAATCAGGGACATAGACGTGAGTGGAAGACGCAATATCAGATAAAGCAGTATAATAGATTCTCTGGTTCAAATTTGGAATTTTTCACCTTATGGAGTACTAAATTTGTCCTAGCCTAATGAGCTTAGTAACTCTTCCTCAATAAAAAAAAAAATTGGTTTACACCTGTCAAGTATTTATGTAGCACATGTAGAGTTTTTATATAAAAAAACACTGATAGGTGTTATTAAATATCTTCAGAGAGTTTATACAGTTTTATCAACACTATCATTCCCCTTTTCCTGTAGAGTCAAATTGTCAGTAGTTAAAAATCATCAAACTCACAAAAGACAAGTAATGCCTGGCTAGCAAGGAGAACACTTCCAGAATGAATAATATTTTAAAAGCGTATTTAACCTACCCTGGCCTTCCACTGAAAACTGGAAGAACAGAATAAACACTGAAAAAATATGCTTCCATTGAAAAATGTTCCAAATGACTTTGATAGCTACAATTAGTTGGTTGGATTAAGCCATTTAACTGAATCACCAAATTCAGCAAAATAAGCACAAGTTTTGTGGCCCCACTCTCCTTGCCCTACAGTAGCCAACAAAAAAAGCTATCAGCAGCAGTCCTTGGAGAAAAATGAATGATCTCCCTCTACAGCAGGCAAAGAAAGTCTCCTCCTGCTCTTTCCCACAGCCCCGGGTGGAGGGCTACTCCCAGAGGGTTTTAAATCAGCCTTTAAGCAGTTACTTCTGCAGCAAGTAGAGATGCCCAACTGTTGCTGTCTCTGAGATACTGTTTTTCAGTTTTCAGACAACTTGTAATGCCAAATCTGTTTTGTTTGTTGTTTTTTTTTTTTTTTCATTCATGTTAACTTTATGCCCTCAGCTTAATGATTTTGAGAGGAATTAGCAAAGAAGAAAAGCATTCAGCCACTTCAGAGAACGAGGTTAAGCAGTTCAGTTTTACCTTGTCTTTTTGCTGAGGCCCTCTGGTATTTACACATCTTAACAGAAAGACTTCATATTTTTTCAGAACAGAATCACCTGGAGCTATGAGAGCACTGCTCATGTGGCAATTTCCCCAAATGGTGCTATGTTGAAAGCTTTTGAAAAATCTCACTTAGTATGTGCCTTGAGGAGACTTGTCAGACCATGGGAAGGTGACATCTCCATGGAGTCAGATGAACTCAGCAATCTCAGTTCATCAGGCCCTGTCCCGGTGCGGAGGCAGCAAAGAGGAAAAGAGAAGCACAGAGCGGAAGGAAGGGAAGAAGGATTATAAGGCTGGGGAAACTGGACAAAGAAAGAGGTAGAGACAGAAAAAAGCAGCTGCCTGTTTGCCTTCTGCCTTTCTTTAGAATAAGAGGTAATAACTGTAGACCATACATGGAAAAACTGATTTTCAATTATGATCACTGTAGAGAGATTGCAGTCTAGGAAAATAGGCTGTGATTATTTTTTAGCTTGTTAACAGAGATAGTAAACATAGTTTTGATTACTTGAATACTTCTTCCTACCTCTTCCACTTTAGAATTTCTTTTGTAGTATATCCTTATATTCAGTAGCTACTCAGCACACAAATGATTGAATATCATAGAATAAACCCAGTTGAAAATGCAAAGATTGGAATGGTTTTCCAAAGGTTTTCCAAAATCCAGTCACAAGGCAGTAACTTTCAGAAGCTTGGGTTCGCCTGGTCTGGAGCCAGCCAGGTATCAAGCCTTTCCAAGGTTTTTTTTCCAAGGTCCAATTACTGGGAATTACTACTACAGAGAAAAACAGACACTACTTCACAAACTGACTAAGTAGATCAACTAGCCAATAGGACTAACAAAACTGAGATAATAAGAGTGAAAATAAGAGAATAAGAGAGAAAAACACTCATTGACTGCTTCACCATCATGACTGTATCTGTAATTTCCATTACTTAAGGTTTTAGAACACCTTTAAAAAGGAAATTTTTAGCACATGAAAGATGGAAATTTCCTACACTGAATTCTTCTTAACTGCATATCCCCCCTTTTTTTAAAATCTGCAGACAGTTTTTCACCTAGCTCTTGCACAGAAAAATTTACACATAAGTTTTCATAAGAAGAGTTTGGTGAACTGTTTCCTTGCTGTTAATAAAAATATCTCAATTTGGAAGGACAGTTACATTGACATTTGAGTGCTTATAATTAAATATACATAAATTAACGACCATGCATAAGCACCTAAGGAAAATAACATTAATTTAGCATGAAAGCGTGCGGTTTTTTTTAATTCTCAATCCTGTTTTGATTATAAACATGATTAAATAAAGTATTTAATATTTGAGAAGGGCACCAAGGATGGATGTCAAGTGATATTTTTTAATACTATAAAAAAGTGTACAGATAACAAATATTTATTTTGCATTGAGGCTAACTGAATCTTCATGGCTAAGCTAGAATGCAAAGCTATAAACCAGCATAGCAGTCTATCTGGTTTATATATGTTCTACAGAGATGGCATGCTTCCAGTCTGGAGAAAAGTGCATAACAACATGTCGTTACTGAAGTTAATTAACATGCTATTCCCAGAGAACCACTCAATCACAGACTTAGAGGTAGTAATGGATTGGCAAAAATACACTGTTCCAAGTGGATAAATGATGCTCAAACTGACCTTTGAAAAACACAAATTTATTAAACACTTCATCATATAGTGCATTTTTAAGTGTACTTCCTTTGGAAGGAATTAGGCATACACCACTTCTGTCTGTTTTTACTTTCCTGATATAAATAATAAAAAAGGGCACTGTGCCCCAGACAACTAATCTAAGCCAAGCCAGGTCAGTGATCATCATGGAGACCTTTAATAACTTGTAAATACTTTAAAAATAAAATAAGTTGTCCTAGCAGTGTTGGAAGAATTCCTGTCCTGTTTAAAACCTCCTTCATCAGCCTTACCCTCACATGGGGCTCCTAATGTGCTCTCTCTTCTCCATTCAACCATTCAATTTCACTAAACTCATCTCATGTATTAAATCCTTTTGATTATTCTTTTACAAGCTGGGTTAAAATTGGCCAATGGCTTTAAAAGCCATTAGGAGAGAAAGACAGAAAGGTACATGTGACATTTAGTTTTGCTCTTTTTACCTAAAACCAAGTAATGTAGTTTGATACCTTCTGAATTGTAGGTGTTCTATATGTAGCACAATAAGACTACAGCGCTGCCAGTGATGGCATGCCTTCAAATTAGCCAATTTCATATGGTTGGAGATTAAAAGAAGATAGTATTCTGAAAACAGTGTTTTCCTACCCTCCAGTTCCAATGGAGTTGAAATTTTCTAAGTAGGAACTGACCTCAGAGAAGTTAAAGATGTATAGAAATTTCTCCTGTTTCAAGATAAATGTGATACAGAAAAATAGTCCCTATAGTGGAATGCACTGGATATCTGGACTGTAGCAACAGCAGAAGGAAAGAACTATCTTCCAGCAATGACCATCTGATCTATTTTCTTGATAGGTACAAAATAATGAGAGAGACTGCAGGATGAATTCTGATCCACTGTTTCCACGTGCTAGAAGAGGAAGATGACATCAGCTGCCACAAAAGAAGAAGAATATCTGAACAAAAACAATGGGAAAAAAGAGTCACTGAGGAAAAAAAAAACATGGAATGAATAAAGGCTTTGAAGATGAGCTAAGTTACAAGAAAAATGTCAACAAAAAATAATTATACGTGACAAAAAATCCATAACAGGAGTTTTATACAAGAAAGACAGTGACCTGTTAGAGCAAGTCCAGAGGAAGGCCACAAAAATGGTCAGAGATATGGAACATATTTCCTATGAAGAAAGACTGAAAGAGTTGGAGTTGTTCAGCCTGAAGAAGGGAAGGCTCTGGGGAGACCTTATCATGACGTTTCCATACTTAAAGGTAGCTTATAAGAAAGATGGGGACAGACTTTTCAGTAGGGTGTGTTGCAATAGGACAAGAAGGAATGGTTTTAAACTAAAAGAGGGTAGATTTAGATTAGATATAAGGACGAAATTTTTTAGAATTAACATGGTGAAACACTGGAACGGGTTGCCCAGAGAAGCTGTGAATGCCCCATCATTGGGAGTGTTTAAGGTCAGATTGGATGGGGCTTTGAGCAACCTGGTCTAGTGAAAGATGTCCCTGCCACCTATGGTTGGACTAGATGATCTTTAGTGGTGCCTTCCAACCCAAACCATTTTATGATTCTATAATTTTTATCCCATCCAAGTCGAGTTTAATAATGAAACATACTTGTTCAATATGTGTCAAACATATCATCCAAGGTCTTTAAGATTAAAACATGCTACCTGTAATCAGTGAAGATCAATATGAACCACAGTCTGTTTAGAAAAATCATTTTCCAGAAGAAAGGAAGAAAACCAAAAGCATTGTTCATAAAAATGAAAGTATTTGTGAAGAAGAAAGGACTTTCTGTACCCAAGCCTCATTTGTGGTTACTAAAGAAAGAGATCCTTTCCTCAGATATTGCAGCTACATTGAAAAGAGGCAAGGGCATTGAGGCCACTGCCTATTTAGTGAAAGAACAGAGATGCTGGCTCATAATGAAAAGGTCAAAATTAGGTAGAAAATAAACATTAAGTATGGAAAAAAAAGACAGTGTTTTAGAAAAAAATGCATTATTATTTTTGGAAGAAGACTGGTTAACAGGAGCAGGAAGTACAATAATGAGAATACTTTTGGTCTCTGCAATTGGGAAATAAGCAATGGTCTGTGACATATGGCTGAATGATTTGAAATAGATGAGAAAGCAGAATGAAGAGCCTTTTCTCCATTTTAGAGACAGAACGAGACCCTTATTACCACACTGACATTTCTGAGGGTGGAATTTTCATTTATTTTAAGTAAAAGTAAGACACTGGAGTGTAAATCTCCTTAAGCATATATCAACTCATTTCTCTGTCAATCTCTTATTTGAACTACCAGTTAAGCTACCAATGAGAGAAGATGAATTTGGAAAGCCTGTCACACTTTTATAGGTACTTCATATTCTTAGTTATCTACTGGCTGAATTAGCACTTGCAACATTGGTGATCTGCATAAGAGCTGCATATGGAAACCAAGGAGGTGAGTTACAACTTTTTGTTTTGGCTGCAGATTAAAATGAGCCATATGGCAAAGCCTGGAGAAATGAGTCATGGATGACCTCTTTACCACTGGACAGACAGCCCAAATGTGTTAAATGCCCACTGCTCCAGTTATTGTTGGAGCAGAGAACATGGTTTTCCATTAATGAGCCAACAAGGTCCAGTTTCAGGACAGACAGTCAGGAGGCATCAGGTGGGATGATACTGCCGTGGGGAAGAAAAGCCATGATTGAGACAACTGTTGATTCATTTTTTCATAAGCTTTTCCCCAGCAGTTAATGGAGGGCTGTACTGCTGCACTGAAACCCCACAGAGCAGAAAGCTGCTTCATCCTAAGTAAAGGCTGACAAGGGAGTGCCAAAGCTGGTGGCCATTCCGCTGCCGTGGAAGCAGTTAAACATGGTGAGAAAAATATCACACGTCCTTGGCACCCACTTTGCATACAGTGAGTGTTTGCACCCATTTTATTAGTATGTCAGCCACTGGCAATTTAAAATGCAATTTTGACAGTGTGAAAAACTACACTATTATCAGACTATTGGCATTACCTGGATTTGAAAGTAAAATTTAAAAAGGGGAGCAAACAATTTGCAAATGTTATCTGTTCTAAGGAAAAGTCATATCTTAGTCATATCTTCAAAAAATAGTTGATTGCTTTCAGTTCAATAATTATTTTATACTTGCTTCCTTGTTAAAACTTTAAGTAATTAACATCATGTTATTTTTTAAAAATACAAGTTAACATTGGTGGTTTTTTTCTTTCCTACATAATCAGCTTTGCATCCTTTATACTTCTACAGTTGATAGGATTGGTAGTACTTGGAATAAGCTTACAAAAAACTTTTTATTTTAGTTACTTTTATCATACACTACTTTTACTAAATCTCTGAGACGCTTGCAAAAGATTCTTTACAAAAGATAATAAATACTTTGTCTGGAAAATTAAGTTTCAAGATCAGTAGGAAACAGGAAACAAAGATTTGAAACAGAAATAATTTTGACAAAAGTAGATCTCTGGTTTTAATTTGTCCAGCAGTGATAAAACTCTAATCAGCAACAGATTAGTTAGAGAATTTTTTTAATTATGGAAATTAATATAGACTGAAGCTCTTTTACAAAAACACATTTCAAAAGGCAGCAGAAATCTCAGGACATTCTTAAATCACGGGGGAAAGGAAATAATCCTCAAGAATGATAACAGGCTTGCACCGAAATTTTTCTTTTTAAAGGGTAATGTATGCAAGAGAAAACAGAGAAAATATATCCTATGCAATATTCTGGAAAGTGAATTATAGTGAGAGATCCTAGGCAACCAATTTGGTTCTTGAGTAGCTGGACTGAAGAACCTCTTGGAAGTTCTCACAGCTCTACTACATTTGGTCACCATGGGTTCCCAGACAACTGAGGACAGCTCTTTGCTGTGACCAGCCCTGGTTGGAGTCCTGCCTGCTCACCCCCGTGCAGGTCAGGGGCACAGCTCAGGAGGCCCTGAAGAGGAAATCCCATACGATGCCCATGAGCCTGGCAGGGGAAAGGTTTAGCCGGGCACAACAGCCTGCAGATAGTTCTGACGTAGGGAATAAAGCTGCCCTAAAGTGGGTAGAACAAACCTTAAGTGACCGTATGTTTAGATGCCTTCATGTTTGGCATCTGCTACATCATGGCCCTAATTACTGGACTGGAAGCTAACAGGGGAAAGAGAAGTCTCTAGCCATAAACTACTTTTGCTGCTCTTAGTGGTGAGAGACACATTAGAGCCATCTGGATAAACAATGGGAGCATTCCTTCTGCCTAATCCCTGTCTGCTATACTATTTCCACCTAGCTTGAATTTATCACACTGCTTTTTTTTTTTGGTTTGGGCTTTTTTTTTTTTTTTCATCAAGGTATCTCCAATATTTTGGATCTCTCCTCTGCCTTTTATGTGCCAGGAACTTCCAAAATTACTTTGTGGTAAGCTGCCTTTCATATTGTAAATTTTCAATTAAAAGAGAAATACGATGAGAAGCATTTAATACCCATAAACAATCCACACCACTGCCATTACACAGGGAGCAAGGAAACGCTTTATCTCCTCTTAGCATACGCTACTTCTGTACAGCACAGCACCACAAAGCCACTGAGTCACCCTCTGCCCAACACAGGGAAATACTTCCCAAATTTCAGTTCCAAATGAGATGTAAATGCTGAGGCCTGTCTCCTGTGAGACAGGAGTGCCAGGGGAGACTAACGGCAGGTAGCAACTCACGGTCATGGCTTCAGTACCCACAGCCAAGACAATCACTGCACTGGAAAGTGCTTCACTGGTTGGATTCACAGGAGCATTTTGAACATTGGTGCTTGTTAGCAGCATGATAAGCACAACCCTAAATTAAGATCCTTTATAACAAACTTCCTACACAGAGAGAGTCGTGGGCTATGCCTGCTGCAAACTGCATATACACCTAAAAGAGCAGGAAGCCCACCTGAGGGGCTGGGGCTCCCCTTCAGCCCACCAAGCATTTGCTGTCTGCTCAAAGTTAGTCCTCCAAGTTTACTCTACCGTTGGTGAGATGTGGGCACCAACAAGGCTAGGCTGACCTGGCACTGAGGTTGGCCACAGATTATTTATCTTAAATCTAAACGAACAAGCTATGCGTATCTCAGATCCTGTAGTTCACTTTGAGGGCGCACTTCGGAGGGGAATTCAGTCCAAGCATTAATTCTGTTTGGAAAAAAACCCGAATCATACTCATGGCTACAAACACAATAACTGATATTAACTCTTCTAAAAGAAAGTATTGTTGCTAAACCCAAATGTACAGTAAAGTGTTCTCTAAAGAATGCTTGACTTAACCACACTTCTGTAGCTAGGAGGTCAATAAAATGCTTCATAAATTTTGGGATTGCTATTAGGTCTTCATGAATAAATCAGTTTACAGCCACTGTAAGCAGGCTTTATTCCTTGCTTCCTTTAAAATGCTAATAGTTTTAGCAATCACATAATTCAAATGGTTTGTGCGATTTGATTAGACAAGTACTTCATGCCTACAGACTCTCCTGGTGTTATTCTCTAGCCTGATATTAAATATTCTTATTATTCTTAAATATGGGAGAAAAATTCTTGAGAACTGTAAATCTTCCCCCCTGAGATGCAGTAACTGGTGTTACATACAAAAAGTTCAGAGCACCTCGACTACTCTAAGGAGATTATAGTCCTGCAAGGGTATAAAAAATTTATTGGAGTTTCATAGACAGAGAGAATGAAGGAAGGTCTCCTGACCTTCTAATGTTGACTGTGATTACTGTGTTAAATGTCACTCATTACACTTATTTAAATGCATGTACCTTTTCTTTCTTGTTTCTGTTTCTTTTCCCTGAAAATTCATCTCTAGATACAAAATTTACTTTTGAATTGCTGTAATATTTTACTTCTTCATTGTGTCAGTACATATCTACACTTGAATATAACAAATAGAGTTTTAAAGTCAAATTGTTTTTGTCCCTAGGAGATAAAAAATATAAAATACCTGCACTGTTACTTCCTTTCACTGCGTTTGGAGTGCTCTTCCAGTTCATAGGGTACTGCAAGATTGGCATCATTGATTTTCATGGTTACCGCGTCTCAATACAGTATATATCAATTTAGAAATAAAAAGGCAGCTTCCTAACCATCTGCGCCTTGGACAGTCAACACAAACTAGAAGACTAGGAGGATTTTATATTCTTTTTTTCCCATTATGACCAGGAATAAACATTCTGTAGACCAAATCTTACCCTTGCTTATATTCCAGTAATTCCACTGCCTTTATCACCTGCTTTTGGAGACAGCTGTAACACCATCACATCTTGTACAGTGAGATTCATCAGCGCATCATCTCCTTCAGCAGAAGCTGTATATCCTACCGGCTACTATTTCTCCAGTGTGGCACTAACTGTGGCTTTGCTTGAAGAAGAACAGTCATGCTTTCAAACAGGATCAGAAGGTTAATTCATCTGATCAAGGTTTAGCCTAGGAGTCCCTGGGTTTTCTAACACGGTGAATTTCTGAGGACAATAAACTGGATAATTATAAGCAGCTAATTTGTTTCCATACAGCTGCCATTATCTAGGTCAAGGGCAAGGCAGTTTTTAATGTGCATTAATAAAATGTTTTCATTAACAGATATATTCGTCCTTGTAAGGCAGTCTGAGGTTGAACTCCTGGCCTCACTAAATCCAGTCTGATTGTACACAAATGTGTTGACCTGTCACTTCTGCCACTGTCTCAGCCTATTAAAAACGAAAGGGCATGAGGAAACCAGGCTGCAGTTTTTCACGCAGCTACACGTGCTTCAGGGGGTGTTCTTTAGTGACACTATATACAAATTTTCCCTTTGATATAGCCCAGCTATGCTTTTCAACATTGTACACAAGAGGTCTGTACCACCAACAAACTCACCCTGCTCTTTAGCATCTGGCTGGTTGTGCACTAGGACTAAGAGTGAAAATGTTTTGCATCTACTTTGAAAAAAAAAAAATATATGGATTGGTTTAGACACACAAGGACTGCAAAGTCTGGACCATTTTACTGTGTCTCTAATGCCATTTACTCCCCTGCTGTTAGTGTGCTGAAGCCTTCATGGTCTGGAATGTGTTTTCCCTCAGTGTGGCCAGCAAGATCCCTGCCAGCACAGGCCAGGACTGTGCATTGCCTTAGCCCTGTGCTACTTCAGGGAACAGAAATGTGCCATTTACTTCCATATGCCACAGAGACCAAGTTACACAAACCAGCAATGCTGCAAAGCTGGCCAAGTATCAAAAAAAAAAAAAAAAAAGACCAGAGAGTGAACACAAGAGTTTTAAGAGAGGGCATCTTCAATGCTTTTAAACTTTACCACCAATAATGACAGCTATCATCTTCTGGTTATGTTATCAACCACAACTTCTTGGCACAAAATACGTAAGACATTGATCCAGTAGGACAATATGTATTAATGTCAGCGTTATTATCATTGTACCAATGCTTGCAAAGCTAGCCAACCCATCTTCGTCCTTTTGGTTTATTCTTGAAAGCTCACTGGCACTCAAAAATCTATTCCAGACTGAAGACTAACTTGTCCTTAAAACTTATAAAATTTTCTAGTTTGTATCTTATACAACACAATTTCAATTTGAACAAATACTGGAATAAACATTTGTCACAGAACCTTACCACAGCGTTTATTCAATCCAAACACCAAAAACAACATAGTAGAACATGATGGATTTCATGTATTTTGTAATGTTCATACATATTTGCAATGAACACCAAAAAAACCCCACATTTGATCTCAAAGACCCTTAATTCTGATCTAAACTTTAAAAAAGGGGTTTTTCAATAGCATTTTTAGCCTGGATTTTGGTATCAAAATGTTCTTCTAAATCTCATTGGTAAACAGACACTATTTTTAGAACACACTTATTAATGGACAAACTTTTGATAAAATTTCTTTTTTATGTGACACAGTCTCACATAACTGCTGAAAATATATAGTATTGTCTATGTATACTCATGTGTGTGTTTATATATAAACATAGATCTAAACATATACAGATGTACAACTATCAAAGTTGATTTAAATTTTTAAAGCTATTTTATGCTGTGCTCATATCCAATTGCAGTTTTCGGATTAGTGAGGAAATAATATATATCTTGGATTGCCGTGGTTGAAAATGTTGCTCTTAAGTCAGTACATTTCAATGTGGGGAGCTCCCCAGGCTGAGCATGGAAGAGGCAGAAAAGACAGAGGGAAGGATGCTTGGTTTTGACATGATTTCATCTGTGCAACTCTTCCCTCCTGTGCATATGCATTACCATGGAGATTTTAAAGGAGATGAACTGTTTTATTACCTTCAGAATTTCTGCTTCATGCAGGGAACACATTCAGCAGAGAGACATAGTAAAAAGATCGGTACAGCTTTATTCCTTATGATTAGTGTGAACTGGTGCCAAAAACACCTGAACACCACTGTTGCAGCTGTGGGATCCTGCAGGAGTTTAGGTTCCAATTTAATCTCAGCCCTGAATTTCTTTGTCATTTTGAACAAGTCCTACCAGGTACCACATTTGCTAAGGGGATTGAAACAATATTCCCCAACTTCACAATGGCAGGTTAGGGTTGAATTAAATAGCATCTTGCTACCAGCAAGCATTTGCTTATACATTGTAAAAGAAAATAAAATCTTAATTGAATGCTGGGTGAAAATCAGAATTTGTATGGGCTGAGTGGCAACACCTCTCTCCACTCTGAGCTTGGGGTACATATAAATGTATATATCCCATGTCTCTCACCACAGGCTCTTTAATTTATCAACTATCACACCTATCTCTGTAGTTAGGAAGGAAGGTGAACAAATAATATATCCATTCATCATCCATTCAATGTCTGCTCACTTCTGACCTTGCTCAAATCCAAAATCCCTCAGTTCAGAACTAGGCTGAAATTAGATTTATTTTCTAAATTTTCACATATTCTTCTCTCCCAATCCCAACTGGTTCTTAAATGCCTTATGTTTATGTCTCTGTGACAACCTGGTGAGTTGACCTTGGCTGATGGCCAGGTGCCCACCCAGCTACTTTCTCACTCCCCATCCTCAGCAGCACAGGGGGAGAAAATAAGATGTAAGATCTCATGGGTTGAGATAGGGACAATGAGATTGCTTACCAAGGGCTGCAGCTCCTGCCAGGAGCCTGCTCCTGCATGGGCTCTCCACAGGCTGCAGGGAACACATCCACCTGCTGCAGTGTAGGACCCTCCAAAGGCTGCAGGGTGGGTATCGGCTCTGGTGTGGTCCTCCATGGGCTGCAGGTGAGTCTCTGCTCCAGTGCCTGGAGCACCTCCTCCCCTCCTTCTTCACTGACCTTGTTGTCTGCAGGGTTGTTTCTCTCACATTTTCTCACTCCTCTCTCACAGCTGCTGCACTGTGTTTTTTACCTTTTCTTGAATATCTTTTGCAGAGGCACCACCAGCTGATAGGCACAGCTTTGGGCAGCAGTGAGTCCATGTTGGAGCCACCTGGAAGTGTCTCTGTCTGACACAGGGGCAGCTCCTTATCTCATCTAGCAGAGGCCAACTCTGCAGCCTCCCCCCATACCAAAACCTTACCACATAAACCTAGTACAGTCTGATAACTTTTCTTGCATTTTTTCAACTCTGTTTGAATACTGGTTCACACTAGGCCATTGGTATGAACACATCAAAACTTTGGGGCACTTCAGACTCCGGTGTGTACAGAGAGAAACCATGAGCAAAAACCCTAAGGATTTATAAAAAGATGTGGAGTCCTTAGAAAAACGTGCTGAAGAATTCTCTTTCTTACTTTATAGGAAACTGAGAAATATTTCATTAATCTTCTCACAAAGTATTTGCTCCAGTATCTCCGACATTTGCTAAAGTCAATATCTACCACTTTCCTCCATAATACTCCACCGTTCATTTTCAGTACCACTTGAATGATGTGACACTTTTCAAAACCTACTGTGAAGGCAGTATATCAGCCTAGTGCTTAGAACAGATAAAATTCATTATTCAAGCACCAGCGTTACTGACAGTATATCAAAAAGGTCAAATGAGCAGATTAAAAACTTGCAGTATGAATTAAACATATCAGTTGATCTTTATGACAGTGAATACATTTCACACAGGCAACAGAGATTTGTACGTTTTCTGTTAACAGATTTGGGCACATCTTTTGCACTTTCTGCTTGAGGAAGTGCAAAATATGTTTCGAGAGAGGCAGATGACAAGCAACAAGATAATAAGAATGTGAAATTTTGCACATTGCCACTTTAAAGGGAAATGTTGACTGAGAGTTGTAATAGAAAGAAAAAGTATCATTTTTAATCCTCTTAAATATACAATACCTTTCTGGCTGAAGAGGTGGGTCGAAATTTTCTGTACATAAATACCACATATACAAACCGATAATTTTCCATTTTTGATCTTTAAAGCATTCTGTAAAGGGCTTAAAGCAGTCAGATTCAGTTTGTAGGGTTTATGCAGTCATTGCTAATCTAGGAAGCATAATTTTAAACAGAGTACTTGAATCAGAGTCCATAGGACTAAAAAAACCCACACACAGGAATACAAAATCCAGACACAGAGAGTAATGCAGATTTCTAATCATTATGCTGAACAGCCTAGTTTGAAATATAAATATATATATATTTCATATTGGGCTTTATTCCTGGTCTCTGAAAGCAGCAAACTCCCAAGAAAGCAGCTGTGACTCATTTTTCTCACTGACCTCTTCCAGATATTGTCTTTCCTATACTGGAATATGTTGGAGGCACCAATGCTTATATTTAACACTCCTTTTAACAGGACTGGTCTGACAGATATTTGTCAAGAAAAGGCCATGCACAGGTTTTATAGGTCATAGTCAGAGCTACCACAATTTTCAACATTTCTACACTTCACATTTAGTCTAAATTTTCAAAACAGTAAAACCACTGAATGCCAAAACTAACATTTCCCACCTGATCAAGAATGTTTTGCACTTTGCAAAATAGCTCTTGTGCACCTCTTATGTTCCCCTGTGGTCATCTTTGGTCTTAATTTAGATTGCTAATTGCTGTGTGATGGACACCATCTCTCCAAAGGACCACAGGAAAATTCAGGTTAGAAGGACCTGCAGGGGTCCAACAACCTGCTTGAACTAGGCTGAGCCATGAGGTCAGCCCAGATTGCGCAAGACATCATGCCGTCAGGTCTTGAAAAGTCCCAAGGATGGAAACTGTACAACTGTGCCTGTGGTCAGTGACTGTCTTCATGGAGAAAAGTGTTTCCTCATATGCAGTCTGAACCTCTCTTGTTTCAGTTCATGCCTGTTGTATCTTCTCCCACCATGCACTGTGATGAAGAGCCTGGCTCTCTCTTCTGAATGACCTCCCCATAGATACTGGGGGTCTGCTGTTAGGTCACCCCAAAGCTGTCTCCTCTCCAAAACAAAAAGAAAAAACATCCCCCAGCTCTCCTCACAGGGCTCCAGTCCCTAACCAGCCCAGCAGCCTTCTGCTGAATTTAGTGCAGTTGATCGACATCTTTTTTTTGTTAGGTGACCCAAAATTGAAAGCAGAATCTCGATGTGGCCTAAAGAACTTTGAGTGAACGGGGATTGTCATTTCCCTTTACCTGCAGGCTGCGCTGCTTTTGATATCACCCAGGATGCTATTGGCCTTCTTTCCAACAGGGCACACTGGGCTCATGTGCCAGTCACCATATGCCATGGCCCCCAGGATCTCTTCAGCAGAGTGCTGCCCCACCAATCTGTCCCCATCCTGCATCAATGCCAGCCATTCCTCCTTCCCAGGGGCTGGACTTTGTAGTTGGCCCTACTGAATTTAATAAATTTACTGTTGACCTGTTCCTCCAGCCTGCCCAGGTCCCTCTGGATGGCAGCCCTGCCTTTGAACATACTGACTGGTCCCCTCAGTTTGGTGTTATCTGCCCATCTGATGTGTGTAATATGACTTCTGCCAGGTTACTGATAAAGATGTGAAATAAGACAGGTCCCAGGATAGACCCCTGGGGTACTCTGCTTCTCACCAGCCTCCAGCTAGAGTATGACCTGTTAACCACCACTCTCTGAGCCCAACCATCCAACCAGTTTCTAGGGCTTGGCAGTGCCAGGGAAACACCTGCCTGACGAACAACACATTAGCACACCTCTGCTGATCATGCTGGGCCTTTGGTTCTCCCAATCTGACGGAAAGATTTTTTCCTAACTGAGGTTTCTTGCCTGATTAAATGCATCTTGCAGATGTCACAGAAAGAGAAAAATCAAATTAGACAGACTTGTTTTTTCCACATGAGACTATTTACATTGTGCCAGGCCATATTAGCGTTCATGGCTCCACAACAATAAAGTACACATTCAGACAAAAAAGAGAGAAGAGTGACCAATAATCCATGGGAGACCAGTGTAGGGAATCAACAACCATAAAAGACCACTGAGAAGCAGAATAGAAAGAAATATTAGTCTGAACCCTATGGAATAGTTGGGATATTTCTACTGCTGTTTTTTCAGACTTTAAATTACCAGTTTTCCACAGCAAATTAAAGGAAAAAGAAAATAGCTATGGTTGCATCTGCAGCTGCCTGTGAAGTATGAGAGCTGAATTAACAACAGCACTACAAGAATAGCAGTTACGCTTGGCCAAAAGGAATTCATCACAGGAAACATCAGATCACCAGTTAAAGAGGTCAGTGACCGTTTCAGTCAATTACTGTTGAAACACATGGATGCCTCCTGATTTCACAGGAAAGCAGGAGCTAACTTTCTACTCATAATAAGTTTTGAAAGGACTATATAGTGATGATATGCATGCTCCTGTGATAGTGCATACACATGTTTTTATACATTCTATAAATCTGTGTAAACTTTGTAAACGTAACTTGGCTAATCTAAGTTTCTATATGCCAGTGGTTATTAGATATCGGCAAATGTTCCAGTCCTCCAAAATAACACCTACCACATCTAGAGAGCATACTGCTGTCAACGTCCAGGCTTTTCCTTCAAAAAAAGCTTTTAACTCCATGATCTTACCAGTCCCCAAGCTTCAGAAGAGAGTTTACCACCACCACTCTCTCCCTTTAAAGGCCCCTGTCAGCCTTACCTGGAGCGACGAATCCTGCCCAAATTGATACCTGGGTACTGGACTAAAGTAGAGGAATGAACATCCACAACCACACATAGCTTCAGTTCCCCTTAGAATAAGCATGCACAATTTGGGGCTTTGAAAATAAGCAGCTCTGACTGCGTATGTTAAAATTCCGTGTCAAGCGCAAGTCTCATTCCAAATTCCAAGGCTTTTCTTCTCTCAGCTGCAAGAGTGAACTGGTATCATGGTATAAACTTGACAGCTTCCCTGGAAAAGAGTAGCATATCTCATCACTCAGCATTACCCTTGCTATGTAACTTGTGGGTCCAAATCTCTCAAATGGCCTGCTCTGTTGCTATTATAATGATTACAAAACTCTGCAGTTCCTGATTTGAATTGATTTCTTTCAGTTAAGATTTTCCTTTTTTATGTAGAATCTGCTTTTAATCTAAACAACTGTCCCTTTATTTGCAAAATTAAACAAGTAGTAGTCTATCCAGCTAGCACTGTTCCTGATACAGGATAGTCCTGTGGAATATTTCCCTGCTCTGATTTTAGAAGCCTAAACAATGCAATTTCCACCATATGCAGCTCTTTTGAGATCCAGCATATGTTTTTGCTTTTAGTGAGAAACAGCCTACTGCTCTAATTTACACCCACATATAATCGTGAGACCAATGGGTCTTGGAGCTACTCCATAGCTTTCCTTTGTGCTCAGAGAAGTTTCCTCCCACAGAACCTTCTCTCCAGCTCAAGACATCCCAAGAGTCAAATTAATGAGCATTGTATCTCTGGCCCCATTCCTGTTCCCTGGAAATGTTAGTTCCCTGGAGCCAAAATACCAATTAACTGCTCTTTGCCCAGGCACCCCAGGTTGCTAAGACCCAGGAGAAAATCTCTATAAAGTTTAGAAGACAATCTCTCTGAAGCAGGCATTTCATATCTCCAACCGTACATCTGTGCTGCCATCACAAGCCTCTGAGACCCAATGAAAGCTGAAATCATGCTGTAGCCTAAATTAAAATAATCATCAAACTCTATTACAGATAATACAGTGCATAAGCAGTCAAACCACAGATGACATTTGCATTTTTACCTTCAGAAAAACCGATCTCATTTTAATTGAAATAAAGCTACCACAAAGTTTAAGAACAAGCTTAGCTGAAAATGTAATAATGAAGATGGTTTGTACTTGCAAATTAGTCCCTTCTTCCTTCCTGTTTTCTAAAAATATTCTTTTGGACAGTCAAGCATACTGCATTTCTGGTGAGTGATGAAAACATCTATATCCCTTGATAGTATTTTCCTGTTCTTGCAGAGCAGCAGAAACCCGTCTGGCTTTCCTCTGTATTTATATGTTTTGTCACAAGCAACTTTGTCACAGGATTACCAAGGGTTAAAAATATCACCATTTATAGCTAATCTGCTGCCCACTGCCCAAAATAGTGAGGTATTTTGACATTATATTTTTCAAGGTTTGTGCCATGTATGGAAGTTTCCATAGACTTTGAGGTCTGGGACTATCATTCCGACATCTTCCCTACATCTTGCACATAAAGTTCTCCCATAACATACTTAGCACATCACCTCAGATGGAAAAGGGATCTTAAAGCAACCGAATGTGTTTAGAGCCTACTGAAGTGGCTTATAAACTAAAAGTATCGCTTTAGCTGCACCACCTCAGCTTGCAGTCGCATAAACTGGTGCTTAGGCCCTGTGTCAGTGTGAATTTCTTTTGTATGAATTTCTGCTGCATCTTTCTGCCTTCTCCTCAGAAACTAGATGAAGTCAGTGCTGCATTTCCCATTTTGCAACTGGATCAATACCATTAATTGACCACAGAAAACATGTTTTCTTCCCATGTCTTGCACAAGGGCTTGTACCAGGGTCCCACATCCTGCATGGGGGTTTGTAGCATGGTCCCACGTCCTGCATAAGGGCTCGTAGTAGGTCAGGCGCGCTGTGGGCAACCACATCGCCAAGCCAGGCTCCTGAACCCATAGCGAAACCATCTGCTCTTGGCTGAGCAGAACTTCACACAGGATCATCCCACACCACCTTGAGGAGCTCCAGCTCTCAATGCCTCCCTGAACAGCCTGATCACAAGGTATCAGGGTACCTTTTAGGGCTGTCATTATTCAAACAGGCTTCAGGAAGACCAGGAAAGGTCAGGTCTATTCCCTGTTGGACAAGTATCTCCGTTACTGTTAGTTATTAGCTCTGTCAATGTAAATTAAATGTTCTCATTCTGTGTGTTACTTAGAATTCATTATGAATATTTTATAGGAGGGTGTTTATTTGTGGCAAATTGATTGTTTATTCCTCACCCACACAAGGAGCTTCAAGAGATTACATAACCAAGATATACATACATTTATATATATAAAAATATATAATTGTGTGTGGGTGCGTGTCTGGAGATTCAGTCCAGGTTTCTCAGGCCACAGGGAAAGCCAAATTTAAGTAACAGGAAAGTCCTTTGAGTGATAAGGACATCACATAGAAATGGTTCTTACCAATAAAATGTTTTAAAATCATTCACCCACATGCTGCATAAAGTCAGCATTTCTGGGGAAGCTCAGAGAAGGTTGTTCTTAATGGGTGATGAGCCTCCCGACCAGAGGTGCAGGAGAAAGGCTCAACCGAAAAGGCTTTTGTGTGAAGAGCTAAAAACTACGTGCTGACCTAGATAGCCCTTGCGAGGTCATGAGATCCCAAAACTGGAATAGAGCTGCAGAGATAAATCCTGTTTCCTTTATTACATAGCAGTTTCAGCTGAAAGCACTTTTCTTTTTTAACCCAGCACTTTGGTGAATAAAATGGAAGTGATAATGTTAGATGAACTACCTTCCAAACGTTAAATATATTGGTCTGTAAATTCCCGAGAGGCAGACACCAGCAAAAATATGTTTTCTCTGTTTCTCGGGCTTTCCTTCTGAAGCTGCACACCTACCCACACAGAGCAGAATTAATTCACCAGGCACTCCATTGCTTTCACCTTTATTATTACTGAATACAGTGTTCAATTTTAGCCCCAGGTCTGTCACTTCTGCAGAGCTATTTCTGCTTGCTGCTGGCCAGAAGGGTGTTGAAAGGGAGGAGAGAATAAATATTGTTCTTCTCACTTAAAAGAGCATACACAACAACAAAGTGAATTTACATAAATATCACTGAGAAATGCTAACTTCCCAGCCCAGTTCTAGAGCTGGTGTAAATTGAAGTTGCTCATTTGAAGGCAAGTGAAGCTGTAGTGGAGGTAGCTCCTTTGAAGTAACAGTGATTTATTCCATCTGAGAATCTAAGCCAGAATCTGGAAAAATCAATGTTACTGTAAAAATGTTAGCTTATATAGAACCTGCTCAATAAATAAAATGTATTCAGCTTAGGACAAACACATTTCAAAGTGCTTGTTTACAGAAATATCTAGTCTGCATGGGGAAAAGCATCAATTTCTGAACATCAGGTGATCAGGTGATCCACAGACCTTACTGCAGTCTTCTCCCCACACAATGAACTTCCTGATCAGCTTCCACTTAGCATGGGAGCAGATGTCCTCCCATCCTATGCCCAGCTTCAAGTCATCCTGCACTGTAGGAAATTTCTGTGAGGTGCATTTGGGCAATCCTGAAGTAACACTAAAAGCACGGGGATCACACTCACCATTTACCACACCATGGAACCCAGTTTTTAGACATGCTTCCCCAATCAAACACAAAAGCCAGATGCAACTAGTAGATGTCACTGAACTTGTCCCCTTTTATTGTCGATGAAGACAACCCCATTTTAAACTGTGGGAAAGCCAAAAATGCCACCCAACTTTCCATTTATAAATGCACTTCCATACAAATGTTCTTCTCACACACATTTTCAGATCCTACTTATGAAGAGACAGGCTGAGCAAGGGAGGTTGGAGTAGGTGATCAGAAGGTTCCTCCTAACCCAAACAACTCTGTGACCTGCGATAGCACATACAACCATCAAACGCCAACCACATATGTTCACTTATGCTAACCGACCTGTTGGCACATAGCCACTACCTTTCCTGCCATCACCAGCTCCACGGTACAACACCTGGGAAGTTCTGCTCCTGCCCACCACCCTGGTGTGGCCGCAGAGGGTACTCATGCCAGTGATGGTGGGTGACTAACTCTGACCCAGGGCAACTTACCTCACCAGGGTCTGTGTCTGCCGCTTCTCTTCCTTGGGCATGCCAAAAAGGCTTTTTGCCTAGAAATATTATATCTCCGAGTGCACTAAACCCATGAGGTTAGTGAGCAATAAACAACAGTATTTTTGTTATTAGCTTGTGTCCTTGTTTTTATTGAGCCTCGTGTTTCTTTGCCAGAAAGAATATTATTAGTTTTCTTCCTTTACCTCCCAAATGTCTTCAATCTGTACAAATTGGGTGTTCTATTCTTCAATTACACTTGCATATTTTTTAAAAAACATATATGTATACACATACAGAGTGGGAGATAATTTTGGTATAATATACATAATATAAATTTACATAAAATATTAATACTTAATATTTTATATTCAATGTTTATTGTATATTTAAGGTGGGGTTATATATATGTATATAGATATATCTAAAAAAATTTTTGTTGAAAGATACATGAGATCAGCATTCAGAGTTGCTTCAGAGTTTCACTGTAATCAATTTCAAAGAGTTTCACTATAATCCTGTGTCTTGTTGCCGAATTCCCTGTTGTCCCAGTTCAACCCATTCACTTCCAGTGCTATGAATAAGGAAAACTATAGCGTCCTCACATCTGAAGCTTTTTCTAGATGTCTCCAGTTTAGAAACACCGTAGCCTAAATCTTTGGTGTTATGAAAGTGCAAACCCCCTTTGGGTTTTGTGTCTTGGAACTGGTGAAGATTTTCTGGCCAGGGAAAGACTGAGATTCTTAGGAATGCATTCCTGAGCCTTGTGCTGGGTCAGTCCCTTGTAATAACTAGGGAAATCATTTGGCAATTTCAATCAAACTTGACATTGCAAGAGACGCATAAAGCCAGATTTCTACATACAGTCCTGTAAAAAGAGGAAAAAAAAGTATTTATATCCAATTGAGGATAAATACTGAAGGAAGGTATGTACCCTGTGAAGGGCAGCATCACTGTGTTATGGACTCCTCTCTATAAACAGTTAATTCAGTGAGCTTAGTTCATCAAGCATTTTTCCTCTGAACTGTTAATTATTATCTGTTCTTATCCACTTGCTTTTCTGCCGATCCCCCTCATTCAAACTTGCAAACAAGGTTTTATACAGGAATTCTTAAATTTGAGCTTCCAGGTAAATATGTACTCAGAAATTAATTCTCGGCATGTCACTCAGCTTTAATTTTATAAAATATATATATTTGAAAAAAGTAGCAGTGAGGGTTTTTTTTGGAATTAGCTAATTTTATTAGCTGTGGGAAGCAGCAGAGTAGCAGCCTCTGGTCAAAAAAAAAAAAAAAAGGAGCAGATGTTTCATGGAGGAAGGGAGATTATTTTCCTTTTTATATTCAGCAACTGCTTTAATCTTCTTTGACCTGTTGAATGATTAAGCTCCGACGAGACTGTTTGCACTTAGATCTTCCTGAAGCCTCCTCTCACTGGGAAGGATTCTGCATCTATTAGGAAGGATTTGATGATCTACCTTTTCAATATTAACATCCTGCAGAGGATTCTGCCACTTCTTTGTTTCCAAAATAGCGTGTTCCCTGTCTGGTCACTGCTGTGCATGGAACAAGCACCCACTGCACTGAGCATTAGGACATTTTCCCTTTGAACAACGTTTGCTTGTAAACTTAAGTCAATAAGAAAAGCAATCATAAATATTCAGCATAAAGCATAAAGACTAGAGTATGTGCCTGTTACCATTCCACAGTAAAATTTTTCATCTTGAAAATGCTAGCACTTGAATACTAATGGCAGACAAGTGACCTTCAGGGACCCTTTTTAGTCATATGCATCAGTTTTATCTGGACTGTGCTTCAAATGCAAGTACTGGGGATGTAATTATTGCTGAATGCAGATTTTCACTGACTGAAATAGAGACGGACGGAAGATCTAGCTAAAGCTTTGGCCCAGAAAGCACATTAATGACACATAAATTATAATTAAGCAAATAATTTGTTCAATGCATTTCCTTTCTTTCTTTCTGCAAATGGAATATTTATTTTTAATAAATATATATAAAATAGGATACAAACCAACTGCTCCTCATATCTACTTATCTGATGCTACAAACAGATGAGCTATATCTAGTGTTACTTCAACAGCTTCACAGAAGTGTACTTCAAGTCACATACTTGATCAGCTAAAAAGCATTGGCTCATTGGAGTCATTAAATAACACTGGGTTACTGGTCTAAGAGGAAGAGCTGAAGGCAGACTGTCCCCTCTAATGTTAAGTATCACCCATTTCCATGGAGCTGTACCACCTTTACTGTAAGGTTGCAAAGACACAGAGGTAACAGTCAGTATCTGTGTCAGCATGAATGTTCGTGGAAGACTACTACAAAATCTACATTGCAAAGGAAAGCCTACATTTTAATTTGAAGATTCATCAGGGAGTGTAGTGATAGGATGAGGGGTAACAGTTTTAAACTGAAAGAGGGGAGATTTAGACTAGATATTAGGAAGAAATTTCTAATTTGTATGGTGAGACACTGGAACAGGTTGCCTAGAGAAGTTGTAGATGCCCCATCCCTGGACATGCTCAAGGCCAGGCTGGATGGGGCTTTCAGCAACCTGCTGTAGTGGGAGGTGTCCCTGCCCATGGCAGGGGGGTTGGAATTATATGATCTTTAAGGTCCCTTCCAACTCTAACCATTCTATGATTCTGTAAAGAAATGGAAAGTGTACTCTTCTTTCTGTCCTGTAAGAGAATTATCTAAACATAATGTAATGTGGAAAAAAAAAAAAATCAGAAAATGTGTATTTTAAAACACATTTCTGTAATTCTGCACCTGCAAGATTGATGAGATACTAGACAGAGGAGACAATATGGTGCATTACCGTGCTATCCAGACAGGGGCTGGCAGCTCGCATTCACAGCTATTCAGCACTACCCTGAATAGCTTTGTACATCAGAATAGGACTCAAGGCAATCACACTTATCCAATGCAGTCATTGTTTGCATGAATACTCATTTTAATTGCCAGCTTAGTGGCCTTGCACAATTCACTTCCCCTTTCAATTTCCCAGAAGTATAAATGGGACTCTGATACAGGCCTCTCTGAGAAGTGTTTAGTAACTGAACTGACAAAAAGTATTGGTTGAAACAGGAGCCCTCACAGAATTACTGTGTGATGATGATGATGGCAATAACATCAATAATGATAACAATAGCAATAATTTCATGTGGCCATTGCAAGGACTGATTTTTCTCCTACAGCTTGAACATAATGGACATCCCAAAAGCAGAGGCTTTCCCAACTGACTGTGGTGTATTTAAAAGAGTATTTCAGTAGCATAAGCTACCACAAGGTTTAAATACAGAAAAGTCTTAATTAGCAACAATATGTTAGTGGTGTTGGTATCTGAAATTAAATTAGATCTTGCATTCTAATTCAGTCACATGTGTATGCACATAAGTAGTTTCTTTTCATATCTGCCTTCTTTTCAGAAGGACAACTATAACCTTTCCCTTAAAACATCACAGTATTATTTCCTTAAGCTTTAATCATTCAATAATTATGTCACTTTGAAACAATAGATAGAAGTATGTTGAGTATCTTACAACATCAAAATATTATCTAAGCTTTAAGCATTCAGTAACTATGTCTCCCAAAAATAAGAGGAGGAGGAATCTTTGCATTAGCTACCAAGAGAGGCTGGGCATCTAACTTTAGTTACACACCTGAGTTTCAAATAACAAAAACATGTGTTCAAACAGGTTAGTTTGACTGTGCACTTGAACCCCAAGAGCATCACCATGTGAAGGGTTTTGCTCTCCTTTGAAAATGAGTAAAACTGCCTTGTAGCTAGTGCATGGTCAGGGTGATCATCAGGGAAATTAGATCAGAGCAACTACCTTACTACAAATTATTACACCCCTCCTAAATGCAAGATAACTTCCTCCAGTAAACAAGAGTTCTGAATAAACATGCCTGGTTGCGGAGAGTTGCTTGCTCTAATCAACCTTTGCCATTACACTGTTGAAGGGGTATGAAGACAGATTTTAACAAATATATTTCAACAACCTTCTTAGAGGACTGCAGGCAGAGCTGCAAAAAGAAAAGACATAGGGCCTCACTCTAACAGTTTTATCCAGAAATTTAAGGTCCCACAGAAAGATATTTAAATGTATGACAACAAAGACATATTAATGGTAAAAGAATTTTGGAATAATTCTTGATACATTTCTGATATGAGCAAGCTAAAGGAATCTGAAGATGAAGACTTCAGCAGCTAGCCAAAATGAATTATTTCTGCGTAACCATCCACTAGAGTTGAACCTGGAGAACAGGGACTGTCTTCACAAGTGAGCTTAGTATCCAGCGTGTCTCTTGCCAACAACATTATATTCTCCCCAGGAAAATGCAGTTTTGTAAGTAGGGAAGGGAAGCTTTGACAAACACTGTTCTCTCCCCAGATTAATTATTTATACTGTGCCTACTCACTTGTGAATTTAACAAATGCATAGATTACCATCAAATACTTCAATTACTCATGGAGTTCAAATAATTTCTAAGTACTTGATATTCTTGCAGTGACACAGACTTTATGAGTATGTTACAGAGAAAACAGGAAAGAAAGATTACCACTAACCTCAGCAGCAGATGTCAGAACTACAATTATAAATCCCTTGAAATACCACTCAATAAAAATTGTCTGGAGAATTTTGAATTTTAACTTTTTCTAAAAGCAGTTTTAGAGTCTCTATCCCATAGTTTGCTCCCACTATGTGTGCTGCAACACTCACAAATAACTTGCTTGGGATTTCAGATCACACTGAGATCTCCCAACATGTCAGTTATCTTTAGCATGTACAAGAGAAAATCAATTTGTACATTATCAATGACATAATCCCCCATGCCACAACCACTATCCGTGAAGACAGAAAGCAGAGAAGCACAGCCAAAGCTTGCATGCCCCATGGTGGCCAGAGGGAATCACCCAACTGCAGCATGGATTCAGAAACTCAGGTGTTTAGTCATATTCTTTAAAAGGCATATTCATAGACAAGATATTCAAGCACTACCAGTGACTGTAGGATGAAAGCACCAACCATGTTTTGGTGCTTTCCAGTATTATTCTTAGACTCTCTTAGTGTCTTTGAAAATTTAGTAATTTCCAGTATAACTTTTGGTGAAAGTCTCTTTTCCCCAGCTTGATGTTCACTTAACATTTAGCAATTAAGAGAGATGTTATATATATGTGTGTGTGTGAACATACACATACAGAAACAGACAATTGAGAGCCACTCAGGCAACATGGAAAACAACATCTAAATAGAAACTGCAACTCCAAGACAGCTCTCTCAGCCCTGCCTTTGCTCAGGAAGGGAGGGACTTGGAGTGGGAACACCTCCAGAAAACCACCAAAAGTTTGGGAGCTTAGCTCCTCATTTAGCTGCTCACCAGTCCTGTGCAGGTCCAGGTAGCAGAGTGATATTGCAGCCAGTGCATAGCTACAGGGTGTTTGCCTGTCTATCAAATTCAAGCCTCATCAGCTGAAGCTGGTGTTAATAATCCAGATGTCAAATGTGGCAACTGCCTGACTGATGCAAGAGTTATCCCTCTGCCTCCGCTATACGTACCTGTAAATGTAGTAGGCAGAATCTCCTCCTGCCCAGCACACAAACTGGGGCAGCAGCCCTCTGTCAGACCAACAGTTTGAAACAAATATGTAAAATAGGCAATAGTTTTAAAAGTCAGTGATATTTCTGCTTCTGTTGATTGCTTCTAAGAGGACAAGAAGGCCATACCCCAAGCTAGAGTTTTGCTGTGGAAAGAAAACAGAGAAGTACAAGCAATTTGTTGCCAAGAAGGATCATAAACTGAAGAAGTAAATTGTGCCATATACCAGAAGCTGGTCAAGTACTCACTTCAGCACAGAAACCTGCAGCCTTCACCCTTCTTGCAGAGTCATGTGCACAATAGTCATCTGCCAGCTTTTCCTCTTAACAGCTACATAGGATAACGCTTTCTAGATTCTCAAAGAATGCAAGTTCAAAACTGAATTGGAACATCAAGGAAAACGAAGAGCTAGAATTTTAGCTGCATTATCCTGTGAAGAAATCATGTGAGTTGCATCTGAGGAGAGAAAGAACTGGGATGAAGCAAGCCTAAGGGGCTAGAGAAGTAGGAAGGAAGCAGAGTGTGCTGAGAGCAGAGCGCGTTGGCCATCAGCAGGTCCATCACTGCTGGGCCACTTATTTCCAGTGTCACCCTTACTGCACAGAATCCATGGTGTTCAGTCAGGTAGATTTGCTGTAAATGGCTCTCTGGGTCAAGAAAGCTTCCCACAGAAAGCAGCCTGCCAGCAGGGACAGAAAGCAGGGTACGAAGTGGGATCCTGGGTATGGTCAGTGAAAATCAGCTGTTCAATCTAGCCAAGGAAAATTAAAATGAGATATTGATGGCTATAACACAATGCCGTAGTGCATAGAAACACAGCCCTGGTACCAGAGCAGAGGCCCTGAAAAGTGGAGACACGGGAGGTGGCACAGGTGGACACTGGCATGGGATGGAGAGAGATGGGGCCGGCGCCTGGCAGTGGAGGCCCCAAAGTGGAGCACGGCTCTCTAATGGTCAGTTAAAAAAACAATGCAGACCTGGTGTTGAGAATAACAAAGAATAAAGAAATAGTGCCTAACATGCCTAAAAGTTGCCATTTATACTAAATTCAGAAGTAACATAAAGCAGGAGACCAGTGGAGCAAGGTGTAAAAAAGAGCTAGCAAATATATACAAAGGACCCCAAATGGATCATGGTAGAAGAAACCAGTAACATGAACACCGTATTCCTCCCAGTGAAAGGTCTCCAGGTGCTGTTGACGTGCCTTAACACCTCTCCACCCACCAAAACCCAAAGTGAAGGCACCGACCTTTGGACCCAGGGGAGCATAACTCCAGGAAAAGGGATAGAAAGTCTGTGTGTGTGTGTTATAATTTTAACTGCAATATAATTATTTCTTTGTCTGTAACAACAAGATCTGGACTAATAATTAGACTCTTAAGATTCCAATTATACTTAAAAAAATTTAAAATTCTTGGCTTACTTTTATGTAGATGTGCTTCCTCTTTGCCCATATCAGGGTTTTAAATGTGGCAGGACCAAACCTAAGGCATAACACTCCTACACAGCCTTCATAGCCCTGTGCCACAGAACCAAGCTTCCATCGCTTCCCAGGCTTGCTCCAAGACAAGCTAATGAATGCTAGGCAGCGAGCTGGTGGGGACAGGCTAGCAGTGGTAATCTATCCACTTGGAAACATAAGGTAGGATCTCCTCCAGATCTAGGTTATAGGCAAAAGCAGGGTTTGAAACACCCAGCTCTCACTCTTGTCTCTTTTTTTTGGCGGGTATTAATGCCCCCCTTTCTGAACACAAAATCTTATTTCCAATTTTTATGTCCCTGACTATCTCCAGAGTCTCCTCATGGAATGAATACTGTCAGAAGTCAATATTAATGTCTCAATTTTCAGCTTCATTCCAAAATATCCTGTGTAGAAAGGTCACTATTCAACAGCTGATTATAACAGCTCTACAGTTCCTGACCAGGTACATTTTCCTCTCACAACTGCACTCCTGTTCAGCAACACGCAGTTCCAGGGATGTAAGAACTTCCTTAATTAATGTGCAACTATGTCATTTTCCTTCATCCACTTAACCCTCATGTACTCTTAACATTAAGGCCAGGTTATTTTTTCACCAAGCTAATGGTAAAGTAACTCCTTTATTCATATGATCATTACTAAATGTTACAAGAGCATGATTTATAAAGGAAAATACGGTTCCAGTATAAGAGAACCCTGTATGTACAAAGAGAACCCAGGAACTCTGACAGAAAGATAAGAGAAAACTTGAACAAGTCTAACTTTTCATCAAGATGCAATATTCCTATGAAGAATTATCTGTGATTCTATGATCTCCATATCTTTCAAATGAAAAGGAAAAGTTTTAATAACAGCATAATAGAGTAAGACATTAAATTCTTGGTAAATCACATCTGTCTAGCTGAAACCTTTGATCAGAGCCCTACCCTGCCTACCAGAGAAAATTATTGCACCTGTCATATCCATCTTCTCACTGCTGTCAATCTCATCAATGCAAGTCATCCGAAATCCCAGTAACTAATAAGCTAGTAAACTTTTCAAGATATAAATGAAAATTGATGCAATGCATGAAATCTCTTGCTATAGAGTTATATGTATCAGAGGACAGATCTTACGATTAACATCTTAAGCCATGCCTAAATTTAGCATCCAAAAAAAACAAGTCTAGATAAAATTCTATCAGATTTTCAAAGGAAGTTTGGTACTTAAATCCCTTTGAAACTCAGATGCCTTAAGCACGATGAAAAACTCTGTTTAAATATTCAAGCCAAACACTGTGAATTATGTTGATGATACAGATCTCGAGAGTGCTATTAAACCTTTTAAGATTTAAAACTCAATCAATCAACCAACTGCTGGTACTTTGCATAGATTAATGGAAAAAAGTATGGCTGTGCCATGCCACTTGTCCTTGGGGCCAAGTCCTTTTAGTGCAGTGGCCCATAGCCACAGCAACCATCTGCACAGCTTTGCAGTTGGGAATGAACCAGAAAGCAGGACTGCAGCTCTCAAGGGCCAGGCTGGGCACGTTTCATACGTGACAATAAGTACTTCAGGGGTATGTGCTCATATTTTGGAGAAGCACGTATAAGTGGAAGAAGAAGAAAATGAGTAATTGACTCATGTAACTTCAGAGAAAATTCCCAAAAATATTTTTCAGAAAGGCCACCATCAATTTTGAAATGTTGGTTATTCGGATAAGTGAGTTTCCAGAGTGGGGAGAGGAATGCACACCTCAAAAACCTGGAGAGGACCCAAGAAATGTGCCTCGTTTATTCTGCAGTCCATTCTAAGTAGACATTTTTATATTTCATCATTCTCAAAGAATACAGAAAGCTACTATTCATATTGATACCTATAAAAATGTCTAATTCTGGTCAGGATTCAAAATCTTTATTAAATTTTCCACTCAAGTTTGCCAGCTCAAATAAAAGCTGAGCATGGCAGCCTTACCAACAGTTAACCTGTGTTTCCAGAGTGCTGAGAATTTTCTCACCCTAAGATTTTTATAGGAGTACCGATCTCTCATTTTACATTCAGAATTGTCATGAGAACAGTAGTTCTGCAGCTGGAAGGACTGCAGATTTCAACAAACAGCAGCTTTTTCTGCCATGCCTGACCCAAACCACTAGATATTGAATGCCATAATTCATTGTGAAGCAGGCGTACAAGTTGGGGTGAGCAGAGCAAAGAGGGGAGATGAAATTCAGAAGTCTCCAGTTGTGATTCTTCATTGCCTGTTACCCAGAGCAGCTTTTCAAGCCAGGGCTTGTCAGATCTGGTTCCATGCTACGCTCATTTATACAGGTTTCTCTCATTAAGATGTGCTATCAGTCTGGAAGACTAAGTTCCAGGAAAATTCCCTGGATGGTGCAAAGCTAATTTTATCCACCACTTCTCTACCAAGCCAGCAGCTTGGGGTGTACTGAGACATTGCCAGATTTCCCTTATCCCTACCTATTGCATAGACAACACAACATTATCCTTCAGTTGTAGGTACTCTGACTCAAATTAAAATCAGTCCTGGGGGAGAACTGGGCTGCATATCAGAATTAACACAGCCAAGAAAACAACAGGGAATCAATAAGCCATCTTTAATTTCAGATTTCTTACTCTAAAAATCAAGCTAAGTTGTGCTGATAGATTAGATTCACCAAAGGCAAGATGATCTAATGGAGCCTGATGGTTTTACACATATTTTGTTTAAACAAGGCCCCAGCTGCCAGGGAATATGGCCCTGTATCATATTTTAGCCATATGAGAGAGAAGGTACATGCAGGAGACAGCAGGTAAATCCTGTGCTGTTTGTTTAAATTCAAGGAGATTTGCTCAGAATAAGTTCCATATTACACAAAGGGCGGAGAATTCTTCCATTGCAAAGCCATGTGCCACTGAAGTTTACCTTACCCTTGTACCATATTGATCTGATAGTTGCCCTGCTCAGGTCTTCCCTGGCGCAAACAGCCCAGCTCTCAAGTGAGCTTTAGCCTGGAGGCTGTAGAGCTACTCAAGTCAACAATGTCAACTCACCACAGGTGTCAACAACAGAGTATGGAGTCCTTCATAGCCTGCAGGAGCTCTTTTGGGCCCAAAAAGCACCCAGCTATGGTTGGATACCTGTCTGCAATAGCAGGCAGCTTATTTAAAGCAGCTCTTTAGATGAAGGTAACAAAATAGATCAACTTGGCAGTGTGCTACTAACAGATTTATTTTCTCCACTACTCAAAATACAGGTCCCAAAACACAAAACATGAGTAAATCAATTAATAAAGTAATTGCCATACAGGAACACTTAGGAGTAATATGAGTACCAGACATGCAGACTGATCTTTCACATTACTAATAATTTACACAGTTGGTATTTAAGGGAAGAGGAAAACTCTCCCTTCTTCCTGAATTCCAGTATGTTCCTGGAAAAAGGTCAAAGACTCTTCTGCCTCCCAAAATAGAAAAGTTTTTTTAAGTAGGTTACATTTGTTAAGCAAACAAATCAAGTTTGATGACTTCTTTCAAAAATTTTTCAACATTTTGAATTAAAGCAGTTAGCTTGGAAGAACCCCAAACACTGATTTTAGCCTAGATTAACTCACCTTCCTTGTCTTTTTCTACCAGGAAGAAAAAGGCCAATTCAGTGCAAAAGCGTAATTTAGCCACTCTGAGTTCCTCAACAGGGAAGCCTGTTCTCCATCAGCTGCAGAGAGAACACATTTGTAAATTAAACTAATTTTTTTAAACTAGTTTTTAATTAAAGTGCCCAAGGTTTCCCAAGAATTTTGAAAGAAAGATTTTCCCCCCAAAATGATGCTGGGAAAAGATTGGGTTGGTCTCTATTTTACTTCCATTGTCATCTGAGGAAAAGCAGGAGCAAACATGCAGCTTTCCTGGAGAACCTGAAAGTCATCAATTTCAGGCAATTCAAACCATGAAGATCTTCCTTTATGCCGTGCACTGGCACAGCTATAGCTATGATATACCTAAAACAGGAGTGATTTTCTGTATATATAATGCTCATCTTGATAGAGAAGAGGGAGGGAAATCAAATCCTGCAGAGGTACCTGGTGTCCTCAGCTGGAGATATTACATGAAGAAGAAACTTTATCAGCCTACCCCTCCTAGAAAGCCACAAAAAATATAAAGTACAAACAGTCTGTTTGTCATCCCCACCACATTTCTGCACTTACCTGAGTTTCAGTTATTTGGTGGAACAGAGAGAGAAGCAAACTTTGGGGAGCTTTTTCCCTCAATGACAAATTAAAGATAACAAAACCAATAGTAATAATAACTCCACACAAGGTAATTCAGACAAAAGTACTTTATTTTCTAAATCAAATCATTCAACATCAAAAATGCCAAAATTGAGATGATCTACGTTGTCTCCAGACAGGCCTCCTGGGGACCATATCCATGTGTTTAAGTAATATAATAGAATTCTCCTCAGGATGCCTGCTTTATTTGGTGAACAGGATGAAGAAATTGCCTTGAGAGCAACAAGTGTGCTACAGAAGTTTGACTGGCTAAAACTACACTGCTGACGTATTTTTGCATAGATTGCATTTCTACCAGAAGGTCTGCTGTGCAAAATCTGTGTGGGAAAAGTTTTATTTACATTTAATATAAGCAGACACAAGTGCTCCATAGACAGTCTAATTTAACTTCCAGACAGAGAGTTGAATTTCTCCTGAAACAACATATTCAAGACTAGACAAACAAAACACCCAACTCCTCAGTTGGTTGCAAGTTCCTACAAGTGTTTCTAGAAAAAGGAATAGTAGAAAGCAACCTGGAAGACAAAGCAGAGTAATTTTTCTTGCCAGAAGTTCAGCTCACTTGCTTTAAGTTAAAAAAAAAAATAAATTCATCCTGTCAATGTCCCTGTATGCCTACGAACAATGATACAAACCAAAGATCAGAACCATATCTGGGTCATATTATTTTTATGAGTGACTGAAAAACTTTTACAAACATCTGAAAGAGAATAAGATCTAATTAAAAGAGTAAAAATCAAATAAGTTTAGAAAATATAAATTTATGTTGAAGTATTTCTTAATCTGTAGTACTTTTCTTTCTAAAAATAGGAAATTCAGACATAGTGGTGCACTTAGCACATGGACAGCCAGTGCTTTATCTGCAGAAAATAAGAAAGTACATTAGTAAAAGTAATATTTCAACAAAACAAAAGCATTATTTGCATAAACCACCCTTTTCACATTCTAAAGGCAATGAACAAACATTAGAAATCATTTCGGCAAGCTCCCCTCTACTGCACAGGATCTTAAGTGGAATTTATGACTGCTTTTGAAGCAATTTAATCCCAGACCCTTTTGACTAGAAGGAGACAACTCATACAGTGAATACATGAAAAGGAAAGGGAAAAGAAGGATGAATAGGAAAAACATACACAAAAATGAAACTAAGAACTTCCATTTATATGTCACCTCACATATTAATTCTTTACAGGATGCCACTGTTTAATTTCTGATATTTCAGCCTTTTCTATTTTTTTAATAAACAAAATATTTCCCCTGCTATTAATTCAAACTTGTGACTATATAGGGTTTTTCTAATTTTTTATTCCCTTTAATTATTACAGCATGAAAATCAGGTTTATTTTACACTTTTCTCTGAGCATGCAGTAATGAAGAACTATCCTTTGTAATTAAAATAGAATTATTCTGTGCTCTGAGATGCACTGTAAAGTCTCATTACTGTCTGGAACATGTCTTTAAAAATGTGCTTATGTAAACAACAAAGTTATCCAAGGATATTTTCCGTACTTTCAGTGATATTTGGTCTATGAGGCTTTCCCTGTGTGTCGTAAGAGAAGCGTAGAGAGTCAACAATAAATCTTTCAGTATTTCAGTATTGCAATTCTGTGTATTTAAAGCTTCCAAAAGTGTAGTAGCATTCAATTTTAGCTTTGTGAAAACCTCATTCTTTACATGGGCTTTCTATCACCCTTCCTCAAAGACAGAAAACCAATAAACCAATATCAAAAAATTTGCACATGGCAGCCTTAACCAACAGGTCTTCATACCCATGGCATTCAAGACAAACTGAAAAGAAAAATAAAGAAAAAAAGAGAGCAGAAACAAGAGACATCTTTTGTTCCAATCCTGGAAGATGCATCAACACTTTGAGCTATACATTAACATACACTGCTGCTCCCAGTTCCACGTAGAAAGCAGCACCACAGCATAGCGAGTGCCTGCTCAACATTAGGGAGGGACTTTGATGCTTCATTTCTGAGCACGCAGCAGAAGCAGGGCCACATCCCTGCTGCACTCCCCTCCAGTCCTTCTGCCATGAGAATGCACCCGCAGGCAGCAACCGCCCCCGAGGGGAAGAGCTTTTCCCCTCTGATCACCCATCGGTAACCAGCACCATCCCGGCATCAACCTGTTAAAAGAAAATACATTAGGCAATGAAACATCTGAGGAGACGCTTGAAAGTGAAGCTCTTCACTGAGGTTTTGAAGGAAATGACCAGAGAGAAGTTTCTCAAAATGGAGATGGTTTCGTTCACACCAAGGAGCTGCGTGCTGAAAGACTTAGGGGAGCTCTGCAGACCCTGGGGGCTTTATTTGAGGGCTTGCAACCAGCCCACCAGCAGAAAGAAGGCACCTCGGGGAAGCTCTGACTTCTGCAACACACGCAGGCTGCTGGCACGTTTCACTTTGTGGCTGTGGGGATGGATGAGGCTGTGTGCCCGGGTGCTTTCTCCTGCTGCAGTGCAGTAGCTGTCTTCTCAGGTTGATGCATTACCAAGACCAGCTCCTCCGAGACCGTAAATGCTTGGTGTTGTCATGGAGCCAGCATTATCTCTCTAAATGTAATATATCTAAAGCCTAGAGAAGCCCTTGAGTCTACACAGTAGGGACAGAGGAAAGTTCAGCATGCTTTAGGAAAAATATTGTGAAAAGGAGATTTTGTGTAGAGCCTGACTAAAGGCACAGGTAAGCAGGGGAACCACCACGCTGCTTTAAAAGAGCAGGCCCACAGCAGACATTCAGGTAGGAAACCAAAAATGACAAAGTGTCACTTACCTGTATTATAAAGTGCTGAAAACATTACCCTAAATCAGTGCGGGATGGGCCAATGTACTCCCTTCCAGACCAAACAGACATCATCAGCCCAAGAGGACAGCCCGATCTAAGGTCTTCTTCTGAACCCAACCATGATTTCAGGTTGAACTTTCATAGAATGGTTGAGGTTGGAACTCGATGATCCTTAAGGTCCTTTCCAACCGCAATCATTATATGATTCTATGAAGTTTAATCAGAACTATTGTATTCTACAGAGAAACAGACACAAACCCTTTGGAAGACATTTTCTGACCAAACCGGGGCGGGTCGGGGAAGATGTTCAAAAAATTTTGACCAGTTCAGCTCCCTCTAAAAATTAAAACCTTACTAAGCTTTTGTTAACTTCAAGAAGTCAGTCATGTAAGGATCAACAGTGTACTGATGAAATTTAGGATTGACTCCCTCAATGTGTTTGAACACTGATTTGGATGGGGGAAGAAAGGTTTTATGATATTTTTTTTTTCAAGACTTTGATATAGTAGGCTGGAGAGCTGCCTTTACAGCCTGGAAAGCCAGAGACACAACAGGGAATATAATGCAATCTTTCAAAGCCCCTTCGCAATTTTGAGATAAAAGATCATTTCCATCTTTTGTTCCAGACTCATTTTAAAGGAACGAGTGGGGGTTTTTTGTTGTGAGGACAGAGGGTCTCAGAGGGACAAACCAGAACTTTATTCCTCAGTTGCCTCATTGTCCTGCATGTCTCAAAGAATCTAAAAACAATCTATCTTCTGCTTTCTGGCCCTTGTAAAAGGAGTTTGTGATTGTACCAAGAATATGGACTACGCTCCTCTGTTAAGATGAGTGCAATTCATGGAAGCTCAGTTTGCTACAAGATTGCAATGACTCTTTCTTTTTAAGTCACAAAATTGAAGGCAAATACTCATCAGGAGATCTGAATGTGACTGGCTTTTCAGCCACTGTCCTGACTCTTCATTTTGCAGCAACAATAAAACAGTTACAAAAGAAAGGTATTATAATGATACTGACGATGACCAAAGTAAAAGGGCTTCAGGCAATACACAACACCATGATATCCATTAGGATAAGATACAGCAGTCACAAGGTAAGGCAGCAGTACTTCTGACAATAAACAGGCAGAATGTTCAAAGTCTCGCCTACTTGAAGTTAGACACAAACATTCTTCATCCCCCAAAAAAATTTTAAAAATCCAATGAGTTGAAAGGATGGGATAGCTCCTGCAGCAGGCTGAGGACAGAGGGTTTGTTGAGTGGTTTTGATACTGTGCCAGGGTCTTGGGGAAATGGGGAGTGCTGGGAAGGGGTAAAGTTACCAGGCATAGGTTGAGGTACCCAGTACAGAAAACACTTTTCAGACACAGGCATTCAACACCCGCTCTGAGGCAGCTCCTTTCTATTTCCATTCCCAGTTCTCATCAGGGAGATGAGACCAGACCTCCTAAAGATGTGCAGCTCAGCCACCTCCGAGGCAGTGAATGAGGGCTTGCCTGCCCAGGAAAGACATTGTTAAGGGGAAAAAAAAAACTTCAGGTGTGAAATGAAAGCCCATTAAGCAATCAGTACCAAGCCCCCCTGCCCATGCTGCCACTCTGATTTGACACACTAATGGCCCCTTTTTTTGGTTTCATTGAAGAAAACCAACTTATCAAAAGGTTATTGAAGAATAACTATTGCAGACCATTGCCATGCAGCCACATCCTTCCACAGGAAGCAGGCAATGTCTTTGATGGTTGGACTAGATGATCTTAAAGGTCCCTTCCAACGTAGACAATTCTATGATTCTTACAGGAGGAAATCCTGCAATGATGCACAGCCTCGCACAGCTGTCAAAGTTTCTGCCTTCCAACCCCTCATCAAGAAGGACATGTAAAAAGAGTATCCAACAACAGTATTCCTCAGTTTTCTTGAAACTGAAGAACTACCTGACTGTTCTAAACGATAATCCAGGTGCTATCGAATGCTCTTGATACCATAATGATTTTCATTTGCAATAAGTGAAAGCTAGGATGAATTTTGAACCTTCATTTGGATGAATCTCATATCATTATTTTCTACCTGTTTATCCTACTCATGCATACCTACACAGGAACATCAGGGTGTTTGGCTTTTTTTAGAGTGGAGTGGGGTTTTTTAAACAGTTTTGTAGTGTTTTCAGAGGACTTCTTGAAGTCTTTTAGACTGGAAATAACCTCCAGGCTATGAGAATATAATTCACTCTGGCTAAAAGGGCCTGAGCAGAAAGCCATGCTTAAGCTACCAACTCCTGATGTAATCCAGACTGAAACAGATTTCAAGTATCTTGGTAGAAGATTGCATCCCTTTGACTTTAAGCCTGAATACCAGAGTACAAGCCACAAAAAACCACCCTGAACCTCTACAAAAAGGAGGATTCTACCAGTATGCTTTTAGTGCTCACTGGTAGGTCCATAGAGCCATTGAAGAGTGTTTCTCAGATAAAAGAGTGCTTTTAGCAACAAACAGCGTGGCAGAAATAGATGAAAAGTGGAAGTGAACAAACCAAGGATTCAGGGAACAGTTACTCACTGAAATGAAGAAATTAGATTTCTTTGCCTGTCAAAAAATCCTTATAATTTGTTACTCCTTTGGAAAGTTACCAGTGCTTTAGCTTTGAAAAAGGTAATCTTGTTCCATGCTTATTTTCTTTCCAGTTTCAAATTTAAAGGCAACTGAAATGTTTGTTTTCAATACCACAGTGCTTGCTTTAATTATGTAGTCAAATTAATGTTTGAACAACTTTCTGAAAAACAAATAAACCAACAAATGCAAGAGGATAGCAATTCATACTGCTCTAAGAAAATATTTTTTGATTCATAGTAGTGAAAACTTAGAGTTTTCAAGCAACCGAGCTATCAGTGCAACAAATCAGGTCAACCTGATTTGGTACCAGTAATCTGTTTGTTTTTCAAAACAAGATTGTTTGAACACTCATACTCCAGTGTTTGGCTCCCACCACCCGGATCCTGCACGCTCTTGAGCTTTCCTTGGTCACGAAGCGCGTGTTAGGCCCAACCCCTTGAGAAAAGGGGTTAGCAGTGCAAAAAAAATTCAGGCACGATGTTGAATGTTTCACCAAGTTCTGGACAAACCAGAGCATAATCATATACTCTGAGAAAACTATTTTGACTTTGTGGAGCATCTACTTGCTGGACAGTTCCACAATCCTGAAGTGGACCTAAAAAAAACAGCATATAGAGTAAGGCCCGCAAAATAAAGTTCTTCATTTAAAGCCAAATAAAATTAGTTATTCCACCCAAAATAAAAAAATTCTGCGGAAAAGGATGAAGGAAGAAGATAGCAAGAGAACAATCAAGTTTTCCACGCTGCCCTCTTCAGTACCATCAAAGTCTGATTGTCAGGCTGGCTACTTATCAGTCTGGAAAAGCTAGAGGAGGTTTAAAAGCACCTCTAATGGCAACATGGTATAGAGTGGAAACCAGAAGGGAATTGCTCTGGGCCAGCATGCTAACTGTAAACAGACTTAGAAGTGTGAGCAAGGCAAACGGTTGCCATTTGCACCATTAACATTGCAGGGTGATGTGCATGTTCTTTGTGAAGAAGCCGTGAAAAATGTCTCTGCAATTCTTCCTCCCCACAGGACTAACCCACCTTGACCCCAGCAAGCCTCTAAAAGTTGCAATAACATTAACTTTGTGCCCTTGCTTTAATCGTGGCATTAGAGCAGAGAGCGTTATGTGAATGTTAGATCATACATTAGAGGCAAGACTCAAATCAATAAGGCTGTGCCACTCTTGCTCTGAGGATTTTGCAGAAAGCTCCAGCTCGTTGCAAACTCAATGGAAGAAATAAGCTGAAAAGTCACACACGGATCTTCTGTTTGAAATGGCTGCTCA
The DNA here is from genome assembly GCA_013399435.1 of Arenaria interpres. NCBI lineage: Eukaryota > Metazoa > Chordata > Aves > Charadriiformes > Scolopacidae > Arenaria > Arenaria interpres. The sequence continues at coordinate 262,866 of VXAK01021021.1, forward strand.
GAAGGGAGCACTGGCCAAAGAAATGCACAGCCAAACGCATTAAGCCTTTATAAAACAATCCCATTTAAGGTAGTGATATCTATTGCGTATTTAAAAGCACTATAAATTCATGAAGCATGTAGTACAGTATCTTAACACAAATACTATTGTATTAAATTCATCATCTTTAAGTATTCAGGTGTGACAAAAATGTATTGTGAATAGCTAAATTTTAGGCATAGCTTTTGTGAAGTTTTATGAATCTATAAAATACCCAAGAATTTCAAAATTGTATTTCTCTACAGCCTTACTGCTCTGGAACAGCAACCATTTAAAAAGTCGCAGCTTATTCCCACATCAAATTTTAAGGTTTGCAACAGATTCTTGCATTCTTCCACTAGTGCCTGCATGATGCAGAGGCCAACCACCTGACAGCACCTTCAGAAAGCTACTTAGGATGTAGAAGTCATGATTGAGAGAATGAAAAAGGTGGAATAAAATACTGCAAACAGTCTCCGGATTCCCAGTTGCCCTCTCCTGGTTTAACCTTTTCACAGAGTGAGAAAAAAAGGTTCATCAGCTACAAGAGGAAATCACTGATCACAGCAGGATGCAGGTTCTCTGTGCCGTTCCTCTTGTGCCTGCTAGCATTTGCTCCCTCGTGACACTGAATTCAGAAGGCATTTACTCTTGGATCATAAATTAGTAGAGATATTTTTTTTTTATCCTTTCCAGCTTTTCTGAATGACCATAGAAACTGTAAACTCGGCAGTAATACAAAACTGCAAGAGCTGAAGGTTTACCGAAATATTTTATGGAATTTCTTCCAGGAACAAAATATTATCAACAGTTCTAGGATTTGCATAAAAAGAATTGAGTAAAAGTACCAGAGAAACCGCCCACTCTTCATGCCAGATATATACAGGGCATCTGCAATAAGCATCCCTAACCCATCAACACAAGGAATTCAATTTAGCAGTTTCCAACATAAGGAAGATTCCAATGTTTATGTAAGTAAATTAAGATATCAAGGAGAACTCATAAACCCACTTTTCAGGTAAATTTCAAACAAAATTAGTTTTTCAAGCAAAAAGGAGATCCAGTGTGATGAAACCTGCTTGTGGCATTACCTTCTTTACAGGGTCTCCTGTATGGAACAAGTACAGACACCTACTGAGTATTCCTCATTCTGTCTCTTGCATTAAAAGTCCCATTTTCTCTGTCCTTTTGAATACCATACCTTTGAATACCTTTTAGACACCTAAGATGTTATTCACATTTAAATCTAGCACTGTACAGGTTCATGTGCCATCAAAGGAAGAGTCTGTCTGTCTCAGGCCGGAGTCTCCAATCCCAGCCCCAGTATTTCATTTCCTTAATTCTCAGTGCTTTCTAGGAACTAAAATCTTCCCTCAGATTCTTCTGTTGTGTTTAAAAAAGGGGGAGACAATGTGGGTTTCCTCTTTTTCACTTGTTTTTGTTTCCAGACTGTCTCCATTTGAAAAGACTATCCTTCTACAGCTTGTAAGCATAGCCCTGTCTCACCCAGACTCTCCTCAGTCAGATTGAGTGACTTGGAGATGATCTTCTCCAGCAACGCTGGAGACCAAAATTAATCAGCACACAGAGCTACGCCAGGATATTTTTAAACAAATGCCATTATTAATATTGCAATAAGATTATCAAAAGCTCATAACGCACTTACTGGAAGCAGCAGGGGTAGCGAGGCAGTAGAGCCCCTCCTTCACTGTTTCACGCATAGAAAACTTTCTCCACCTCTTATTGGTGATACGGTTAATTAGGATGATAAGGTCCAGACTTGCAGTTCTCTGAATGCCTTTATGAAATTTATTAATCCTTCAAATATTCAAATAGCCTCTTCCACCCTTGAAAATGAAACCTTGTTCTCCAAAGAAATGTTAAGTGTGGAAGGTTTTCCCCATGGACAGATTCTGCTTGCCCTCGTGTGTGCCTGGCTGTTCCCTGCCACATTTGAAAGATCTCAGCACCTTTGATATGAATGAATTTATTTTAAGAAAAGCCACTTGGTGGGTAAGACTGCAGGCACATCAGGTCAGGCAGGGGAAAGGTCTCATGAGGAGTAGTGAGATTGATTTCAAAGTGAAAAGCGAGAGGTACCCCTCTATGTTCTCCCAGCCTCCAGCACTGGGGCTAAAGCTCTGATGTCTGGGGGGAAACAGCTTAAGCACAGTCAGATACCAACTCAACTGGGAGATGTCTATTTACAGATGGAGATTGGGGTGCCAGGGATGAGATGCCCTCTCTCCAGCTGTTAGTTACCTCATCCAAGCCCAAAGCTTTGTGTCCAGCCATGGTGCACAGGAAAAAGAGTCAAAGTCCATCCAAAAGGTCTAGCTTTCAGAGAGCCCAGAGCCCATTTCGACATTGTGGATAAGTGACAGGGTGGGAAGCATGCTCCAAACACATACAACAGGCATCACATAGAGCAAAGTCTTACAGCTGCAACACGAAATAAATTTTGTCAAATCTACAGATTTTCTCAACTCCTTTGTCCTATATGTGGGTGAGTTTGCAATAGCAAGGGTGAAATTGGGTAACTTCATTACACATCTCATCCAACTAATGCTAATGAATGAACTGGCAAGAGTAAGAAACAGAATTGTGAAGAAAGCTTATTGCTTATGCCATGGCCTCTGTTCTGCACCAGCAGCAACTCTCAGAAGGGAACATATTTACCAGGAAAACTCTGAAAGATCACTGAAGTTACTATGGATCACTATGGAGTTACCTTGGGGCAATGTCCTACTCCTTCAGAAAACAGGTTTTTTTGCTGTGTTTTCTCACTGCCAGAGTTTTCCCTTTGTCTTTGATGGAGCAGAATTTCACTTGCTGTTTCATGTGTATGCTTGAATTAATTTTGAACCAAACTTTCTATAGCTGTGTGAGGGGAAACAATGACATGGGACTTGTCGGAGACCCTCAAACCTCACAAAACCACATAGTCAAAGCCTCTTAGTTCTAGCCCACCCAGTGCCCTGCCTCTGTTCAGTCTGACAAGTGGCGGGTTCCCAGAGGGCACACAGCTGCCCTTCAGCAGGACCTGTGCAGGACCACTGCAGCATCAGCTGGACCCGGCAGGGGAACTCCAGGAAATTCACTCAGGAGATGACAGATCTGTAAATTGTTCTTATGTTCTCTGTGGCAGAACAATTCCACCTCTTTTTTTTTTTTTTTGAACCAAAGTTTTTGCCTTTGGAGGAGCAGAAAAAAAAGTTTGGGAGCACTGTAATGGAATAGCATCTATGATTTATAAAATGCATCCCTCGCTGGTTAGTTATTAAAGACACTGCTGACAGTATCTCAGACAAGCTACACGCTTTATTTAATTCCATGTTTATTTACCTCATAAATTGTGAGATAACAGTGAGTTTGTAATTGAGGCATTTAAATTTGCATTTGAAAGGAAGGCTTACTGCATGGTGAGATAAAGGGGGTTTTAAGTTTCCTTTTCTGAAGTTATATCTGTGTTTCAATTTGTAATTAGGATGCTTTTCACTAAAAACACACACAACATTCCTTTAGGCAATAGTTTCAGAAACTATATTAAAAAGTAATTTAAAAAAACCCCTTATTTTACGAAAGCAAAGTACCATGTATGGACAAGAATCCAATCTGATTTATGAGCTGATACAACTACTCAGTGTAACTGACAGCAACTACCAAAAATTAACTTACCAGACCTATATCCAGTCAAAACTCTGCTAAAAATAGTTAATAATTTGTTTAAAAGCATCCATTTTAATAACACAATTTTAAAAAAAAAAGAGAGGAGTGGGATTTTTCCATTGTTTCTAAATTACCCTGGAGAGAGGGCAAATCTATTTTTCATGAAATGTTATTAATGAAAATAAATAGATGAAGGCTAATTTTATCTGCCTTTGAACGGGCAATTTTTGAACAGCAGCATGTTGAAATAATTATTTTCATGTGTACTTCCCCTAACTAACCCCTAAAAAGACCAGAATTCAGGCAGGGATTTTTTCCTGTGGCCATCCTCACCAAATCTTGGCACAGGCCATGGCTTCTGGTGGGCGTCATCCACCAGCCTCAGGACCAGGCTGTCCATCAGCCGCCTGAAGCCTGTAGAGCACTACCATGAAGAGTCAGAGAAAAGGAGACTCACAAAGATACATCTAAGACCTTGACCTCCCCCTAAGCCTTTCCCAGCAGGACACATTGTTCTCTGGCACTGTCTTCAGTCCTATGGATCAGAACAAGGTGCAGACCCTTTAGACAATAATATGTGTAGTTATGCGGTACATGTAGTTGTATGGTACACAAGCCAAAAGGTCATTAACTTCATTATGGACCCTGACCTCTCAACCATGGAGCGACCACTCATGAGCAAAGTTCAGCAAGTTTTTAAGTTAAAAGAACCTAATGTTTTAGCAAGGGTAGGATTTTGCAGGTACTACTGGCAGAGTCCTGAGTGAGCAGAAGCCTAAGAAGCTCATCTGATGACCTTATATATTTGGCCTGTCAGACTGGATCCAGTTTGTGCATACCAGTTTTTCAAAAATCACAGTAGTTTAAAAGTTAAGTAGTTGCAGACAAGTAAACAACTTTGGCTGGAAAACATCGTCATGGTCTTCCCATAAAGACTGAGGCTGTGCAAGATGGAAGTTGTGCACTGACTAGGAGATATGAACTGAGCCAACAGCTACCATCCAGACTGAATCATTTGCCAGGTTGAGGAGTTGCAAAACCTTGCAACAGCACACGGGGTTTCATTCCAGCTAAATGGAGCATCCAGAAGCCCAGCTGAGAAAGCACAATGTAAGGAAAAAAGCCCTTCACCTTGTGCAGGTTTGTCTAGGGGAAATTAGCTCCAGCCCTGTAACACTTTGACTTGAGAACCTGTGTGGATGGCTGCAATATAAAAAACCTCCCTGAAGTCAAACCAGCATGAGAATTAGAGGTGCTGTCTTTTATCATTTCAGTGCTCTGAACTTGTCTTTGAATGAAGGAGCAGTTTTCTTAAACTTTACACTCTGTTCTTACCTTAAAGTTTGTCTGGAGTTGAGAGTAGCACTCAGGCATCCCACCCTTGGACAAGTCACCAGAGGGCTAAACGCAAGGTCAGGGTTGCCAAGGCATCACCCAGAGCCCTTCACCACGTCATGGCAATGTTCCTGCAAGGGAGGGGATGCACACCAGCAAGTGTCAGTCATAGCTTCTTTGCCAAGCAGCAGGTTGCAGGGGAGAGGATCTAGTAATTATGCAATTTCCCTGGGAAACATGACAAAGACACATATATTTTGGAAATGGCATCTAAATTTTTTTCTTGCATTTTTAGGAAAGGCTATGCAATTTGTGTAATGAAGGTTATAGGTGATAATAAAAATGTCTTCTGTGAAATAAATCACACTGCTTGTATAACAGCCTGGAACAGGGTGAACAGAGATCAGGAGGGGAAGGAATTTATCTTGTGCTCATCAATCAGTAGAGGAAGATTAGCATAATTAATTATTATAACACAGCTATTTAACAAGGTACACTGCCATTTACTCACATCCCAGAGTACAGCTGAAAATTTCCCACAGTAATCTTTTTGGCTGAAGAAACTGAAAGGTGCAACAGGAATGACTTGATTTAATGTCAGGAATTTACTAGAATGGGAATGTACATTTGAATGAACCACATTTATTTTAAGATTCATTCACGTTATTTTTAAGAATCCCCCACCTCAGGATAAACATTACCAAAAGTGATCCAACTCACACCGGAGATGGTCCTGCTGATAATGGCTGAAGCACAGGTTTGTTCAGTGACATAGGGCTTAGCTACCTGCACTGGGACCTTCGGCCTCTAGTAACTGCTCCAAGGCACCAACCGGTTCTATCACAGTATGTAGGCCAATGGTGATGACAGTTTTAGGATGCAAGTTTGTATTCCACATACCTTTAAGGACGAAACGAGGTGAGACCAGGCCTGAGAAACCATAGTGCTTCTGTGAAGCTCCTGTGAATATCAGCTACATCAGCTATCAATTCAATGGAACGCAAGTCCAAGACTGAGGTCAAAATTTAGCTAAGAATTGCAACTACTTTTAAAACTGAAACTTCCTCAGGAGAACTGTACATACCGGGGTGGGGGGGGGAGGGAGGGGAGTGGGAAAGACCTGAACAGACTTACTGCTAATATATGAAACAGCTGTCTGTGAAACACACCAAACCCCTGCCTGCTTTCACGCCTGCCCAGCAGTACAGTACATACATGGCAGAAGCATCTTACTGTACCCTCACAGCAATCTCCCACTCTTCTTTGGGACCACAGTAAATGTAGCAGATCTCTGGAAAAATCCTCTCTATTTGTTGAATTTGAGAAATTCATCATGTGGAAAACGTAAGAATTTTAAACTACCAGAGCCATTCAATATGTGATTTCTTTGTTCTTTTGTGTGTTAGCAATGTAGCTTTTTTTCTCCAGCAGTTGCAAATGGTCACAGCAACTTATTCTGTAGGTATAGCTAAGTTACTCCAGTCTCTTGGTTTTACAAGATTAAAATGGATCCTGCTGATGTACATTACCATTTAAAAGAAACACAGCTGCATATTTCTCCCTTAAAAAGTGCTTGGCTTAGGTTTTTGATGTCACAGTCCAGTCCTTTCTTCATCTTTATGGAAAATCAGATCTGAATAGGTGTCATCAATCCCTTTGGTAAAAAAAACTGATGTGAAGAAACCATCTAACAGCACGCACTTTGTGGTGGCACCATTTTCCAGCAGGCTTCATTACAGGCCAGTCACTGTAAAACGCAAATCTGATTGGGTTTGCTCATCTCTGGCCTCATGTTCTTCAATTTCCCCCTTTTTTCTCTTTTTTGAATTCCAATATGGCACTGTTAACACTTGATTTCAGTGGGTTGGTCTCGCCATTTTTGGCAAGATACTTGCTGAGATCACATAATCTCTTCCTACTTGAGCAGGTTGTTTAATCACAGTTTTAAACATATTTGTTTCCCCTTCCATTTTCCTCATTTTGTTCAGGAACTGAAGTACTGCAATACAGTAATCTCAAACTCAAGTTTACATTTCCTCAAGGACTCTTCTCTAAAACCGTAGTTCAGAATTTTTTTGTTTGTTTTATTGTGTTCCCTCCCATAAAGCTAAGTTTATCTGCATTTTGAAAATTAACATCTAATAGTTAGTTACACTGGAGTTTATAATCTGCAGTAAGCACTTCAAAGCCTTCTGCATCTATAACTAGCAGAGTTTCTAGTTCCTGACTTCTACCACAATAAAAGCACACAGTATATGACAAGATCTTTTCTCTTGCACCTTCCTTTATAGCATAAATAGCATAAAAATTATCCATTAATATACAAGATAGAACTCAGCTGTTGTACAGTAAAGCAGGACTTGATCACTCCAGCGTTCACAATTGCCAATCATCTTTAAAGCCATCCCTCACCCACTCTTCCCCCACACTTAAATGTCTACCCAGCAATTTAAACCCATTTTAAACTCCATGCCAGCAATTTTTTGAGAAACATTCCTAAGACTGGCTGACACGCTGTCAAAAGAAAATGTTTGCAAGCCAGCTTTCTATATAGGCAGCTAAAAAAATGACAGCCAGATGTCAAGCAGAACTGCCTGTTAAAAAGGGGAGAAACAAGCCCTAACGAGAATAGCTGGCTGGCTTCAGAGAGCTGGGTAGCTCTCTGATCATTTAATTGTGATTAACTAACCTTGCCGCAGAACAGCAAAATTAATTGTATTTCTAATTATCTCAAAATGCTAACAAAAACAGGATAAAAGAGTACTGAAATATTAATTAATGTCAAACTTTCTCACAAGATATTCAGGCACATGTAAGAGATGGTCAAAAATGTAACTCCCCGTGGTCATCAAACTGGCTGAACCCTGGGTGTTTCAGCTGCTGTGAAAAAGATTTAGAAATTTCTTCTGTTCTGCTTTGAAATAAAGATCTGGGAAGCCATTGAGTTTTGCTTCCTTTAACTTAGAACCCTGCAGTGTTATTTAGAGTTTCATTTTAAATTATATTTCTTCCTCTATAAAAAATATTATCTTTGCAGTATTTCATTAAAGTTAATAATAATCCAGAACATACAGAGCTATTACTGGAATATTCAGATGTGATATTGCTGTAATATTCATTATTCTCATTTCAATTTTAAAGTGATTAAAGACAGACGTATTTTGTATGAAATAGCACCTTGTCTTTTCTAAATTACGGCATCTCTTTTCATACTGCCATGAAACATTTCCAGGATGGAAATGATCCTCTCAAAAGCCTTTTCACTGAAGCACTTACCTTGGAAGTAGTAGATTTATGTTCACATGCAGTGAGTGGGACAGTTGCAGAAGAAGAGATTGAGAGCCTCAGTGCAGAACATTCAGGAGGGTGGCACGTTTCCCTAGGATGCAGATCTGTAATTGATTCCTTGCTCAAAATCAAGCAGAATGGAAAAGGATTTCCCTCCAGCCCAAGAAGGACCTTATCCACTGGTTTGGGGGATCTAATGGACACGTGTGTACAGTCTGGCAGTCCCAGAAAGTATGTTCTAGCATCATGTTTTGCAAGTGGAAAAGTATATTCATTTTTACACCAGATTTGGCTTCACAAGCAAGGTAGACCTGGTTTAACAATCATACTGGTTGCCACTTAGCTGTGGGCTGCTCAACAGGCGTAACACAAATGCAAGAGCAGCGTCTAAATGCTGGCCATTGGCCCCTGCTATTACAGTTATGTCCATAAGACCCCTCTTGGACTTTGGCAATATTCAGTAATGAGGTGAGGGCATTGGGGAGGAGGGGGATGCATCAGTGCTGTAAAAGCAAGTATAAAACTTCTCAGTTCTGTTCAGAGAAGCTCCGTATGGCTCCCCAAGTAATTTCTGTGGATAACAAAATAGCATAACAAGCAGGGTCCAAGCCTGGCAAACCAGTGGTCTGAGCTGGTGAGCAGAGAGCTGCCACATAAATTGGTCTCCTGTTGCCTTTTGACTGTTTCTTCATTCCCTGGAAAGATCCTCTGAGGAGAGGAGTTTCCCCAGCACAGTGTGTTTGAACACGTTAGAAGTGATGTAGGCCTTTCAGGCAACACTGTGGTAACAGCAGCTGCTACAAGTACTGGCTGGAGGGTCGCCGGTGCATCGCTTGAAAATTCCTGTTCCAAAACTTTTCCTAGAAATATATCAAATTAAGTAACATTTCCCATTAAGAAAGATTTTCTGGTTCTCCACTCGAATATCTGGCTGCAGAACAGAGACCTCCAACTCCTCCATACCAGAATGAACAAGATCCTGAGAAGATCCTCATGATCAGAGCCTTAACTAGGGCTGTGAGAAATATTTTTATGTACCTGATCTAAAGAGGGGCACATCCCTGTGAAGAATAGGAACATATTTCATTTCTAAAACATAAAGAAGCTTTTTACACAACATTAAAAGCAGTTAGTGAAGTGAAAAGGTGTGTATGGGTGTGCGTGGTGCGGAGTAGTTCTGATAGTACATAGAACATAAAAAATATTTTTTTTATTAAGGACACTGGAAACATAACCTAAAACAGGCATTAAAAATGCATATTTGTGTAGATGTAGTAAGATACTCATAGGTATAATTATAAACTTAAATAACTATCTTTTTAGATTTAGGGACCCTTCAGTATAATCTTAAAATTAGCCTGAAATCCTGTTTAATTCCAAATTAGTAGTTTTTTCATAAATCATTTATCTTTCAAACCACTGAATATAACTTCGAAAGCATACAAGTAGCTTTAGAGCCTAAGTACCACCGATTTCCAAAAAAACTCACATTTTTAATACCTAAGCTGTTACATAAGTAAATCTAGATCCATAAATCTAGATTTATTTTTTTTTTTAAAGCATAACCTATTTATTAAAACTAACAGGTATGTGATTAAATCACATAAATCACAAAATAAAAGACTACAGTCTTTTTTTATCCCAAAGTAGTTGCAGTACGCGGGGGAAATACAGTCATGTTTCTATACAATGCATAGGCATTACTGCTTGCTCTGTTAACAAAATAATGTTTATTTTGACAGAAGCTGCTGGGAAACTTGCAAATACCCTGATCTTACTGCCTACCTATTCCTCTGCTAAAGATTTTGATAAGTCTGACAACATAAGCAGCTCCAGTAACACTGAGATGTTTTTAAAGATCAGATAAATCCCTTCCCTTCTGTTTTTCCTGCTATATATTCTATTTACCCTCCTCCACGAGAGGAGGTTTGAGGGCAGTGCTCTGTGGGGTTTGGGTGCATCTCAGGTGAAGACTTCTCCATGTCACGCCGCTGGCTTTGGGGAGGGGTTGGTAAGGAAATGGACTGCAAGTTCTCCCACAACAGGCTGACCCCTGCGTCCCTCTGCCCTGGGCTCTCCAGGCAGGAGGCAGTGAGCAGGCTGAGGTCCCCAACCCACGTTGACACCTCGACAGCCTGCTGGGGTGCAGAAACATGTGGAGCAGCTTATGTAGGGGGGGGCCATGCCTTGGCTCAAACAGTGGTGGGTCATGAGGGACTAGGGCACATCTGCAACCCCCTCCCAGTGTCTCAGCCCACCCAGCTGAGCTCTTTAAGGCATGATGCCAAGGAGGCAAAATATCAAGGCTAATCAAGGTTGTGGCACCTGTGTACATATCTCCTGAGAAGGATAGGGGAACCACAGCTCTCATAAAGGCCTCTAAATCATCTGCTAATGATTCTGCAATAGCATTATTCCCCACTTCCCCACCAGCACCACCCCATTTACTGTCCCCTCCTCTCCAAGCTAGCTCTTAATCATGAATAAAACACTACAAGAAGCCCTCAGTTTTCTGAAGCATCCTGTGCTTCCTGCCTAAACGAGCTGCTTTGGCTGCGGCCACCACAGCTGCGGTTTGCACTATTCAGCCTTTCAGGATGGGTTTGGCTCAGCAAAACCCACTCTGAAGGAAAAAAAAACAAAACAGGCAAGAGATGTCTTCCTCATTTGACGAATACGTGTACCTGATAAAAGGAGAGCTGCCCCCCTGCCTCAGAGAAAAGTCGTGTGCTCTCAGAAACTCTCTAATAACTCACACAAATCTTAATCCAAGGCTAACAGGAATTGAAATATTTTGTCTTCCGCATTACGCCTCACCCCATATGTTTTTGCAGTGGATGGGTTTAAAATATCTATTTATCACTCTGGGATTGTGCTACATGGCCACTGGGCATACGAAGAGTCAAGGCCCCGATGGTTTCAGTTCCTTTACGATACCCGGAGGAAAGCTGCTAATCCACAGTCACACACCACAAGGGCTGGTTTCCTGATGACCTCCCCCTCTTACTGCCAGCAGACAGAAGCAGCATGAATTGCACAGAACCCAGGGGACGTGGGAAAAGGCATTTCACAAGACTCATTTTGCTCCCCTATCAAACACAGGAGGTGTCAGCAACCAAAGGCTCTGGATCTCCACTCGTAAATTTTGGTGTAGAATGGCAGTAGTTTCAGCACTCGTTTTGACCTTACATAACTTCAAATTATTGCATAATCACAATTAGGGAGATTTGAGCTACAGTGGACATTCATAGGAGCTGGAGGGTCTCATCCAGCAGAAGAAATGAATAAAAATGCAGAGAAACAGGCAAAACACAGAGGCTCAGTTGTTTCTGGGTCCTTACATCACAGAAGTGCTAATTACTATAATTTGATGTTGCCCAGATTGTAGCACTCCATGAAGTTAATGAATTTTAGCATAGTGACAAATTATTTTTGTTTCTAAGTAGACTGTACAGTATTCTCCTTTCAGTGAAATGATTTTAAGTCATTAAAATTTCAATTAAATTTCAGAAAAATAATTTTGCCATGTGAAGCATACAAGTATTTTGAGAAAGCTTTCCCTGTGTTTCAGCTGTCTGCTTAAAAACACATGCAGTTAATTTCTGTTCACCAGTCCTGCCGTTCACAATCACGCCTAAAACACGCAAACATATCATTCTTTATACATCTAGACATCATCCATAGCAAACAGATTGTGCAAAACGCTCTTCTGTGAGTCAAGGAGGTACTCGGCTTTGAGAGCATCACTTCTGTGTTTTCAGAGACCCAAAACGTGCTGATGAATGAACAACCCCACAGCTGCAGAAACAAATGGTGCTTTTCCTCCTGACTGCCTCCACCAGCATCCTCACAGATGACTTACACACCGTTTTTTTTCTGAATTGCTGAAACACCCTGTGTGTACAGCTGTATGCATATTGATGCTCCGCTCTTACCAGATGCTTACACTGCAGAACTCCTAATTACAAAGTTGGACACTGCCTACATGATAGTCTGTCAAATTAATAAATTATAACTCAATCATTTATGGCAACACAAAGCCCTCTTGTTGTTTTGGGTTGGGGTTTATTTATGGTTTTGAGCCAAAGCATAAGGATGTTAATGACTTTTTTTATTGGTTGGACTAGATGATCTTAAAGGTCCCTTCCAACTTAGACAATTCTATGATTCTCTGACTTCCTCATAGACACAAAAAGTAATATTACTTCAGAAAAAGACTCATGGGCAGACAGTCATAATGCATTCAGGGGCTAATACAAAGAATGCAGCATCCTTTAGGCATGGGTCAATCATTTGCTCTTTCATATCGTGTTTGCTTCAAGTAGAAATAACCAAAATAAAAGAATAGGAGGCAAATGACTAAATAACCCAGGGGACACAGACCCAAGTCCTTAATTACAAGGAATTTGATCGAGGTGCATAAGGTGGTGAGCAGTTCTCGTGGTGGGAGTGAAGGGGAGCTGGAAGACACCCAGCACTTCGCTGGACTCTACTCTCCTGGGTAGTTTCTGCTGAACTCACAGCAGCAACTGGTGTCACCTCTGCTGACAAAGAATTGTCATGTACCACACCAGGCCAAGTTCATCCTTGTCAGAAATAAAAAGAATGCTTTTAAATCCTAACCTACATGAAATTCTGCAGGTTTTGTCTTTTTATTTTTTGTAATGTAAGCTTATGTAAATCACAAGAACCCTCTCCCTCTTGAGTGCAGGAAAGATTAGATTTTTAATTTCATCTGCTACAGTGGAAAAATCTAATAAGTGGTTTTATTAAATTAAGCTTCAAATTAATTACCTTGAAGGAAATAATTGCACCATCACTTCTATTTTATATTAGCAAATAAGGGAAAGGAAGAAGAAAAAAAAAAAGAATCTATGTGATATAACACACACAGGATGGATGGGTCTTAAAATTAATGAGCTAGGAGCTAACAGTCATTAAATAAAAGAACAAATAATCCCCCCTGTTTCTTCTTATCTGACAATGACCTATTAGCCAAAATTCCAGGGACAGTTGAACTCCCGAGGGAGAAGCAATGCCAGCCCTGCAGTGCCCCCATGCTGAAAGGCTGAACGTTCCTCTAAGTGGCTAAGACCTGACCCCAAGCAAAAGCTTTTAAATTCTCCCATCCTCCCCTCAGGCTTTTCATCTGTCACTTGGAGTAGCCACACTCAGGACAATTGCATCTCTGATGTTATTGCCAAATCAGTTTTCCCATTTGGGTGTGCAATTCTCTATCTTCACCGTACGGTAAGAACACAGTACACCCAGAAGTGCCAGTGTCAAATTCCACACAATTCTACTGGTTTACTGTTTCATAAACAGATGTGTACTTAAATGACCTTTAAGGTCCCTTCCAACTCTAACCATTCTATGATTCTATCACTGTGGTAATTTTTTTAAACATATCTACGTATAGCTGACATACATAAAGTTACCTGCTTTGGCAGGGGGTTGGACTAGATGATCTCCAGAGGTCCCGTCCAACCCCATATCATTCTGTGAAAGCCAGAAGAAACAAATTAAGAAGTGATTTAACATCTGGCTGAAGCCACATTACCAAATATGACTGAAAACAGAATCATCGCAATATAAGATAATAGCATATGTTCGCAAAACGTGATTGATTGCTTGCCTGACATGATATGTTTAATATGATTTATTGCTGTAGCAGACAGAGCATTTCTTTAGAGCCTTGCAGAGCTGCAATCCCACAGCTGCAGAAGTTGCTGTATCATTCAGCTCTGGTTGCAGAACTGCATTCCCAGACTTCAGTTTTCATTCAAGTCATTGATGCACTTGCCCCAGACAGGTTCCTGGAGCCCCACAGCGATGGAGAAAATACTACGAAGGTGAATTACTTGAGCTTTCTCCAAAAAAAAAAAAAAAAAAAAAGATTTAACATTTTTCTCATATTTTTCTTCTTAATCATCTATGAAAGGTAAATGGAAGATGCAAACATCATCATGCTTTTTAATTCTTGTAAAACAGAATTAGATTTCACTGTAAACATTTTAGTTGCAGCATTATCGTTCAAGGATTCAATGTGTTAAAAAAAAAAAAAGAAAGAAAACCAGCTCAAAAAGGTGTATGCAACGTGTGTTTTGCTTCAGTGACTATGACCTTTAAAAAATATTCAAGCTGCTGTTTGATTTAATATTTCAACAGCAAATACATTTTAATGCACAGAGGATCATTCTCAAAGTTCACAAAACTGTTTGCATAGATGAAAAAAAGGACTAAAACATTGTAACAGAAAAAAAAAATAGCTGTAGGTTCCTTCCGACTGTAGAATAACCTAAAACTAGCAAGTTTGTTTGTGCACAGTCTGACACCACATGCTTCTGATCGCTCCCAGCCCCAGACCAGCATTTTATAATCAGCTTGGTTCAAAGTTCACATAAATCACCAGGAAACCTTCTATTACTTCAATGGACTACTTCATTGGATTAAATCCCTCTCACTTCTGTCAGGTGTTTTCCTGCAGCTGTGTTGCAGAGCAGAATCGGAGATTTTGTAGAAAGGACAGATTCCCCATGAGGAGCATATGTGAAGACACCAGAATACAGGAGAGGACGCACCAGCACCATCACCATCTCCTGGCCCTTTCCCTGGTTGGGGATCACGCTCCAGTTCTCTTGTTTTACTGACATGTTCAGACACGGCATGACTGCAAAGGCAGATCACTCTCACTGCAGCAGAGGTGCCTGCTGTTCTTCTGCATGTGTCTTACAGGTATCTTGGTTTTCTTTACTGTTGCTTGGGTAGCATCTCCCATGTGCTGATCCATGGCTTGATTCAGTCACCTGAACATCAGCACCTGGTGCCACCTGAGATGCTTCAGGGAACTCTACCTGCTCACACTGACTAGTATGACCGATAATCTCTAGGCCATCTCAAGTTGCACTAGACACCCTCGCTCAGGTAATTAAAATATATCTGTTGTGTAGAGGCATTCCCATTCACCTCCCCAGTGCATTTGTGACCACATACCTTGAGCTCGCATTGTCTCCACAGCATCAGAGCCTGAGCTTTCACTCCCTGGCAGGACTTTCAACAAAGTGGGGCCACAGAGACAACACTGTGAATGAGGGCAGCTCTTGGATGCTCAGTCTTCTCTCTGCTTAGATTGAGGACAGGAAGCTCATCCCCTTGCCCAGGAGCTCAGTGCAGACCCTTGCCCCAGCAGGACAGCAGTGGCAGTGCTGAGCTCCTGCTGACAACGCGTGACCCATGCACTGCGAAGCAAGAGGGGGATGTGCCAGGTTGATAAGGCATTTCCTCTTTCCTGCAGGACACTCTGAATTTACACACTCATGATGGTTCGTTCCTCCTAGCTAGACAGAGGGGGTTTCCCTTACTTGCAGGCAGGAGTATTTTCAAGCCCATTACATCCAACCACCATATATGTATTCATTGTACATGGGCTCTACAGGGGCGGTTTTTTTCCTGTTTGCATTTAATTCTCAGCTCACTATTATCCCTCTGTAGAGCCCATAGGTGACTATTGTAATATGCTTTAGAAAAACACTCAGCCCATGAAATGTTTTTTCTATTTTGTTTCCCCTTCCCTTCACCAACATCCCTCACCAGTCTGAGGGGCTTTTGCTGATACAAGCAATCACTGGAGGCAAAGCTTCCAGCTAAAGCCATCAACTTCTTTAGGATATTTTGTTTTTCCATAGGTAGAATTTGGGGGTTTTTTTGTTCCTGCAAAGTCTGTGAACATTCAGTCCTTGTACCCCACATCTCCTGGTCTGTTCAGGCTCAGGTAGGGTTTGAACTAAGCAGTATGCCAGCATGCCAGAACCAGCCACATGTTGATGGCTGTTTCTGCAGCTTTGGTGCTGCCAGCGTTGTCACTAGCTTAGACAGCTCAAGGTCTCCAATAAACCCAGAAGGTACAAATTCCTTTTTGCCTTTTGGCCTGTCATTAGCAATACCTGAACTGAGGCATCTTCAGTTAGAACAAAGCAGCGTGGAGTACACCATCTCAGGACGTAACAGTGCCTTGGGTTGGCTGCTCCTGTACCTGTCAAATATGAGGAAGAACTTCTTTAGGGTGAGGGTGCCAGAGCCCTGGAACAGGCTGCCGAGGGAGGTTGTGGAGTCCCCTTCTCTAGAGATCTTCAAGCCCTGCCTGGATGCAGTCCTGAGTGATGTGCTCTGGGCAACCCTGCTTTGGCAGGGGAGTTGGACCAGATGATCTCTAGAAGGTCCCTTCCAACCCCAACAATTCCATGATTCCGTGGTGCTGCCAGTGTTGGGAGGAGTTCCCAGTAGCTCAAGGTCTCAGGCAGACTCAGAGGAACAATTTCCTATTGAACTTTTGGTCTGTCACCAGCAGTATCTGAACTGAGGCCTCTTCAATTAGAAAAGCAGCGCTATGAAGAGGACAGCCTCTACAAAATGTTATTAGTTTGGGGCTTTGGTTTTTTCCCCTCCTGTTTGTCTCAGCTTTTGAGATTAAAAGCTGGGTGTGTTGTTTCTTTTCCCTAGGTTTAGTGGCATAATAATGCTTTAATCTCTCCAGCTGGGCAACTGCTGTTTTTACGGATGTTGTTTATTTTTTTCTGCTGTTGCATTATTTAAACATTCTGTCACAGACAGTGGCACTCAAGCTAAATATTTAAATAAAAAAAAATCAATAAAAAAAACCCTTAAAAATATTACTTGGGGAGGGGTTGAAATTTTATCATGACTGTCCTGGATTTCATTTTTATAGCAGCCAACCTTACTGATATTCCACTTATGCTTGTAGACATTTGTAGCTAAAAGTGAGCTTCAGGAAAAAATACTAATGAAATTTTGGCAAGTATACTGGAAATTATTCATCAAATTATTCAGCTCAATTCCCTTTCAAAAACATACTTTGGAAAATTCAGGAGCAACAACACAGCTTATGAGGAAAATGAGACCAAGAATCTTTGGACGGATGCTCCCTAAGAGGACAGACAGTTCAAAATCAGCTTTCCTTGACTTCAATATGTGAAACTCTGTCTTTATTGAGGATGGATTTTAATTACTTCTGTCAATGAATTACTGCAATGAACATATTTGTTTTGAAAGAACACGCTCATGGTTCTTCACAGGGATTGAGACTCAAAGACCACTGCAGCTATCAATGTTTTTATTTATTCCAGGAAGAAGCTTTCACAGCTAGAAAGATAAAAATAAATTTCTTTGAGTTACTGGGGTTTTTTTTCTCATAAAAGGGCAGCAAGAGCAAGTGTGCAATTGCTTTCCAACTATGTGCTAACATGTCAAAGGTAAGCAGCAAAAATTCTTCTCTGAAAAACTGGTTTGACTACCTATAGTGCTTTAAGCTCCCAGGAATAATTTTGTTGCCACGCCATGTTCCATTGGATTGTGTGGAGGCTTCCCATCAGCATCTACCCAAGATAGAGTAATGCTGACATAAGAGATGGCTCCAGGAGGGAAGCTGAAGGTCTGAACACACTAACATGCCAACATTAATAATTTGGGGGAGGGAACAAACCACCTGATAATTTCTTCAGCCGAGAGGTGGCTACGCTGCAGGACTCTCTCATAGGATGCCGTGCCTATGATGAGCAGGGTTCAAAAGGGCACTGGTCAAATTTGTGCAAAACAGATTAAACCTGAAGATTATCAAAGATAGATAGATAGCCATGCAAACAGAAATAAACCCCCTCCAGAAATCCCTCAACTTTACTGGACGCTGATAAAGCACTTCAGGGCATTATCAAGGTTACCCTGCCCTTCCCTGTTCCCTTCGTCTTGGGGCTGCCTGCTCTTTCTCTGCCAAACAGACCTCAGGCCTCAGGGAGCACAGCCTTCCTCACAGCCCCATGCTCTTCCTCCCAGTACTGCTACTCCAGCCAGCTGGTAACACACTAGGAATTGCTTTGATACAGAAATAGCATGATAGGAATAAAACAAGTCACTAAGGGAGCCATAAAAATCACATTTTCGTTATTACACCATAACTTGTCCAAGCAGGCCAGCCCTACAACAGATCAGACTTCACTGACAAAATGCTTTGTTTCCCAGAAAACCCCAAATGACAACTCTCACAACATATTTTTCCAAGTCCCACTGCCAGGAGCCCCTCAATAAATAACGTCCCAAGTCATTTGCAGCACAGTCATCTTCCTATAGCTATTTGTCCAAAGAACAAGCTCGAAATATCCACAGAGCTATTCAGTGCTTTGGCAGTAAGTTACAAATATTTATTGATTCAGCTTTCCAACCGACTCAAGTGTTCAGCCTGTTATCTAGCACGGAGGTACATATCTCCCTCTTAAGTCCTGCCAGGAAAGTAAAGGATTTCTGCCAAACTAGTTTATTGCTATTCTCTTTCCCCCATGGCTATCAATGCCACAGAGACCTGTATATAAGCTTTCTGCGCAGGGACTGATTTTATCCTCCAGTCTGCTGCAAGCATGGTGAGATCAGCTGGTGCCTTCCTGATAGACCTGCTTTTACGCCAGGGCAGCGCCAAGAACAGAGCACCCTCTTCACCTTAAATCCAGTGAAATATTTATAACCGATATTATTCCTGCAAACTGCATACATTACATACTTTTGTGACAGAAGCAACCATTACAGGGAGAGGTACAATCCAGCAACGCCACCAGCTGATTTCCCATGTAATCCATCTTTTTAAAACTCCAGCTTTGTTCAGTGCCAGGTACCCCAATAACAGGAGACCACGAGAGCTGGCTTCATAAACACCCACTGTACTTGATAAAAGACAGACTTAAAGAAGAGATCCCAATGGCAGTAATTCTTTTCTCTATTTAAAAACAGGTCCAAGATGAACAGATAGCTGGAAAGCTTCCTTTGAAACGATTGCATGTTCACTGATTTAGTTTAGTTTCACAAGCTCGCTGATCATTGCACCCTGGCAGACACTCTCTGCACAATACATGCTTATAAAGCTATTATCTAAATCTGGTGGTTTACATTCCCTGAGGTTTTGTCCATGTACGTCTAACATAATACTTGTCAGCTGTAAGTGCCACAGGGATAGGAATTTTAAATTATTCCAAACAGCCCATAGCTAAATTGGCCAAATAAATCGTTATCATTTTAGGTTCAATTCATCAAACGCGTCATTTTGGTGCTGTTATCCACAAAAAGGCCCTGAAGATGCTTTGCTTGTTCACTTATTAAGCAACAGAATCATGATCCAGTTGTTACCATAGTTCGCCTTACAAAGGATTACCAACCACTGATGCACTATTGAACAGAGAAAGCCAAAATATCTTTAAATGCCAATTTCCCTGATTTTTTTTTTTAAATCAGTTTTATTAATACACCTTCTTTTCATCTTTAAAATAATTGGCCGTTGCTCAGTCACAAACATACCGTTCATCACTTAAAAAGCCCACAAGTCTCATTATGCTAACTCTCTCCTCCTGCATATATGAAGAGCAGCCCAGCAGGTGTTCGTTAAACCTCTCCTTTGAAGTACTATTAATCTGCTGTCATGGATGTTTCTTCTAACCTGACCTTATGAAAGAGGTGATACGCTTTTCACCCTCTCATTTCCACATAATTTAGAGTCCATGTAAAGCAAGGAAATGAGAAATTATGCCTCTGTAAAATGTGAAAAAACATGAGTTTAGACTGCCATCCCACCTGTGACACCAGTTCCCTGCTGGTTCTGCTTGCTCACAGCGCTCCGGGGACCCTGGAGCTCATCCTCCACACAGAGAAAAGCCAACGTCTGCACACACTCTAAGGGGACCTTATTTTACGCCCCCCCCAGAGACACTGACCCAGAGCAACAGGCAGGCACAGACACCACACAACTCATTTGTGTGCTGCTGCCTGGCCCCGGGAACCTACTTTGCTTCAATTGAGGGAAAACACTTCCCCACCCGCCATCCACCGCCCCTTTGCCACAGCTTCCCTCTAAACAAAGAGGTAAGAAGCACACCTTCCTTCCGAGTTAGGCACAGAAGCAAAAAATGACATGAATAGTCGACGTGCCATGAAATGATACGTTGCACACTCGTGCATGTTATCCATCTAATGCCAGACCTGTGCACACACGGCTGTGTCAGCTGCGTCCCCTGGAGAGGTAGCACATCTTCCTATTCTGCTTTGAAGAGCTGTTGCTCAAGCAGGTGTGGATGCGCTCTGTAAACCTTTTTTTGGCACCTTCAGTCATCAAGTCGATCCCCACGTGTTCCCAGCAGGCTCACCCTTGGCCATGGCTCAAGGTCCAAGGCACTGCCAGGCTCTCAGCCTGCTTGCACAGAAAGAGCTCAGTCTGTAGATGCTCAGACAGAGCATCTCCTAGGCATTTCTGCCACAATAACAGCTTCCTAGGGCATTTTGTCTCTCGTCTTTTGCAATTCTGTATCCCTGGCTTTTTGCTATGCCTTCATCATTACAGCCTTTAAACTGATGTCTCATCTAATTGGTTTTACACTAACAAAATAATTTTGTTGACTTCACTCTCCATGTTTTTTTGTGCAGTGCTAAATTGTGCTGGCTTTACACGTCAAGAACACATGAGCCTTTCATACACAGCAGCAATAGCTAGAAATGGAGGAATATCTTCTCTCAGGTATTTGGGTTGGATAAACTCTATTAAGGGAACATTAGAGAACTACGTTTTGGGGAACGGCATTTTGGAGGAGATTGAAGACAGAAATGAAAACACAGCAGACGAAAACACCCTTGCTCTTGCGTTAAATAAGCTTTAAATCACGCTGGCAAAGTACTGCACAAAACAGAGAGCAAATAGAACTTTTTTGCCAAATAACATTTACAGAAATAACATGATCCTTCCACGCAGTTTGAAGTCTGTGGTGGTCTTCACATGCTAACCTAATTCATTCTGAAATTCGGATCATAAATTATCTTTCAAAATTTACATGGTGAATATATATTTAAATTTCCCATTAAGCAGTTCTTTACTTTTTTCTCTGTTCTTGTTTTTCTACCTTTTAACATGAGAGAAAAAAAAAAAAAGAAAAATAACTTGTTTGGATAAACCTGTTCTTCTAAGCTGTTAGATGGTTTATTCATCATTGTTCCTGTACCTTCAGCAGGACTAAATTAAGAAAAAAAATTATTTTTTATTCTTATTCTCTCATTCCCCTAAAGCATCCCTTTTCTGTCCATATTTGAACACGAGCAATAAAGTGGTAGTGTTTCAACAAACCTCTGCCATCTAGCATTCCCAGACTGTCCTTGAGATCTAAATGCTTAAGGCTGGCTACCAGTAACTCATTTTTACTTTACCTAATTCCATAAGAAAGAAGGCTTAAGAGGAACATAAAGTTTAATGCAAGAAAATTATAGTCTCTTACACTACAATGGATTGCTGTTCTTACAAATAATTTATCTACTTTCTTCTCTTACTTCAGTCAGCCTTCAGAGAACAAAGTTTAAGCTTTAGAGTACTCATTTGTAATAACAAGTGATCTAAAACCAGAAAACTATGGATAAATGCACTTTCTTCAATAGCACTGAAACGCCAACAAATAACTTGAAGTAAACATCACCCTGTAACACTGGACTCCCCGTGAAACAAAGGAAAAACAATTCTGTGAAGACCTATAGGGAACTTCGGTATTTTTTATTATAAACATCTAGGTTTTAATTGGCAAATGAGTAAACTGAAGAGGCAGAACTGCCCTTTCCAGAACAGAAAGCCAGGGATGGGTATTGGAGACTGAATAAAAATTATATTGCTCAGACAACACAGAGAGTTGGTCACTTTACCTTTGTTATTAGTGATTTTCTATATCACTGAAGAGACAGCGATAATAGGGCTTCAGCCTTAAAAAAACAACAAAACCCAAAAAAACACATAGTCCCCCAGTAACAAGCAGATTATAGAGCTCATTGTACAGATGCAAATGAAGTCACCACGAAAAATATGTGCAGAGGATTCAATTCTTTTTTTGACCTTAGCTCTTAGGTGCCAATTGCCTGCCTTGTTTCAAATAGTTGTGAAAAAACACCTGCTGTTTCTGTAGATTTTAATTTTTCTGCAGCCGAACAGGAGCTCTACTCCAGCAGCTCTTTCAGAGAATATAAGGATTTAGGATGCTGCAGACACCCATTTTCTTGGGCAACCAGAGCTTATTCCCTTTAAAAAGCCAAGTGCAGATACACTCTCAGAAGGAAGGGATAAACCAGGCACAGCAAAGCCTGCAGAACACTGGCAAAACCCTTATTCCCCTATCTGTACAATTCAGGTCATAAAATATCGCAGAAATTCTAGAATTAAAAATGCAAAAGGCTCCAGGGAGACCTCATTTTCAATGGACATTTTACAGGCATTTTATAGGGGTGTTCCATAGATTAAAGGAATGGTATCTGTGCATTATATCAAAGGATGAGAATGGAGAAGGGGCGGTGGTTAATGAGGATGTATTGGATAGTGTGGGACCTGAGCATGACATTTCCCAGAGATGTTGTGGACGCTCCATCCCTGGAAGTGTTCAAGGCCAGATCGGATGGGGCTTTGAGCAACCTGGTCAAGTGGGAGGTGTCCCTGCCCATGGCAGGGGGGTTGGAATTATATGATCTTTAAGGTCCCTCACAACTCTAACCGTTCTATGATTCCCTCTGTTGGCTTTGCTTAGCTCATGAAGACTCACAGCAAAACTCAGGAGCTGAGCATCCAAGTCCATCTGTTCAGACTTGAGTCACATTCAGTCAGAGACCACATAATAAGGGAGAGGGTGCTGTTTTGTAGCCTAAAGGGTGAAACAGCTCCCAGATTTGCAAGAAAGCACATTAAGGATTTCTGCTTACAGATTGTAATAATCTTGTAAGCACAACTGCTGCAGAGCTGATGTCTCTTCCCACAAAGAGCCAGACAGCTACTCACAGGGAAAAGCGTACAATAGCCAAAAGTTATCAGAACACGTGCTTTTCCCTCCTGATACTGAGACCAGTCACCTTACCAAACTACTTCAACAAATGAACATTTGTCTCTGTCCATAACTTCTGGTAATTCATCTTATGCTGCATTTTATACACCTAAAGAAGGAGGCTGAGCAGGAAATGACTGTCTTGAATGCAATCACGTTTCTTTTACACCTGCTTCCCAGAAGAAAACAATCCATTGCACATACTCAAGTTATAATTATAAATAAGAGTGCTAAACATTTAAATCACTAAGGCTCTGCAGATAATAAAGCACATATGGGATGATGGGCCCTACTTCAGGCAAACAAGAAAGATGTTGTTAGCGTGCACAATGCCTAGCAAAAAGGGCAACAGCCCCCATCGGGGCAGGGAGAAACTACTGCAATATAAATAATTTGCAAAAGAAGATTTCATTTCACATCTGAACTCAGAACGGATATAAAAATAAGCTATTGTGTCTGGGACTGACATTTTAGATAATGCTTTGGTCAAGAAGTTTCCTGATCCTCTTCATTTGCTGTTCCTCCCCAAGAGTCAAACCCTTCTCCCCATCCCATAGCCTCCACTTTTTCCCCTAATTACAAAGCTGTTTTCCTCCAGTCAAGATATATAAGTGATAGATTGTGACTTATGTAATTACAGCAGCTCATCTAGCTCAAAATGATGGCATCAGTTAATCACATAACTGCCGCCAACAATAACAAAGAGGAACAAACCCCAGTTCTAAACAGAAAATTAAGTCAAATTAAAGAACAAATAATCCTGATGGAATCACAACCTGCTTGTAGTTATTTTATGAGCAAAATTCATCTCAATAAATCCAATAAATTCTGTAGTTATCCACTGAATACTGCTTCTGTCTAAGTGGATGAAATTTTACAGTGAGTTTTAGAGAGAAACAATAAACCACTACATTAAAAATCAAGACAATATTATATCAGCTCTTTTATGTGCAGGAGAGCCATCTCTTATCCAGGTGTTAAATGGATTAACTTATATTGCCATATAAGATGAAATCAAGTTTGCCTGGCTAGATTAAATTTCTGTTCTAGTTATGGAGAGTTCCCATTAACTCTGAAAAGCATTTAAGCTATTTAGGAACGTAAGTCTAAACGGAAAAATCTGCAAGCCTCAAAAATAATGGTTTGAGTACTCATTCTGGTTGAGAATACTCACGTTCAAATACCTCATCTGCCTAATTAGAAATGTCAATTTGAAACCAGGTATCTCTCTCCAGATGGGTATTGTGACCACCAGCCTAGTGCTCTTGGGAAGTTTCTCCATCTGCTTTGCTGGAGCAGCTGATTCACTAAGAGAGCTATAACCTCTGTCTTTTGTGTCTGTAACAAGTGCTCAGGTACTTGGTCCCATCCTCTGCCCCAATATTTGACTTTCTGTGTAAGGTAGAGGGTAATGCATCAACAAACAATCTGTTTCCAGCCTCAGCTCCACTGCCCACTTGGATCTAGATATAAACTACAACCACCCACAGATCTGGGAACCCTCCAGCCCCCAGTTCGCTCTCTTGGAGACCCTCACATTTGCATCATTAGTTCAATGGCTATTAATTATCTCCTTTTAAGGTAAGCGTACAGGGCAGCTGGTATCATGCTCAGAGTAGTTACCAATACCGCAAGACCTAAGCGATTTAGTTAAGGTAAACAAGTCACTAACAGCTCATCACCCAAACAAGTTCTTTAAAAATACACACACACAAAAAAATATTCATGCTGCATTAACAATCAGCCTGTTAAACTGGAAATATTTCAGTGCAATTCAGCTCAGGAAGAAGACTGCAAATCCTCTTAATTAGAGCTTGTTATGCGGCTACACACATGCACAAACAGTCCCGCATTTAAAGAAAACAGGTTAGAAGTTTAAGTCTCGCAAGCAGAAGCAGAAGTTAACCTCTTCTTATCTACAGAACTAAAGAAAGCAGAAAGGCTTCATCCTCTCTGCTAACAAAAGTAGGAACACATTAAAAAAAAAAAACCTACCCTTACATTCAATAATCTTCCAAAGCCTTGTAAGGTTTTATGGTATTATACTAGTTATCCCCATCAGGAACACAGATGGTGCTCATTCCCTGCAGTCAAGAATGAGGTTACATTGGGCCATGTTTTGAGATACCAACCAGCAAACGTCAAACAGAACAAATGACTGAAATTACATGGGGAGGAGGGGTGGAACCCAAACAGTGTTGCACAGCTTTCATGGTGACGTGAAATGGGTCAGCACAGGGAAGGCACCTAGTGCTACTGCCAAGTGACACCGCCATCAAGGACCATCTGATTAATGAGTAAGGTGGCACAGAATTATCTCTGATTGAACAACCACTTAACGCTACATATCTTGGAGAAGAGAAGGCTGAGGGGGAATTTGATCAACACCTATAAATACTTAAAGGGTGGGTGTCAAGAGGATGGGACCAGTCTTTTTTCAGTGGTGCCCAGTGACAGGACAAGAGGAAATGGGCACAAACTTGAATATAAGAAGAAACATGAGGAGGAACTTTTTTATTTTGAGGGTGGCAGAACACTGGAACAAGCTCCCCAGAGAGGTGGTGGAGTCTCCGTCTCTGGAGACTTTCAAAACCCACCTGGACAAGTTCCTGTGCAACCTGCTCTAGGAGGACCTGCTCTGGCAGGGGGGTTGGACCAGATGATCTCCAGAGGTCCAACTACATATCATTTTGAGATTCTGTGATTCCCCTCATATCTTCATCTTGCTACCCACCAAATAAAGTATAAGGCCGCTGCAAAGACAAGGACGGAACAAGAATACCTGTGTGATATCAACAGAAGATCACAGCACTCAGATCAGGAAAAAAGACTATTTAAAGACGGAAAACAGCTTTGGGGAAACTATTCAAAGGAGAACAGCTTTGGGGAAAGAAATTTTGAGACAACAGAAGTGACTTTCCCTATTATCTTCAAGAGAACATTACCATGGGAACGGAGCAATGCAGTAGTAAATAACACCTGAATGACACTGGATGGTTAAGGGGGAAGTGAAGGTTGACATATTTGACGACATAGTTCTTCGAATGCAAGAGGAAAAACAAATTCAGGTAACAACACACAAGAAGTGTATTGTCGTATCACAGGGCAGTTCATTCTGTGTGAGAAACAAGTCAAACCAGCAGACTCAGTCGAAAGTTAATTATGAAGGACCATGTTTACAAAAGCTGTTTTGCTCCCCTCTAAAAGTGAACAATAACAAAAAAAGTGTTTGCGTAAACAGCTTAATGAAGGCATTTTTTAAATTTAGATGTAATACCGTGGCTTTCTGGGGAAGGCTGCAAGTCTGACCTGGCAAAGAAAATAGAAACACAGCATATCGGCTTGGTAATTAAGGCTCCAGTTATACACCAGCTCATTAGTTCTGCCTGTGCTCTTCATGCTTAAGATTTTGTTTGTGTGAGGTGTCAGCTCCATTAGAGACAACACATACAGCCCATACCTCATAAACCCATTCCCTCTAACACAGATATGAAGAATGTATCAGGACTTTCTAACGCTTCTAATACACCAGGCTTCTGGTGCTCTTAATTGCTTTGTGCATTCTGACTTGAAAAAGAAAGTGGACTTTGCAACATTACTAGGACCCACTAGAGACTTCTCCGCTTTCCCCTGAAAGTGCTCAAGGCCAGGCTGGATGGGGCTTTGAGCAACCTGGTCGAGTGGGAGGCGTCCTTGCCCATGGCAGGGGGGTTGGAATTATATGATCTTTAAGGTCCCTCACAATTCTAACCATTCTATGATTCTATGAGACAGAGGTAACAGCATTTCTAAGTGATTGCTCTCTCAGTGACTTTGGGAGGCGTCAAGGGGGAGGGTTATTGCCAGTTAAGTAGCTATAGGAAAATATCAGCACAAGAATAAGTTATAACATTCTTACTATAGCTTCAGTGAATCTGGAAGCAAGAAGGTTTACAGCCATCAAAGGACAGGGTTTCTGTTCCAGTCTCCCAAAAGGAAGGGTAGGAGCAAGAAACACAACTGACATTAAGACAAAAGAAATTAATATTGCAGCCTCTGAGAATGTGGGACCAGAACCAACAAGCCAGGCCTTTGCTGGTCTTTTCTGAACCTTTCCTATAATCATGAGACAATGCTCTGCTTCCACAATTTAAAGGAATCACAGCCCTTCAGGGATACTGGTTAAGCCCTGGGAAAAATTCATGGGGCAATGGATTTCCTTCAGAGCCCTCCCCTCTCCCAGCACAAACCTTCTCCATTCCCTGCTAGAACATCACTTTGTGCACAGACGCTTGCACTGACCACAATCCTCCGGTTCAGGAGAGGTCTCTGCGAAGATCTGCCCAGGGAAGCCAGATCACTGAATTAGCCTTTGAAAGGGATGAAATCAAGAATAACTTTCATGCCAGGGCAAATCCACTAGCACAGCTCAAGAGCAGGTCCCTCACCGATGCCCTGTTCCTCCAGCTCCCGTAGTGGCCCAGGGAGTATGGGGTTACCAAGCAAAGCCCTGCACTGCTCACGGCGTCTGCTAAAATAGCTGGGCTCTTCTCATGAAAACCTTCTCATTTAATAGAAAACAGTTCTCTCTTGATGCCGTGCCTCAGAAGTGAGGTGACAACACAAGCTAGCTGTGGAGCCCGTTCTGTCTGCATGGTGCACAATCAACTCTTTTCATAACAAACTGCATCAGAACACAGATCGCTTTTGTTTGGCCTCTTTGGCTTATTACAAATCCTGGGCTGCAATAGCGGTGATTAAATAGCATTCCCAAGCACCGCTTTAATTAAGCAGTGCCACTAAGTTGGTTATGCTAGACAGGAGCTCCTGATAGTATCGCAACCTTTATTTTTAACTCCTTTGCTGCAAAGTTGTGCTGAGAAAAAGCACCATCTGTCCTCTACTTTAGTCACCCCTTAGTATTTACCAGACACTCATTTTCAAAAATGGTACCAGAAGGGCATGCATTTTTGCCAAAGTAATGTTTCCTATAAGCGAATTCCCAAAGATTTAGAGAAGCTTTATGCTGACCCCATTGCAAAGGCCTTTCACAGGAATTATTGTATTCAAAATAGTATAGCCAAAAGGTACTTTAAATAGACAGATGAGTTGCTACCTGGTCTGGCAGAAGAGTTTCTAAAAGCTCAGAAAAGTCAATGAAAACATTAAGGGTTTAGCCTTTGGTCATCAGTGAGGAGCTCCTCTGAAAGTAAACCAGAAATGGCTGCACATACTGCTTCGGGTACGCAAAGCATCAGTTTAACTTGTGAAGCACCAATACCAGGAACTCAATCAGGACATTGGGGCTTCAAACAAGTGAACTTACCAAACAGGAATCCCGGCAGAAGCTAGAGGCAGCCGCACATTTCCCACCAGTACCACCACCCAGCACCCAAACCTCAGCATCACATGGACCTGGGTTATTCCCGAGGCCCCTTCAGCCATGTGTCTCCCTGCTGCAACTCCCCGGCCAGGCTACGGAAGCCCAGCAGCACCCTTTAGTTCCTCAGATTTTTTGCTGCCAGAGATTTTTACCTGCACAACCCAACCTACTCCTCCTGCTCCCATGGAGGTGAATTATGTCCTCCCAGGCACGGTGCACGCCTCAGCCTAAAGGCAGAAAGCCACGAGACTATTACCAGCCCCTCGACTAAGTCTCAGAAGCATCTTCTGATCGGGTCTGGCTCTACTTCACTCACTCCTGAGGCACTTCAGGTTGGAAATAGCTTGCCTTCCACTTCATAAAATGACAAGTTTTATCTGCAATTTCTAATAGCTTCACATAATAGGAAAAATAGAATCAAGATTAAGAAAAAGCAGCTTTAAAGGAAGTACAAACAACTCTCACCCCTGGAAAAGCTGCGTGGAGCTGTTTAGCCATAACTACGCCAGGAGGAAATATTACCTCTCCCGGCTTGCCTGCTGTTTATGCCTCGGAGGGGAGCAGGTTTTCCTGTGGATATGGTAGAAAAGAGAAAAATGAAGCCATAGGTCGGCTCACAGGAGGAAACAAGTTGGCAGCAATGAAATATATATTCAGCACAAGCCACGCAGCCCCTTCTGCTGCCTTGCCGGTCTTCCAGAAAGCCAAAAGGTTACGTGGGAACAGCAAGAAATTCTTCTCTGCCCTACGAGTCGGCATTTGTATCGAGACACAGCACGGAAGCCGGGTTAGCCGCGTTCAGAACAGTACAGGGGGAAAGACACGTGCACTACGCTGAAACCTCAGCATATACTCCCAAAGGGTTTTATTTGTTGCTTAATTCTATAGTAAGCAAGGTGGTAACTGTCTGTCTACAGAGACGAGGGGAAAAGGCATCCATATAAAGCCTTTTACATCTCGTGCAAGGCCATACAAGCCGTTGACAGCTGAAGCGGCGCTTGAGAAATCATCCTCCATTTACTGATCTCTTTTGGAATCCATTTACCTGACGAATGTCCCCAATTCAATTACTTCTGCAGAATTCAGACCGGGCACACGGGAGAAGCAAACAGCTGGAGATGTTGCACCGCAGGCATGTCAAATGAAATGGGGCTCCAGACACTGAGCAGAGGGAGGAGTAAACGACACAGTCTATTTTGACAAAGGCTAAGATTTAACTTGCTTTTGCATAAGTTATTAGCATCACCTACACAAGGTGCAACGGAGAGTTTCAGATTGTTTCTCCAGAAGTGGTTTCACACTTCGCTGTTGCTGATTTATGGGGAAAAAGGACACTAATGAGAAGAAAAGTTACCTTTGCATTACATTGCTATTATTGCTTTATTTCAGAACTTTATTTTAAATTGAGTACACATTACATAATTCTGTCAGGCTATGGAGCCCAAGGCACACAAATTAAATTTCAAGTATCATGAAAGGTATCATCCAGGCTACTGCAGAGCCTGGATCTTCCGAGGTATGACCAGAGTGAATATAAAATACTTCTGTTACAAGCACTAGATGAAATAGGTCTTCAAGAATATGCTCTTCAGAATCATCATTTTCCAACATCTGCTTCTCAAGTCATCTTGGGGTGGAGATGAATATTTTAAGAACCTATTGATTTCAAGTATTGTATTTATTGTCTCTGGTGATCTAGGATTGCTCCAGAGTATGAACTGGCTTTTTTTAACCCAAATTTTGATTTGCTGTATCTGTCTACAATACTTAAGCAACAGAAGAGTCATAACTTAAACTATGCTAACCCGAAGCTGTAGTCTCACAGCCAGTGAGAGATGTGTTCGCATCCCCATTGCTGTAGAAAAAACCATCTCCATCTCTTCAAAACACAAATTTAGAAATCCGCATCTGCATAAACAACATAAAAATTAGCAAGTGACTTTAAAAAACAAGGAATGAATGGTCTTTACCCTTCAAAAAACAGGGGGAAAGAATGGATAGTGATGGCAACTGAGGCAGCACTGAAAGAGACCTGATGAAGATGGCCTGAGTAGAGGTTTTCCCTGCATACAGCATTGAGCAGCTGAAGACTAAAGTTGGATCTGGAAATGGAGTTCATATGCAACTTTGAGGAAATGGAGAACAGTTAATTCAGTATCTACAGTTTAACTAAAAACACCTGACAAAAATTATGTCACTAAAGAGGCATCAGGAGAAAAACAGCCTTCCAACACTTCAGAATAAAGAGGCAGAAAGAAAGGATGGAGGGGGAAAAGGCACCAAACAAAGATTACATGAAAGGAAGGAAAGCCAGAGAAGACCAGAGGTTCATCTACGTGCAAGAGATGCAAGTGTACATGACTGAAGACTTTATTCTTGTGCAATGAACCAGCTGATAGGGAATTCAGACTGTGTTGAGAGCAGGGAGACAGGATGGAGAACAGAGGATGAAAAAGATCTCAGGAGTTTGACAGAATAATCCACTACTTATCCTCCACACTGAGTTGCATCACAAGATTCTCATCAAAATTATCAATTGCTATACTGGATTAGGAAACAAAAAAACCCCAAAGATTTCTGGAATCTTCAACGGAATCCCTTTCATCTCCAGAAAGGGCAAAGAGGCACGACAGGACAAACAGGCTGCTGTAAAGAAGTTACAGTGCCTAGGCCCTGCAGAGCACTCAAAGCCCTGAAATATAGGCTCAGCTTTGTTCCAGACCAAAGGTTATTCAGATAGACTAATAAAATTAAAGTTAGGAAAGGGAAACTTCCTTAGAAACAAAAATCTAGGGACCTTAATGCATTCTCTTTAGGGGAAGGTTTGATCCCATTCCAGATATTTTAGGAAAAAAAATCAGGACAATGCATATTAAATCAGGGAGGATAAAATTTAGGAAATGTAATGTCTCTAAGTGGGGAAAAAAAGTGATCTGGACTTAAAGAGGCCTGTTAGATTGTTCTCAATAGGATAAAAATCCTGACTCTTCCTCTAGAAATAGTATTTGACAGTATTTGAAGTGGAATGTATACGGAAAACAAGTAAAATAAAACAAGACAGAAGAGGTATAAATAACTCTCTCACCACAGAAAGATAACTAAGTTTTTCTAAAACATTTCCCTTATTGTAAGTCTCATCCAGCGTTTACTTGCCGTAGTGCCACAATGCATTTAGAATTGGAAGCATTTCCCAATTTGAGGGGGATTAGACTGTAATACAGAAATAATTAGCATTTCAGTTGTTAGCGCCATCTGAGAGAGGAGTGACATTCAGAAATACAACGGAAGGCACCATTTGTGCACTCTGCACTAAGAATTTCTTCTGTAAAAGGACTTCACCAGTTGAAGACATCCAAGATGGACTACAGTATCTCACCAGTGGTCTCATGCCTGTTTATATGGATAGGAAAGGATCGGCTCAGTTCAAGTGAGCTGGCTGAGGAAGCCAAATACAAAGTGATTCTTTGTAAATGCTTTGACAGTAAAATATCCTGTGATCTCGAGTCAAAAGAAAAAAAAAAATGTTGCAGCACTGAAAAAAAAAATCTTAAAAGCAAAAAAGAACATTTCTAAAGGTTACTTTTCAGCTCAGTAAATGTCATGTGAAAATTATTTCATCTTTTTAATTGATGACCAAAGTTTCTTGCCCTGTGTTTGCATGCTTCCAAACCCATTCACTGTGATCCCCACACCGCCAGACTCATAATCCGAAGCTGCATTTCAGCCACCTGAACCTGACAGCATAGGCTTATTTCGCACACCTCCTTTTCATGAAAGTTATCTAGAGAACAAAGACCTTCAAGTCTGCAATTTCTCATGCTTTTTTGCTACAAAATAATCTGATACTGTAGCAGTTCTGCGATTTCTGAACCAATAGGTTTTAACTGCCATCGCCACAACTGGGTACCCAATTTCTTCGTCCATTTTTTGGCAGAGCTGGATGTGTGCAGCCTTTTTAAAATAGTTT
The DNA here is from genome assembly GCA_013399435.1 of Arenaria interpres. Lineage (NCBI taxonomy): Eukaryota > Metazoa > Chordata > Aves > Charadriiformes > Scolopacidae > Arenaria > Arenaria interpres. The sequence continues at coordinate 295,390 of VXAK01021021.1, forward strand.
ATGACGACACTGAAAAAAATTATTTAAATTTTCCGCTTGACGGTTTTGTCTCTACACACAATCCAGACAAGGCAAACTGACTGAAGAACCTTAAAAAAATTATATCATGAATATGCACATAAAGGCACCAAAGATGACTCATGAAAAACTTAATTGTTCCCTTCTGCTGATTTAGTTTTCACAGAGGAACAAATTGTTCACTTCTGGGAAAGTCTTTAAGATTATCAGATGAAAAAAAAAATTATTATTTTCCCACTGTCCACTTTTATATGAAGAGGGCTTTCCCTGCTCCCCCCCCCCCTTTAAAGTTTTCCCCCAGGAAAAATTAAGTTCCCATAGCACAGAAATATTCTTGGATGCAGCCAAGTAAGAGAAACAAGACACTGTGCGTAACAGTCAGCCATTATTCCATTTCTGTTTTTTATCATGCTCCTTACTGTACAGTCATTTAACTTACAAGCAGCAGTAAGACAAGGGGCAGGTCATGAAAAATATTCTTAAAGGACACTGACAGTTTTTAGCACATCATTTGTGTTCCCTCAGAACCGGCTGTACCGATGAAATATGTACACCCCAAGGTAAGAGGAGTCCCCAGGTAACTCCCCAAATGCTACACCTAACATTTGCAAGCGAGACTGCTGCTTTCTGTGGTATTGGAATGATGATACCCTTGGCCATTTGAGAATTTCCGCAGCAGTTCAGATTTTTTGAATAATCATTTTGGAGTCTAAGGGGAAGGTAACCCGAGGTAATAACCTCGAGGTAAACCGAGGTAATAACATACCTGATCATTGTGAGAGCGCTAGCTCCGTTTCTCGACTTTGATGCAGCACGTGGTTCTAAAAAGACAACTCCCAACTACTGTGCAGAAGCCACCGAAGGAAAAAGTAAAAGCTCTAGGACACAGATGAGTCCGAAGGATTTCTTCGGACCCTGTCATTTACTGGGCTAAAATTAGCACATCATATTCACCGAAGAAAACATTGACCCAGTAGATCAAGCATTAGAAGTTATTGGCAATCATCATTTGATCATGCAGGTACACAAGGACACTTCTGCAGCTCTGGTGAGCTATTGAGGAGAGGTTGGACGCAGCATGGTACGTCCAGGGCCCAGGCAGCCCGTCTCCAGCTCAGCCCTGGTTTCCTTCTACAGGAGTAGCTCACGCCGGCCAAGACCAAGATCCGGCCTCCTCTTCATCCCGCTGCAGGCCTGAAGATCTCAAATGCCTTGTGGGAATAACAAACAGGCACTAAGCATATAATTAAAGTATTTTCCTGCTTTAGTTCTAGATGTCAGAACTGTTCTTTGTCATGTTTCCCCTCCATCCCTCCTGCATTAAATTGTGACAGGTTTAAATTCTTTTCACAGTTCCTGCATATAGCAAACTTATTCAAGTTTATTTTCATTTAGATTTCAGACCGAGACCAAAGTTTGAAGGAAATCACTTAAGCAGAGGTATCATGAAAAACAAAAGAAACAAGCCTCAAATGCAAAACTTTAGCCAGCTTAAAAAGATTTCAAAGACTCAGTTACTTTCATTACAGGAAAATAAACAGAGTTTGTTTATTCCTGGATGCAGCCAAAGAGTGAAAACAAAAATTAGGAAAATTGAGAAAAAAAGTCATAAAGATTGATTACCGTAATTTGGAGGAAGGTAACTATCTCCTCGCTTTAGAAGGATGTTAGTCATCATGGCAGCCAGTCTCTAGTCATCTCTCAATCTTCATGTCACCAGAGGGAAGGAGGGAAGGAAGGAAGCCGCTGGCACACACTTCTCCTAACACCAAGCTCTGCCCACGCTGTCATCACATGCCCGGAGGCATTCAATCTGCCACCATGGAACCTGCCCACCTGCCCCATGCCAGATTTTGGGAGAACGAGTAGAAATGGTGCTCAGTAGCAAAAGTTAAAGCTAATTATAACTTGTCAGACAAAAACCAAATGCATCAGAAAGTTTTATGAATTAATTCAAATTCAACAAAAGCTTTTGGTTGAGTTTCCCGATTTCAGAGGTTAAAAGTTCCAGGACAGCTCTGCCCTGTTTTCCCTCTCTTGGGATTGTGGATTCAAGGCCTTCCAGCACTAGAGGTATAGACCAGCTGTAGGACAGGAGATGGAGAACCTACAGCTAGAAACCGGTCTGCAGCTCCCTGCTGTGCCAAGACTCCCCAGGACCTCCTGGACATGGTGAGCCTTTCAACTCCTGCAGAATTCTCAGCTCTGGCAATTTCACAGTCCAAATTACCAGCTGCACAGAAAGATCCTTCATAACCCCACCACCCCGAGTTCTTACTGTACAATTGTTGGCATGAACTCCCTGAGATCACAACCCTTGAGCCACCTGAACGTTACCATCAGGAGCCGGAAATCTCATGGCTTTCAGGTTCCACGGGCACCAGAGTACCAATACTGCAAACTGATATAAGCAAAAAAACATCTTCATTTCTTTAAATACCTTTTTCTATCTCCAACAGATTTCTAACTAAATGGAGGAGAACGCCAGCTATCACACAGCTTGGAAACAGAGCCCATAACAAAGAATTAAACTATGTACAGAGTAATACTAGCAAAGCAACAGAGGGGAGAATTTATCTGTATAATACACAAACATATTTAGATGTTTTGGGACAACCCAACCCCCATAAGCAATTTTGATTCGTGTTATGGATAACTTGGTTATTTCTAGCTCCCAAAAAAATAGGAGGGGTTGCCATTGGTAGCATTCATTGTCTGTACTCGTACAACTCAAACCCAAACCCCCTACCACACACTGCTTCAGTGTTCCCTTCAGACAAGGAAATACCACATTAAAGCCCTGTCATGGTTCTTGTGCCCAACATTACAGCCATAACCATAGGACCAACCTTTTAGAGCATCTTCAAGGTAAGCCAAGCCTTAGGCTATGTTTACATCAGCAAGCGCGACATGAGAATCTGACTCGTAGGGCAAGACACTTGGCGCTAAGAATCCAGCTTTCACTCTGCGTGCACTTCAAAGGGCCACACTTCAAGCAAAATCTTAGCTGGTCCAGAGGACTGAACACTTGCCAAGCAGCCAAGACACAGAGGACGCATCCTGCAGTTTAGCTTTATCAGAGAAGAACCTCCCTGCCCATGGCAGGGGGGTTGGAACTTGAGGATCTTTAAGGTCCCTTCTAACCCAAACCATTTTATGATTCATGCACCGACACCACTGTGCGATGCAAATTGAAGTGTGAAAAGCAGGGAAGACTCAGAGATTTACTTCAAGAGTATTCAACTGACCCAAGATAAAAACCAAGCATAGGTGTAACTTCTTCTCCCACCAGCTTCCCACACCACCAGCCATCCCTCATCACCGTGGGAACGTGCAGCGCTGAGATAAGAGCCATTCAGATAACCCTCACTCCAACGAAAGTCAGTTTAATTCTCTTCAGGCTTCAGCATCTATCCTCCTATACGCATAAGTAAGCAACAGTCATTAACTTACACAATCCAATTTTAGTTAAGGAGGCCAAGATATAATCAAACTATCACCCCCTAAAAGGCTTCTCTCTCTCCATTGCAAAAATAGTCAAATTTCAGTTATATGTGATGAAAATCCAGACTGGGTAGGAAAAGTTTTCCCTAATTTGTTTCTTCACTTGCTGACAAAGTACCTTAAGCTTCCTCAGAGACTTGTACCCACAAGTCTACTGAAGTACTGAACAGAATAAGCCATGTTTTCTCATTATTTATTTTTTTTTCATTCTAAAAATGAATCAGAAGAATATTAACTGCTTAGTGTTGTACGTGCCTGAAGCCATATTCCTATATATGCAACAAGACTGTTTTCACGTGCCAATCCAATATAATCTTTGATTTATTGATGCTTACATCATTTTTACTATCAGCAGCTACAAAACACAGGAAAGATTTATACTAAGCCAAATAATTTGGCTGTTAAGAAAATACAATGGATTTTAGAGTGACACCAGGACCCTAACAAGTATTTTCAATAATGAAAACACTCCATGAAATTCAAAGTTCATCAGTTACTACACATTTGTTATTAAAAAAAAAACCACCACCAAAAAAAGATCAACTTGATCTCTGAGCTACAGCCTTCACATTGATGTTATACAGCTCAACTAATTATCTGAAGTGTATCAACTTTCATTAGAGGAGCATTCAGTTTCTTTTCCTCTTTTCATGTCCAGATTTTTTAAAGTAGTCTCTGACAAGAGAGAAGTCCCCCACCTCCCAAGAGAACCACACATTTGCTTTTATATACACAATTTTAACACTGTTTTGAGACCTGGTATATATTTTAGTACTGATAATCAGCATTTCTCAGGCTATTGCATTTCCCACAGAACACCAAGTCAAAGCTCTATTAATTTGTCTGGAGACATATAGGGACTACTTGCTTTTCTTGGAAAGCAACAACACTGATAACCCACTTAAAGAAAAGAACAATTCTTCTAGGCTAATTATAACATGGAATGAATATCCTTTAATAACATTCTTTATTATGAGAATAAATACATTAAACAAATGCAATATATTAGCCACATTTCCTCATATACATTCAGAATATAACAGGAAGCTATTAGCCATAATCATCAGAACTAGTTGAACAAAGAAATTTTTACTAAGCCAACAACACTGGAGGAAAGCTGGAAAGTTTATGCGCTAGTATCAGGCAAAGAACATGTGATTTCAGTGTTTCCTTGACAGTAATTTAAAGACAAACATACTGTAGTTATAAGTACGAACTGATGGAATTGTTCAGCTCCGGGCGGTGGCCGTTTGAGGTTGTTCTGACTGCAACTGCTTTCCAAGGTATTCCCTGAAATACAACAAAAAATTAGATTGAGAAACACTCTGGAAGGTGGAAGCAGGATAGTGGTGGGAAGTATGAAGTAGAGAAAGAGGAAAAAGCTTTAAGTTTAAAATTATTCCTTCAAATAATGTCTACTAATATTCGATAGTCAACTGGAGCTACTAGGAGAGTACCTAAGCTTTAGGTATCTGTCATCTATCCCTCTGAAAATAAAGTATAAACTGAACATCAAACTGTCTGGAAAAAGAAGCAGCCCAGTGGTAATATTTAGAAGTCTTGGCAACTGTTACAGAATACTCACAAAGTCCACAGATTTTTCTTGCTGAATATACATATTAGAAACTATGGTATTTAAAAGGATCTCTTCCTATAACCCAGCTGCATGAGCACGAGTAATAGCGATGGACACACTGGCAATTCAACAGGCTAGAAACACAGACACTGACTGAAAAACTATAAGTTCAAGTTGGAAGAAAGAAAAGATATCCAAGCCAGGCCCACTGTACACCAACACTTTCTTCTTGAAGTGTTTTCCTCATCTGTATTTTGAAGTGCACTACGTCACTTATTTTATACTTGTCCTCCCTACGCTGGAACAAACACCAAGTTCTTAGCATTTGCTTTGAGCAACAACAATATCTAAATTCTGCGGAAAAACAACGCACAATTCTTCTGAATGTTCCCATCTTTCACTGTCTCCTGTGAAAGCAGCTCAACACTTCACAGAAATGCAAAGAAGCTGGAAGAGGCCTTTAGTAATATCTGGGTTGCTGCTTTTTACACAAAATAAACTTCAAGAATTGTATCATGGTATCAGCTGAAAGAGAGGTTTTAGGACCTGTGAAATGTAGGTGTTCTTTTTCCATTGCTGATCATATACTTAGCACCACAGTTTTTCCTCCCTACACAGGTATTTCAACCTACACAGGTTAAATGTTAGAAGCAGCTCGCAGAAATGATGTTTAGAATGAAGTCTTTTAAAAAAAGAAAACCTAACTCAAGGGCATGTACTTTTGCTTTATTTAAAAAGAAAAAAAATCAGTTCTAATTACACGTTTCAAAAATGTTTAAGTTTTCAGCTTAGTGTCCTGTTGAACAGCTATTCCCTACGCATTTTATTTCCTATTGCACAATGAAGATCAGCATCACAACTGTACCACTCAACAGAACTTTCCTCAATTTTATAGGGAAGTTGCTAGAAAAGCAAAAATCCTATGAAGTATAATGCTAACTTCAAGCTCCACTGGCAAAGACAATAATGCATCTTTTCATATGCTCAGCTATACATTATGGTTTAGCACCTTCCTTCAGAGCTTTATCAGGCGTTCCTGCAGGACCACAGTATTTTAACGCTTGGGCTGCACTCAATAGGTAAAACTCCTGATCATAATAGGTACATCACCACCCTCAAAGCAGAGACACCTGATGGCAAAGAAGGAAACGAGCTGCTCTCTTGTGGTTTTGCAGGACTCAATGTTCCACCAAAATAAACAAGATTTGACAGACATCCAAAAAACACAGCCAGCAACTACGGAAAAGCTTCCAAACTCAAACCTCCTTCTGCTCCCTCAGTGGTTTGTGTTTGGTTGTTTTTTTTTTCCCTGTTTCATGTTTATTTTCATGTACTGATTCTAGGGTTTCTTGTCTAACATCCAGCCTTGAAGACAACTGATGCTGCATACACAGCTGTGCTCACAGTATCACAACCCTGCAAAGTTACTTATTCTTAAAGCACACGTGAACCATTTTGAATGTGAAATTCCCATGGAATTACTTAGAAGTAGGAAAATTAATCAAGCTAGCAATCCATAACAGTACAAGGATTGCACAGCTTACACTGGTTCAGACGCATGCTCAAGGCTTACTGAAATCCAACCATAACACAGTGTATTCAGCAAAAATCTCTGAGAAGGCACAGCCGTAGCATATTTTGTAGGTACTCAGTGCCTTAACACATACATTCAAGTTCTACGGTGATGCAGGAGATAGGACAGTACCTTCCCTACAAAACCTTTTATTTTAGTCATTCATTTGGAGGTGTGAGGTTTAAGTTCAGCTCTTATCCTGTTCCCGCACAGAGTATCTGCAGTTACTGCTCTGTGCTGCCACGCTGCAAACCCAGGTGAAAAACCCCATACTGTCCCCACCCCATCACTTCTTTAGCCACCACCAAGGGCCAATGCAAAAAACTTGTCCCACCCTGGCACGTTTAGTTTGCAGAAGACGAGGCTGAGGGGAGACCCCATTGCCCTCTACAACTACCTGAAAGGAGGGTGTAGAGAGGTGGATGTTGGCCTCTTCTCCCAAGGGAATAATGACAGGACCAGAGGAAATGGTCTGAAGTTGCGGCAGGGGAGGTTTAGATTAGATATTAGGAAGAATTACTTTACTGAGAGGGTGGTCAGGCACTGGAACAGCCTGCCCAGGGAGGTGGTGGAGTCACCATTCCTGGAGGCATTTAAGAAATGTGTGGACATGGCACTTCAGAGCATGCTCTAGTGCCTGAGAGTGTTGGTTTGTGTCTGTTTGTGGGGGTTTTTTTGGGGTTTGTTTTGGTTTGGTTTTTTTGTGGTTGGACTCAATGATCTCAAAGGTCCCTTCCAACCATGAAGATTCTGTGATTTCCAGCTGAGTGTCACTGGGTAACCTATGACAACAAATTCGGTCATCAATTCTTTCCACTAGAAAGCTGCCTTCTACCTTGAGTAGGCATTGTATTATTGTATATGACATTTCAAAAGCCAGGCAGAAATAGTAAACATTCTCAATATAAATACACCAGCTGTTATAGAAGGCTTGCTTTTCTTTTAAATCATTCAAGGGGATGAAGGGAAATGAAATTCTGTATACAAGTAGTCCAGCAGTATTAAGCATGCTTACATACGCTGCTTTACTCCTTAACCACTTTCCAGAAAGAGATGGAAAGTTACCACACGCTTAATGGTGCTTCCTCAAGTCAATAAGCATCTGGAAAAGACTGTGCTCTCCCACACAAATAGACTTACAATGAAGCACATCATTTTGGTATACTCCCCATACTGGGATTGTAGAGGTGAACTCCATGGATTTTTTTAAGGTACCTTGCAACCGTTCCTAGTAACACCAACTTGGAATCAAGCACTAGACACCATGCAACAAAGAGCAAGAATGCAATTTGTCCTCCAGTATTAATAACCAAGATGTAAAGTTCATCATCACCAAGTAACTTGGAAGTTCAAATTTGCAAGTTTTGCTCTTCGGAACAAGAAGTTCCACTTTGACCATCTTCCTCACCCTGGAACAGAAAGACCTTTACAAGGGTCAGTTTTAGCCCCCTTCTGACTTCCTTCAACATAAAACCATCCCTATTACAAAGCAGACAAAGCTGGTCCAGACAAGCTTACATTTACTGCATTCAAACATGAAACAATTGATTCAGTATAAATTTACAGGAGCACAAAATATCACTGCTGTGCTGTGCAAAAGCATCAAAACATGTAAGTGTAGTACATCACTTTGGAGAGTAAATACAAAATCCTCCATTTCTCACATCAACAAAACTTGAAACACCGCATTTTCTCACTTCCTTCGTCATTTAGAAGTCTGATGGTGAGGCATAAGTAATTTCCATATGCAAATTAATCTTTTCATTCATATTAGAATAATCAAGTGAGATTCCTTCCACACTAGCAATTTCCCCTTTTCAGGCCTAATCTTTAAACACACATTTTCTGTGGTATCCAAAAGGCTTTTTCCAGGAAGAAAAGGAAACTTAGAGGTGAATACACAAATTTGTTTCATCTCAAATCCTTATTCCAATTTGTTGCTTCATTCAGTTTAATTTAATCGGTTGTGCTGGCATATGAAAGACACTGACACCCCAAAGCTGAGATATACTTAAGTGTCACAGTAATTGCAACAAACGCTTGAAGGTCGTTTAGGAAAAGGCACAAGAAACTGATCCAACACACAAGCCATCCAATTCGGCCAGCATGGAATAAGGAGATAATTGCAACCTGGCTCAAGACCCTCTCTGAAAATGTTATACTAATTTTCAGCTTGAGCAAAAGGACAATTGTAAACAACAATCTATGACAGATGGGAAAGTTTTAAGGTTTCAACAGATTTCTAGAGGTCATGTACTGAAAGGAACAACCTTTGCAGTTTAAGCTTTTATTGTTATACTCCAAATTCTAGATTTACCTAGCCTTTAAGGAAAACTGAAAATAATTCTTTTTGGCAGGCAAGGGAAGATAGGTAGATAAAGCATAGAAGAAAGAAAGGATGAAATTTTCCTATTCTCTCTTTTCTAACAACGTTTATCTTAAACCTTGTTTAAATCAAATTTATTAAAGATTTATGTTATCCAAAAAACTATTTGACCATCTTAAATACCCGTAATTTCTAGCTTATTTTAGCAGACTGAAGTTCCCAAGAGGCAGAATGCTTTCCTTTGACAAAGAACAATATAAAAGTATTGATTTTATTTTTCTCTATTTGAACATAAACCTAGAGTCCCACGCTTTTGAAAGTGAAAATGAAAAGCTAGTTCTAAAAAAATTCTTCCCTTTATGAAAGAGTACTAAAGTGCAACACAGCTACAATAAGAAGTCTGCTACAAGACTCAAGCAACTCAAAAGACATTGCCAACACACATTGTTACAGACAAATCATAAAGATACAATTTAGATTAGATATTAGGAAGAAAGTTTTCACTCTGAGGGCGGTGAGGCACTGCAACAGGTTGCTTAGAGTAGTTGTGGATGCCCCATCCCTGGAGTGTTCAAGGCCAGGCTGGATGGGGCTTTGAGCAACCATTTTTATGTTGTATTTCTACTGTGGGTCTAATAACCTGGATTTGTTGGCAGAGAGGCACTGCAAGAACCTCCTTTTCATTCAGCAGTTTCCCTTCAGAGAGATTTTGTCCATTTTTTGGAAGATTAATTCTAGTCTTTTAGTTCACAATTTTACATGCAAGCTATAAAGAAACAACAGATCAATGAGCTCCTATTACAAGGCCATTACTCAAACATTTTATTAGATTTTAAAAGAAAAATCTATGAAATTCAATTCAATATATGCCTTTATATTAGAGAGACACTGTATAAGTCATTTTTGCTTATAAGATGCACTATGAGCTAACACACAGAGGCACTCTATGAATTAAAAAGAACCAACTTGACTGAACCATGCAACTTGGTTTGAAAGTGGTTTTATATTAAATTAGAAGATTTAGTTGCCACAATGAACAGCAAGCTTTCAACACTTAAGAGCTTTAATTTTGCACAGAATATTTCAGAACAACTGACATAGATCACGATTAACTGAATTCTCTTATCAGGAAATCCAATCTCTAAAGTAATGCTAATCAGAAGTGAAAGTATTAATTCTTTGGTGACTTGCATAGCACAGGAAAATGAACACTTCATTTGAAAAAAAAAAATGCAGACTGAGCAGGATGTTTGATATTTGCAAAATATTTGCTCCACATTAACAGGAGCTCTAGAAATAAAGTGTGTTTTACGAACAGTGCAGATCTCAAGACAGATAACATGATCGGAGTGTGAAATCCCGGAGAGCATGCGCACGATAGAAACCACAGTCCTTACCTGAATGGAATGAAGCCTTAAAAGAAAGCATATTTATGTTCAAATAAAAAGATGGAACGCTCATACCAGACACCAAGCATGCCTATAACTAATTGGATTTTTGCCTAACTTGTCTCATTCTAGCTAGGAACTGTCCTCTCAAAAAGAATATTTTTTATCAGAGACACACTTTATCTCCTCAGACTTTTCATTTTGTTAACTTCTGTTAACTACTAAAAAGGAATTGTATTGATGATGAAGGCTAAGAAACAGGATAAATAAATACAGTGGACTGCATTATCATGTAGGCATTTTTTCCTAGATTTATGTCTAGTCTATTAAGCATTACATGTCTGAGTGTTGGGATGGGAAAAAAAAAGGCCGGGGGGGCAGCAAACTTCATGGGTGCAAGTTAACTATCATTACTCCTTCACTTCCCACTACCAAAAGGATGCAATATACAGAAGCTATCTTAGGAGATACACGGGCTTTGGAGAACATATTTTATACCAAATAAGAATAGTGACAAGTGCTGAATACTCCATGCTAACTCTATAGAGCAACAGGTTCTAAAGATAGCGTACTGCACATCCTAGGCAGTTGCAGATTTTTTTGATGTCTCTCTGCATTACTAGTCATTTTAAAAGATAAAAAGCAAGTAATTTTGTCTGGCATGTGCGCTCTGAAAATCATATATGAATCTGTTGCATAATCAAAGCTTATCTGAATTTGTTGCTTCATTCAGTATGCTGTTTATTAATTTTACTTCCAATACCATACTTGATTGTGCATCAATGATGCATCCTAACTCCTATCATTTAGCATCCTCCAACTAGGTGATCTTTAAGGTCCCTGCTAACCCCAACAATTCTAACTGGGGGTGCTCCGAGTCACAACACCCTATTCCTGAAGTTCAGTAAAATTTTGTGCCATGAAGCACGTGAAAGGCACGTGACTCACCTGCAGAGATTAACATACTGAGTTTCTTTAAACTGATGTATGTAAGTGCTGTCAGCTTAGGACTTTGATTTTTTGGATTTTTATTTGATTCTTTTAAAGTCTGCATCATTAAAAACATCACTGCAACCAGCATTACATTCCTAAAACCAGTTACTAATATTAAAACGATAGTAAAACGAGGGTATTGCCTCTGAACACCAGCAAAGACAAGGAATAAGGAGATGATGTTTCCCATACATAGCTAAAGCACAAATTAAACAGGACACACAAAAATCTGCACCATCAATGCCATGCCAAACTCCCCCATCTGCCAATAACAGATTTTTACCATCAGCATGGGGTGCCACAACTAATACGGTTATTTCAAGTGAGATTAAAACACCTGATAAATTACCATTTAAAGACTTTAAGTGATACTAAAAAGATACCTTCACTCCCTGCTTCATCAAGTGCATGATCATTTAACATGCAAATGTTACTGGAATATTTCACCTGAACTTACCTCATCTGAAAAACTGACAGCAGTAACTGCTTTTGCCAACCTATTTCACCACTGAACGGAATGCCTGACAGTCTGATTCCCCAACATTTATCCCTGACTTTAAAACCCCTAAGGAAAAGCCAGTGGAGTAGCCTGTAATGAACTATTCAAATTACTTGGGAGTTAATTGTCTCGAAGTTGAGTTATTAGCAGTCTAATGATACAGGTGTGTTTTAAACAGAACACCACTTCAGCTGCCCCGTGACTCTCCCTCGGCTCAGGTACCAGAAGTTTTCCTTGCTCCGCTGCTTCAGGCACAGCACTTGTACCAAGTCTCAACGCCGCACAGCAAGCCCTTATTTTCTCACCCTTCTCTCCCTTAGCCTCCAGATCCAGGAAAAGCCTGACTACCTCTGTCATGGATACTAATGCAGGGATGCTCCGTGTCAATTAAATTCAAGGAAAAAAAAACCCCACAAACGAACAATTGCTTTGAGTGAAATAACTGGAATTCCGAAACACGTGGAAGCAAGGGGGGGAGTGCTTATTGTTTCTCCAGCTCTGGAGAGCAAGGTAAGCAAAACCTTGAAGCGGGTGACTAATCCATCTTATGGCATAGCAAAGCTAAAGAAGTAGGCACTTGAACTGCACCGCACAGCAGCCCGGGGACTCTGCTTTCTCTTCTCCCCACACAAGCTATGAAACAGAAGAGCTCCTGACACGCATCAAAAGCCAGATCCATACAGAGACAGATCGAGCTTCCCACATACAAACGATATGTCATTTCCTTAGCTCGAGCTATCTGATGTCCATTCCAGGGGGAACGCTGCTTTGGCAAATACGAGCCAAGGACAATGTGTTCCAGAGGCTTGTTCCAGTAAGAATTAAACAGGAACATATTCCCTGAAGACAGTATGAATCTGAAACTGGCACTAACTTAAACAGATCCTTTAAACTGACACCCCTGAATCTAGATATAATTGCAATCTCTCTCTCAATCTCGTCTAAAGGTTCACAAACTGTGAAACCAGGCACAGAAACGTTCATGACACTAAAAGAACAAGACAAATCTAGAAGATATGATGTTTTTAAAATTAGTACGCTTAAGTTGAAAATGAGAAAAAGCCAAGTTAGGCATCCAAGAAAACTTTTGCTACCAGTAAGGTTTCTGCTGGAGAAAGACCAGACTTTTATATTTTTATCACCACATTTTCAAGACATCAGAACACACACGAAGTAAGACCTGTCCCCCCTGCAGAATGTAAATTCAGCAACTAAGTCTTCCACACTGTAATCCCTATTTAGCTATAGCCAGTTTATAATACTCAGAATGCTTCAAATATATCAGAACAGCATTGCGAGAAAAGAAGCATATCACCAAGCTGAAAAGCAGGGTGAAGCGCAACATACAATACTGCCCCAAAATTAGGTAGCACATCACCACACACCCAGAAATTCAAGTGCAAAGTCCTCCTTACAGGTGGAGAATGTTAACTCTGGATTTGTCACAGTAGGTTATTTAAACATGTAAGTTTTTCTCTGCTACAGAAGGTTTCCACAGTCTAAGAAGGGGAGGAAGCAGGATAAAATTAACATTATAACGTGCACAAGAGTTAAAACCCATATTCTTCAGAATAAAAGGGGGGAAACTAGCTTTGTTTTACAGAAGATACGCTGCAAAGAGAGGGGACAGAAGTTTTTTTAATCAGCCTTGCTAGTCTGTCTTCTACAGCAAGTGACTGAAAGAACTTGTAAGCATGATAAACCCTGTTCCCCTACCACTTTCACACTGTTCGCATCATTACTACTCAGCATTTCAAAAAGATCACAATCTGTCAGAAGCAAAAGAAAAAAACACTGACAAAAGTTACAGACACTTCCAAGCACCAAAATTTTCAGAAATAAAAGGTTGTTTTAAGTTCAAAATAAAATTAGTTGTTTGTACCTCAACATCTACGTTCCAAATTACTCAGATGCAGTATTGTATTTTATCTTTCTCTAATGCCAAATTGGAAACACAAGCTTTAGTGAAATCATCATTAATAATCAGATTAAGAATTCCTAATTAGTATTTTTAGCTCTCCATGCTTCATGCTTAGCATACCTAACCAGTTTGGCAATTATACATGAACACAAGTTTTTTACACTTTCAGCCCTTCAATACTTCACTATGAAGACCCTGTACTCTGTCAGAAAGGCAGCATCACCCACCAGCCAGTTCTGTGGCAGAACACACAAGACTTCAGGTGTTTTGGAACTTTATTAGAGAAATAGAGAACTAGTCAACAAAAAATGAAAGAAAAAACCTCTTTTCAAATGCTGTTCTCAGCAACTGATGAAAGAAACACCAGCGAGCAATTTTCAACTTCATCCAACCTGCCAGCCCATAAGCTTCTGCTACTCCAGGAGCTCAGGAAAAATTATACTTGCAAGACTTGAAACAGCAACAGGAAAATAACAGCATAGAGCGGGGAAAAGGTCTAGAGCAACGAACAACAGTGCAAAAGAATGGTCAGGCACGCCCTTTGCAAGGCAACTGCCAATTCAATATGTGAAACATCAACTCTTACCACTCCATCCAGCTACTGATTCCTTCGGCTAAGTAAGATTAAGTAAACTTGCTAAAATACCTACACACATCCTTAACATTTTGAAGACTGCAGTTTTGCAAGCCTAAATTACAGCTCGTATTAAATACTAAGCAGTCCAAATAAGTTAAAAATATATTGTTTGAGTGAATTACTCGTGACATTTAATCATGTAAGGTCAAGCTGCTCGGTGGAACTGCAACAAAAACATACAGAGAATCTAGCTAAGATCTTGCACATCACCATCATACTGCTCCATCATTTACAAACTGCAGTCTTGCCACATTAAAATATTAATCCCCCCTTAAAGAAATCTACTGTCTTGAATCCTCCCTCCACAGCCCAATATTTTTTACTGTTAGTAGTATGTTAAATAATCTTCACATACCAGTTATGAACCATCAGCTTCTGCACAGCCAGTAGTGCATTATAACGAACTTGCTGGTCTTCATGATGCATGTGGTTCATTACCAGCTGTTTACCACCAAGTTGTTCAATCACTCTGAAAGAGAGGAGGGGAGGAGGGTTTTTTTTGACATTGCTTCAGCTTCTGGGTAGTTATCCTAGCCAACCACTTCACATTCAAGACATTAGAAGGCTAAGTCAAAGAAAATTTATTTGATTGAAAGTCCTTATTTCCTAGCATATACAGCTTATTTGACATGTTGCAAATGCAAATCTTTCATTCCACCTACTGAATTTTTTTATTTTTTTAAAAATTCACAACATCAGAAAGCATTTGTACTGGATTCTGCTGTTTGCTACCCACTATCTACTTCCATAAATTTTGAATTAAACAGCCATCAAGGACGGAGTCCTTTTCAGAGAGGGTTATTTGTTTTACCCAGCTCACTGAAGAACTCAATATTGGCTTGAGAGGGTTAGTAGGGTACCGCATGATCAATTATTACTTAGGAGGTAGTGTACTCCCCTCCATGAATTGATGATAACCAGGTCACTCTGTTTTTTGCAAGATTAAAGCCCCAATCCAGTCCAGAACAGCAAAAATGCTATTAAACCAGCCACTTTGTACTCTTCATTGTGTGTTTTGCTATTCAAACTGTTCTAAAGCCACGGCTATTCTTGCATGGGATGCAGAACTGGCTGCTAAGTTACCATTTACAGAAAAACACTATGGTTGAGCTGCTTCTTTCACTACAAACGTCACCACAGTAGTCAGCCACAGCTTTTTAACAGCTATACCAAATCCCACACGAAATACTGATGAGATCTTGTATCACATGTCATGAATATATAATTTCTTTTAAAAAAACCCAAAAAACTCAAAGGCAACACACTTAAAACCTGAAACATGAAACAGTATCACCATTCAGATGTCCCTCTACGTGCATTTTGGTCTGTCGTAACAAAAAGTTTGGAGAAAATTTGCAAGGAATATATAGACTGATTACTCACTGACTTGCACATGCTTTGGTTTTGTTTTTATATCTGTTCTCACACAGGTCACTGAGCAGTTAAACATAATATTCCTTGAAGAGGCTATCGTTTGCATTACTCTTAACCTGCTGCTGTCCTGCCATTCTAAGCCTGCATTAGCTGTCTGACTTCGTCACTGTTCCTTTCCTGGCCCCATGAATGCATTTCTGATGCACAACACAACATACTTATGTAAGCTGCAGAACAGTATAAAGACAGAATGGAGATGAAAAAGAGAATTTCCTATTTCATTTTATAACTCAGTCAAAACCATTCTGGAGACCGTATGGAATATTATTTCCCCAATAGTATTAAACATATAAGGATGTTACATACAATGGGAACGCATTGAGAAAAGTGAAATTGTTTTAGACTGGAAAATCCTCACCAAGAATTCAAGAAGTTATTACTAATGTAACAGATGATAAAAAAACCCTTTATGTTTGCCTTAGGGTGCATTACAGTTTTAATCATGAATTAAATATAAAACCACTCCACACAAAGACAAGACTATGAAAAACAAACAAGAATTTTTTCCTCAGAGGACTACTTAAACAGTGAATTTTCAGGAAATGAAGTAAAAAAGGTGTTCTGCTCCTTATGCTAGGTGCACACAAAAAACAAAATGAAAACTTAAAATCCTCTAATCACAAATGGAAATAGAGTACTTCAGATGACAGTACATCAATGAAATTACGGCTGAGAATACAAAGAGTCACAGAACAGCATTACCGACCTTGTATAACTCTGCGTACTGGCACAAATCATTTTCCAGTCAACTCTTTTAGACCAAATGGTAAGCAACTGTGAGGAAGGCTCACAGTGAATCCCGCTCCTTCAAATTCCAAACCTGCTCAAAACACTACTTTTCATTTTGTTTTCCCTCTCCTCAACTTCTGCTTACTTCATAACTGTAATAGAGCCCACTGGGCCAGTTACGGTACATGAACATCTTCTGCAGGGTCTGTTCCCTGTAGTAACAGTGCTCTAAGCCAAAACAGTGGCAATTCAAACAAGCTTCTGGATGCTGAAGAGGAAGATTTTAATATGACCCGACCAAAAGAGACGAAGAAACATAAAATGAAGACAAATGAGAACAGTTTAGACTGTTCTAGCACAAAATACTCATATAAAATCCACACTACATATCTTAAAGCAGACCAAGGTGAAAAAGTGAATGCAATTAAGCTGTTTCTGAATCACGAACTAAAGAAAGAAATGGCTCTAGGTGTCAATCTCTTGTATGTGAAAATGTAAAACTCATGTTCACGCCATTCAGGTGACTGAAAAGCGCTGACCTTGCACAGCAGGAACCCTTGGGCCAAGTGGAAGTTTTACTGGAGGCTGATGTTTAGCCAGCGCTTGTTTTCCATGACAGGAAACACCAATGCCATTCTTTATTTATGCTGTTACATCGTCAGAAAACACACATTAGTGAGCCTCATCAGATGCCCTCGGTGCTATTGCCTTGAGAACTTGGTCCACAATATGCAATTTTTAAAGGCAAGTTAAATTATTTTAAGATGACAACATTAGAGAACAGCCAAGCAAAACTGTAGTACTTAGTTTAACAAACTAGTCTAGCGGGAGGTGTCCCTGACCAGGGAGTGGGGGGGTGGAACGATATGATCTTTAAGGTCCCTTCCAACCAAAAACATTCTCTGATTCTATGAAACGCCTCCTTTGTTGTACAAAGGGAAAGGTTAGACAGAGCTAGGTCACTGCTGTGCACAGCAGGTAAACTCAAGAAGTTTTAGGTTCTAATTCACCTCTACAAACTTCGAAGGCTGAAGGACAATCTGGTTAAGAGTAGAGGATAAATACTTTTGTTTCCTTTAAGTGTTTAAGATATTTGAATTCGCCTAT
Organism: Arenaria interpres; assembly: GCA_013399435.1. NCBI lineage: Eukaryota > Metazoa > Chordata > Aves > Charadriiformes > Scolopacidae > Arenaria > Arenaria interpres. Next base: position 313,095 of record VXAK01021021.1, read on the forward strand.
TCTTCTAAACCAACAAATAACAGCCATTCTCGAAGTGAGTCATGCAATGAGAGTGTGAAATGACAACCAGGCGTGGGAGCAGTAAATGACGATATATCAAAAACCATCATGGTAAGAAATGGACTATTACATGGAAACTGACACACAGTCCTCTGGTATTTTAAGGTTCAATCCTAAAATTGCTGAAGTAATACTTAGTAAGAATACACTGGATTACAAAGGAAATTCTTTAAAACAGAAATTAAAAGAGATTGAGGCATTTTGGTTTGTCCATCAGAACTGAAAGCTAAATAAGTCAAGCCTGTAAGCAGAAAGCAGCTAAAGTATTAGAATTTGACATAAGAATGTGGGTTAGAATAGTATCTAGGACCACCGATGCTGATGACCACTCCTTTTGAAGGCTGACACACTTCTGAATCGGTTTAACAGCCTGGGAGCTGAGCAGAGCTGCGGTCCCTCCAGCAGTATGTTTTCCCACCTACAGACTAAGAGATACAGGTCCTGTTCATCACCTCATCCAACTTCATAACTGTGCTCCAGCCACTGCATGGCCATACTAGCCCAAGTATTATGCCACATTTGAGTAGATGTGTGCAAGATGTTTAAAAATCATGGCAAATGGGCAGATCAAAGCAGGAGCAACCCGTATCAGTCCTTCAGCTGTGCCTCTTACAGGCAACAGTATGAGTTTCCACCTTACTGAAGGGTATCTTGCCTCTCCTCCAAATACCAGTTGTTATAAATCTCTATTGGAAGACACGGGAGATGAGTAGCAAATAAACAGCACTGTTAAGTATAAGTGGTACACAATGAACACCTCTGACCTTTCTCAGTGGGCCTAGAAAACAGTTAATTTGTGCCAATACTCTAAAAATATCTTCAAGTTGCTTACAAGACTACAAAGGCTGTGAATCTTCCTAGAGTGAACAAATCTTTCTAGCATATATACGGCATAAAGTTTCAGTCTATTTGTTCATGATTCTGCTGTCAAGACGGCAGTCTGCACACAAAGTGTTCAAGGAATTCCCAACCAGCCTAGAAGACCATTCTCATCTTCCCCACATAACCCTATGCAGAAACTAGGAACAGACCACTTCTTTGCTACAAAAATTAAGTCACATGTCCCTTTAGGTGACTCATAAGCATGATTCCTGCAAAAACCAAAGGCCTCTGTCTGCTACAGTGGTCTCCTTACCTGCAAGATGCAATTACTCAGCAAACAAACATCTTTACTCACATTTTTAAAACAAAACAAAGCAAGAAAGCACAGCAACATCTGTCTGTATATTTTGACAGGAGTTCAGATTTATAATAAACATTAACACTTCCACTGAAATGTGAATTTGTGTAGCTCAAAGAGTGATAACTGATTCTGTGACACCATCACTGAATTTACAATAGCAATTTTTTGTGAAAAAAAACTTGTCTCAGCTACCTTAAGTCACGAATTACTTAATCGCTGTTGAAATAGTGCATCCCTACTGTAAGCCAAATAATTATAGCCCAATAGTCATAACAGAGGCTAAAAACATGTTGAATAAATTCTTGGTAGATCCTCTAATTGCTTCTCATGCATGTCTTCTGCTTTAGTGTAAACAACTTACTCAAGGCTTCTTCAGGCACAGGTTCCCTTCACTGTTAAGAGACACTAAAATTTATTAAGTCAAAGACCTAGTTTGTATTTTCCCATCTGATCTAGTTTGTGCATTCTCACTTTCCCAGTGAATTGAACTTAAGCATAACCTGCTACCCCTATGTAGCATATTTTAATATAAATAAGAAAAAAAGCTGCAGGCAAATATATATTCAAGCTACTCTCTTGAGTACCAACATATTGGTGTTTTTCTTACCGTTTCCCACGGGGATAGTGTCGTACATATTCTCCCACATCATGAGCAGCTACAGCCAGCACTTGTGGATCATCAGAAACCTCGAGAAGTTTTGTCAGGATTCTAGGAAAGGATTTGAAACAATCAAGTTCCAGGGTTTGGTTTAGGGTTTTTTTAGTTTGGTTTGGGTTTTCTTCATTCTCGTTTTTGTTGTTTGTTTTTTTTTTTTTTAAAATCACTGATAACTTAAAATAACGAACCCTGTAACCATAAAAATGTTTTACAAGTCACCCAAAGAGCAAAGCTAGAATAGAACTTTTTCCAAATGTGCAGTTGCACTTGAAACAATGGAGATCCTGCCCTAATTAACAGAATTACTAAAAGCATTCAATAGAGTAAGTTTAGTGAGCCACATCTACAAATACCTATAACCCAGGTTTAAAAAAAAGTATCTCCTCTTTTTTACACATTGGCTTCAAGACCAAGAGTTCTGAGTCCAAGAAAAGCTGTACTAACCAAACATATAAATATTTATAGACTGAGAGAAGAGTGGGACGTAAGCACAAAGCCTACACAAGGTCAACAGATGCTGTTATACAACAGACCCCAGTGATGCTCACATGCTGTTCCCAGCTCCTCTGCACAGCATCCTGCACTCCAGAATTCAGAACATGGTTAGGGCCACACTGCTCGTGACACAGCAAGGGAGGTAGGACAAGCCTGTTATCTATCAGCCTTTCACGAACTCTATTCTTCCCCTTACCTTTCAACAGTAGCCTTGCTCAATGCAGGATAGAAAAACAAAACGGGCAGAATTTTATGCAGAATACTGTTATACAGAGTCATTTGAAAATTAAAAGGCACCCCGGCAGTTGAGAACAAAGCAGCACACCACGTTCTTTAGTCTGTACAACTGTGAACTTCTCTCAGTTCAAGACCATCAACTCGATCTCAAAAACATCACTTGTTCAGTCAACTCTTCTGATCTAAAAAGCAGTTCTGTCCTAACTCAAAGACTGAGATGATGAAAGGTATACCCTGTAATTGACTCCAGTTTCATGTACTAGTTATTTTGTTAGCATGAACAGAAATACGGAGCTGTAAGAAAACAGTTTCTCAACTCTTAATATTGTCTGCATTTTTTAATTAAGTAATTTAATCAGGTTTAGTGGAAAACAGCTACCAGCAAAACAGACACAGAAGTGATTTGTGACAGCCAACATGGCTTCACAAAGGGCAAATCATGCCTGACAAATTTGGTGGCCTTCTACGAATGCACTACAGCATTGGTAGACAAGGGAGAGCAACAGATGTCATCTACCCGGACTTACGCAAAGCATTTGACACTGTCCTGCACAACATCCTGGTCTCTAAACTGGAGAGACACTGATGAGAGGAAATGGGTTTAAACTGAAAGAGGGGAGATTTAGATTAGATAGCAGGAAGAAATTCTTTCCTGTGAGGGTGGTGAGACACTGGAACAGGTTGCCCAGGGAAGTTGCGGCTGCCCCATCCCTGGAGGGGTTCAAGGCCAGGCTGGATGGGGCTTTGAGCAACCTGGTCTGGTGGGAGGTCTCCCTGCCCATGGCAGGGGGGTTGGAACTCGATCATCTATAAGGTCCCTTCCAACTCTAACCGTTCTTTGATTCTATACAGGTCTAGTTAAACACAGCAAATATTAAAGAATTATGTCATTCCAGACTTGAAAACTTACTTGAGTAGTTCATAATTCTTCTCATTTAGTCTTACAGCATTCTCCCGCCAAAACTTCTCAGACTTGTGTACAGGACTCCACTCCAGTCTGCCTGACTTGAGCTCAGAACTGTACTCATCGAAGGAGCTGCAACACAAAACACCTAAATGAAATACTGGCTAAGCGCCTAAGGGCAGAGTTTGAACCGTGTGCCCAAGCCTGTTCCCAGCAAGACAAAGGTGGAGCACAACTTGCTATGACGCATTTGGATCTGCAGAGCATGAGACCTGTTCCCTGCCTCAAAGTTCAACACTTCAAAAATAAGGAAAGGCATGAAAGAAACCTGAAAAACATACCCTTCCATCCACCCCAAAACACAACCTTTGAAGAAGGGGAAATAAAAAAAAGGAAAAAAAGAAAAAGGAAAAACTCAAGCTACACAATCACATTTGGAAATTTGGTAAACACTAGCAAAAACTTGAGTTAGTCTGGACAGCAAAATGTATTCTTATCAGGAAGTTTTCAGCTTCAACTGGAACTCCTACAAGATCCCTCTGAAGTCCTTTAACAATTTATCAGTTACAAAGATCACATACCCAAAAGTGAAGATTTATTTTCTATTCAGCCTGTGAATGCTCAGAATAGGAAAAACTTTTATATAAAACCAGCATCAGTGTGTGCTCTACCTTATCAACTAGAATTTATGTATCATAACTCTGTATATTATTTAGCCTTAAAAAAAGAAAATAATTTTACCAATGTTCATTTAATTGCATTTTTTTAAAGTTCACACTGCAAGGCATACCTAAGGTCCTGCACGCTCTCACCAAGCTTGTCCAGCAGAAATTTGATATCTTCACTTATGTCTTCATCATCATATTTCTGCTGATCCAAATTCTCTAGCTGCTTTAAAACTTTACACTGAATCATGGCAAGAGCATATTCCTGGCGAGTTTCTCTCTCAGTAGATTTCTCTAACAAATTCTAGGGAGGTAAAAAATTTATTTTGTTAGTTTTAAGAACTGACTACTTGGAAAGAAAGTGGTATTTTAAGGAATTCTTATTGGCACATTTTGATTTCGTAAGTGACAGAATTGACCACTTCCTGAAATAATCTCTCCAAAGTAAAGTAAAATGTGCCAAAAAGCATAACCAACACTGCATTCAAGTTTAGGTCACTTAGACCTTTTTCCTCCTAGATGGTATGATACCTTCAATACCAGAAAATATTAATTCACCTGCTTTGATCATATTCCACATCTAATCAGGCTGACTACAAAGACTATTCAAAGAAAAAGGGCAGGCTTACATCCCAAATCCAGAGACTCTGACATAACTACTTTTATCTGGGATTATTGTTTTACCTTTCTGTGCAGCAATAGCACAAAGCAGGAAAAAAACCCCAAACAACCTGAAGTCATCTTTCAAACTCAGGAGTTACCATCTAGATTAGATCAGCTCCCTTTGAATTTGGGAATACTCCAACTAGACATTTTAATTCAAACAGAAGTTTGTTGGTAAGACTGAAATTATAAGCACCAAATCTAACAGTCCAATTCCAATGCCATTTATTCATTACATTTCTGTTCAATTTAATCAGCTTCAAATTATGTTGTTCAATCAGAACTAGCCACCTGCACTTTTTGATAAAGCTGAAAACAGGAATTCCATATAAAAGACAAAGTCCTTAACAAACAGAACACGTGCTCATAGAAATAAGCCTTAACATCTACCAGAAATAAGCAATGAAACCATGAAAAGGAATTTGACTACATCACTCATTCATGTCACGGAACCATTACATTTAAGGTTTCTAAGACAGACATCATATTAGTGGGGCAGAGCACTGCAAGTAAATGTTAAAACTTGCATACTGAAAATAAGACATATTACTGCTTTTAATGGCCACATACGATTAACTTTAATCAGCAAAAAAACCCTGTTTCTTTTTCAGTGAGAGAACTGATAAGTAAAAGATAATTTACAGAAAGTAATGCTAAATTACTTAAGAGTTAAAAGTTCTAACAAGAGTAAAAGAGCAAGTAATGAATCTTAAAAGACAAAACTCAACAAATTCAAGAAGCAGGTAGAAAAGCTTCCAAAGAACTCCCAGTTAAGATAATTATAGGCAGATGTGGAAGCTACTCCAAATATTATTAGTATCCCATACTATAGTGAGACATTCAAGCTTTTCACAGTGAAATGGAAAAGATACATTAGTAAAGTACAAACAGGAACATATGCTTAAATAGAATGTATCAGTAAACTACTCAGTGACAAAAAAAAAAATCTTAAGGTACATAATGAGTTATAGGCAGGAAACAGACATAAACAAAAAACGTATGAAAAAATGAGGAAAAAAATTTTAATAGGTAAAGAGAGAAATTAATTGATTCAAAGTAGACAGAAGTACCCAATACCTGCTACTTTATGGAAAAAAATTACATTACAATTACATATTTAGGGTGCAGGTAATTAATTTGCCGGAGGTGAAACTGGTCAAATAAGGAGAAATCAAGTATTCGAGAAGATGTATGCAAGTTGTCAAGACTCACGGCGTACCTTCAGTAACACACAGGCAGTAGAGATGATTTGGGGAATCACCAAGCCTCATCCTTTATGCAATTCACATATGTATTTTTTTTGCCCCATGAACTTACATTGTGGCCTCTCATGCAGGAAAAAGGGTATTTTGCCTTTGCTACCTATTTTAATTTTGCTTCAGAACTCACAGCTCTGACGTCTAATTTCTAATCTATTTTTTCCTGGCTGCTAGTTTATCACCTCATTTTCATGCCAACATTACTCTTTAATGTTGGAGAAAGAAAACAACTAATTTCTCCAAAGCCTGTAACAGAACTGTCTTATTCTTTCTTAGCCTTTATTTATTAAAAGAACTTTCTAAAATCTACTCCTCCTACTCAGAACACAAATCCTGTTTTAAAACAGGATGATGAGTTGCTATAACATTCCTGTATTACATGCAGGACACTTAGTAAGCACGTACACAAAAGTATGTGCACACGCGCAATTAACGTCCACAAACACAAACTGATACTCTCACAATGAAGACAAACCTCAGTTATTCCAAATTATCTAGGACCAGTGATCTTCAGGTGAAGCTGACACATCAAGTCAACTAATCACTTTTACACGAATATTCTCAATCATCTTGACACAACCTCCAAGAAAAGATTTTTGGACCAGTAGATAAAAATAATTTCTAAGTCAGTCAGTTGGACAAACATATACATGTTTAATGTAATATTTTTAATCAAAGCTTCTTAAAGCAAAATTTATCATGTATCAGTAACTACAGTGTTTTACACTAGTACCAGCAGAAAAAAGAATCTCGAACTGAAGAACAGAGATCTCTAGTGCCTGTGCTAACATAGCTTTTTTTAGTCAA